>OZ014521.1:91597045-92119545 GCA_963966055.1 Lathyrus aphaca
TGTTACTTATGCGTGAACATAACATCATAATATCATTACATCATAACATAACATTTTCACTAACCATTTCAAGGACCTGGGTATTTATTTGTGCTCTTTGTTGTAATTTATGGCTTCCGCTCGCAGAAACACTATCCGAATAAACTTTGTAAGGGTACCTTCCAAGCTTAAGGAATTAGTCTCAAAGGTTCCCGAGAATTCTCAATTCACCAAAAGGCATGGTTATCTACTCAGTTTGGTTACCTCAGGGTTTGAAGAAGACATGATGAGTGTTTTGTTCCAGTTCTTTGATCCTAAGCATCGCTGTTTTACATTCCCAGATTATTAACTGGTGCCTAGAATGGAAGAATTCTCTAAACTACTTGGTGTACCTATTCTTGATCAGACACCCTTCACTGGTCTAGAGAAAGTTCCAAAACCTGAAGTTATTGCAACAACCTTACATCTAAAACAGTTAGACATTGTATCTAATTAGGAAACAAGAAGTGGAGTTAAAGGTCTTCTTGATAAATTCCTGATAGAGAAAACTCAGTTGTTTCTAGATGCTATGAGTTACTATGCTTTTGAGGAGACTATGGCTTTGTTGATCTATGGTTTGGTAATGTTCCCTAATCCGGACCAACTCATAGATTTGCATGCAATCAAAATATTTATGACCCATAATCTTGTGCCTACTTTGCTTGGAGATATTTTGCACTCTCTTCACACTCGTACTATGAGAGCACGATGGACTCTAATGTTTTTCATACCTTTACTATCCAGGTGGTTTATTTCTCACCTTCCTTGATCAGCAATGAAGAATGAGCCAGGTTTGAGGTGGTCTCGAAGGATGATGTCACTCTCTAATTCAAATATCTATTGGTGCTCCCGATCACAAGAAGATGTCACTATCATCGGTCGCTGTGGGGAATTCCCTAATGTGTCGCTCCTTGGTGTAACACCCTTTTTACCTAAGTCAAATTTAATCATATTATTAAAATAAAATCAGAGTTCTACATAAAAGGTAACACATTTTCACCATAAACGTCATATAAGCATCAAATATGTGTCTTGTCCCGTAACACAGGTTGCAACTTCATGTTATAAATAAAGCAAAACCTCAAAATCATGGCAGCAGATCATTATTCAACATTTTAAATCGTCAAAATAAAAGGTTCAACTAATATCTAAAACATCGTCAACAAATGTTAAAATTCAACAAAAACAACAAAATAAACCAAGCGTTCACCAGGGTTACATGACTCAGAGCAGGACACGCACCTAAACTCTATAAACAACGAGAGACGCACTCCAAGCAACTTCCGAATCACTGAACTATTCTTGAGAATCTGCAGGATGGCATAATAGACCATCACGAAAGGCGGGAAGAGTGAGTAATCCATATTAAATATACATAATATAAAGAAGAAATTATAAGACAACAAATAATCATACAACATTTACATCCAATTTCACCCACATACAACAACAACAAGTCATATCATCATACACATATTCAATCCACATAATCCACACAATGGGATTGAAGCCTCAATCAACATAAGGAAATGCCATGAATGCACGATGCAACAACAAAAACATAATCTTCTTCATCAACATTTTGCATCAACATTCATCTTTATTCATTTACTTAGTCTATTCATAATACTAATACTTCATGACATCGTTCTTACAACATATTTATCATATCATCATTTTTATTATGCATTTAGCCTTATATAGCATGGTAATAACTTCCAGCAACAACACAACAACATGGAACAACAAAACCAAGCATCATAGGTCATCAAACAAAAGAAAATATTTTTTTGAATACTACAGGTCTCACTAAGCGAGGATCTAGCTCACTAAGCGAGCAACTCACTGTAAGTGAACGTCCAAAATACTCACTCTCTCACTAAGCGAGCTCCTTCTCGCTAAGCAAGGAAGCGGTTTTTCCGAGAAAACCCTGCAATTTTCTACATATTCCAACCACGCCCAAAAACCCTCAAAATATCAAATAGCAGTAGAAAACAGCAGAAAACGACCAAATAACTTATTACCATCATATATTCATCATTATTAACATCCAACAACAACTAATCATCAAAACCTATCAACAAATTACCCAACCCTAAGGTTTCCCCTCAAAACCCCTTCTCCTCATAAGACAATCTAATATTATGAACATTGAAAAAGAATACTCCCCATACCTTGATCAATTTGAGCTTTTCCCTTTCTCTTCTTGAGAAATTCCTCTTTGTCTCCTTGTTCTTCAGAGCAAACCTTCACATTCACAAAAACACGATTATGAGAAATTCTATCATATCACTATTTTCTCATAAACCACTCAAAAGACAATCTTACCCCTTAGACCTCCAACTTCTTTTATTTTATTTTTCTTTAATAATAATATTTAAATAATATCCAATTATTATCATATCATTATTTTAATAAAAATATTCCTTCTTCTTATAATTCCACAAAATATCTCCAAATACCACTTATTCATAAATAATTACATTTAATAATTAAATTATGAAATTGGGGTGTTACAACTCTCCCCCACTTTAGGAATTTTCGTCCTCGAAAATGTTACCTGCAGCAAACAGAGTCGGATACGACTCCTTCATCTGATCTTCAAGTTCCCAAGTCCAACTTTCACCTGTCGGTCCACCCCACAATACCTTTACTAAGGCAATCTCTTTTCCTTGTAGTTTCTTAATTTCTTGACCATCTACTCATAATGGTAAAGCTTCAACAGTTATATTATCTCTTACCTGTACATCATCCATCTGAATTACATGCGATGGATCGCACTCATACTTCCTCAATTGCGACACATGGAACACGTCATGCAAATTTGCAAGCGATGGTGGTAACACAATCCGATATGCTACCTCTCTGATCCTTTGTAAAATCTGATACAGACAAAAAAAATGCGGAGTGAGCTTTCTGGACTTCAAAGATCTTCTAACACCAGTTACCGTAGTAACTCTCAAGAACACATGGTCTCTCTCTTGGAACTCAAGTGCCTTTTTTCTCTTATCATGATAACTCTTCTGCCGACTCTGAGAAGCCTTCATTCTTTCTTGTATCATCTTAATCATCTCAGTCGTCTCTTGCATAATCTCAGGTACAAGTACTGCACTCTCGCCTGATTCATTCCAACACAAAGGAGTCCGACATCTTCTACCATACAACACTTCATATGGTGCCATTCCAATACTAGCATGATAACTATTTTTGTAGGTAAACTCAATCAACGACAAATGGATATCCCAAGATCCTACTTGATCAAACACACAAGCCCTCAATAAATCCTCTAAAGATTGGATAGTTCTCTCTGTCTGACCATCTGTCTGCGGATGATAAGTAGAGCTCATCCTCAACTTAATACCCAAAGCATCTTGCAAACTCTTCCAAAACCTCGAAGTAAACCGCAGATCTCTATCTGATACGATACTCGACAGTATCCCATGCAACTTCACAATCTCTTCAATATACAACTCAGCTAACTTCTGCATAGAGTGATTAATCTTCATCGGCAAGAAATGGACCTACTTAGTCAATCTATCTACAATTACCCAAATCGAATCATTTCCCTTAGCAGTCTTCGGAAAACCTGTCACAAAATCCATGGAAATGCTATCCCACTTTCATTATGGAATATTCAACGGTTGCATCATACCTAACGGTTTCTGATGTTTAATCTTCGACTTCTGATAACTCAAGCATGCATACACAAGTTCAGCAACATCCTTCTTCATACCAGGCCACCAAAACAATTTTTGCAGATCATGGTACATCTTTGTAGCACCAGGATGGATACTCAATCTACTTCGATGTCCTTCTTCTAAAATAATCTTCTTAATTTCCAAAACATTAGGAATACACACTCTATCTTGGAATCTCATTACACCATTTTTATCAACTCGGAATTCACCTTCGTTGCCTTGGTTAATCAAAGTCAGATGATCAACCAACTTCAAGTCAGATTGTTGTCCTTCATGGATCCTTTCCATAATTTCATTGGTCAACTTTAGCATTCCTAACTTCACACTTTCAGATGTAGCTTCACACAACAAACTCATATCTCGAAATTGTTCAATCATTTCAAGTTCTTTCACCATCAGCATCGACATATGCAATGTCTTTCTACTCAAAGCATTTGCAACCACATTTTCCTTACCAGGATGGTAATTCAAATTAAAGTCAAAGTCTTCCAACAATTCTAACCATCTCCTCTTCCTCATATTTAGTTCCTTCTGATCAAATAGATATTTCAAACTCTTGTGATCACTGAACACTTCGAATTTCAAACCAAAGAGGTAATGTCTCCAAATCTTGAACACAATCACCACATCTGCTAACTCCAAATCATGCGTTGGATAATTCCTTTCATGAACTCTCAACTGTCTTAAAGCATAAGCAACCACTTGACCATTTTTCATAAAAACTCTTCCAAGTCCCATCTTTGATGCTTCACAATACACCACGAACGACTCATTCGGATTCGGTAAATCAACACCGGAGTAGTTGTTAACTTCTTCTTCAACTCTACAAAACTCTGTTCACACACAACATCCCACACATAAGCTTGGCTCTTTCGAGTCAATTGAGTCAAAGGTAGCTCCAACTTCAAAAAACCTTCAATAAACTTCCTGTAATAACCTGCTAAACCCAGAAAACTTCTAATCTTAGTAGCAGACTTAGGAGTCTCCCACTGCAACACGGCATCAATCTTCGACAAATGAACAACAATTCCACTACTGGAAATCACATGTCCAAGAAAACTCACTTCTTGTAACCAGAACTCACACTTCGACAGCTTTGCATACAACTTCTTCTCTCGCAACACTTGCAACACAATCCTCAAATGCCTTGCATGTTCCTCTTCTATCTTGGAATAAATCAGAATATCATCAATAAAGACTACCACAAATTTATCCAAGTACTCATGAAATATTTTATTCATGTACTCCATCAACACTCTGGGTGCATTGGATACACCGAACCTCATCACCGTATACTCATAATGACCATACCTCGTTCTAAAAGTTGTCTTCGGAATATCATCAGACTTAACACGAATCTGATGGTAACCAGACCTTAAATCAATCTTGCTGAATACACAAGCTCCCCCAACTGATCCATCAAATTGTCGATCCTCGAAAGTGGATACTTATTCTTGATAGTAACCATGTTCAACTGCCGACAATCAACACACAACCTCATGCTATCATCTTTCTTCTTAACCAACAACACTGGAGCACCCCACGGAGAAACACTAGGTCGAAAAAACTTATTCTCTAGAAACTCTTCTAGTCGCTTCTACAACTCACTCAATTCTACAACAGACATCCAATACGGAGCCATAAACACAGGACTAGTACCAGGTAATAAATCCACTGCAAACTCAACTTCATGCTCTGGAGGTAAATCACTTATATCCTCCGGAAACACATCAGGAAGCTCTTGAATAACCGGTAAATTAATACTCGAAGTCTTCCCTTCGACTTGAAATGATACAAACATTACAAAAATCTGAGCTTCATCTTCTAATAATTCATTTACTTGCTTAGCTGTCAAGAACATCAACTCACCATGATCACCAATTTCAGGAAACTCAATAGTCTCCACATAGCAATTGATATGCACAAAATTGAACTCTATCCAGTTCATTCCAAGAATAACATCAATTTGGTGTAAAGGCAAACACACCAGATCCATCAAGAAATCCTTCTCAAAAGTAGTCAAAGGACACTTTAGACACACAAGTGTAGTAGTAACAGATCCATTAGCTGGCGTTTCTATTACCATACTACCATTCATGCTAGACAACTTTAAACCCAACTTATTAGCACATTCAAGGGAAATAAAAGAACGCGTAATACCAATATCAATAATAGCAATCAACTCAACACCATTAATAAAACAGGTACCTCGAATCAGGTTGTCCTTCTTCGAAGCTTCCGAACCACTCAAAGCAAACACTCTGCCATTGGTTTGAGTAGTAATAGAAGTCTTCTTAGGCTTCTAGCATTGGGTGCTTATATGTCCCTGTTCACCATAATTTAAACAAGTTGGACCTTCATTTAGACAATCACCAACCCGATGACCTCTCTTGCCACACCTGTATCATCACACCATTAGATTATTGCACACATCTGACTTGTGACCGGATTCACCGCACTTATGACACTTGGGAGGAATGTAACTTGCTCCCTCACTTGGATTTTTCCCATATGAAACCTTCTACTTCCCTTTCTCAGCTGGAGTCACATAAGGCTTTCCTCTAAACTAGACTTTCTCTTTCTTCTCACTCAGTTTCTTGAGGCGAGTAGATCGAGCTCGGCTATCTTCATCATAAATTCTACTCTTTTCCACCAATTCAACATATTTTCAAATCTATTGACATCCAATTCCTTGTTTGATCTCTAGTCTCATCCCACTCTCAAACTTGATACACTTTGACAATTCAGCATCATCATGATTGTAGTGAGGATAATACTTCACCAACATCTCAAACTTAGCAGCTTACTCTTCTACCGTCATACTTCCTTGCTTCAACTCAAGGAATTATACCTCCATCTTACTAAAAGCATCTTCCGGAAAATACTTTCCTAAGAACTCCCTCCTGAACACTGCCTAGGTCACTGCAGTACCAACATCCTCTAAACGCTGACGGTTATTATCCCACCGGTCTTCAGTCTCTTCCAACAAAATGTGCTTACCAAACTGTACCTTCTGCACATCCGTACAAGTCATCACCCTAAATATATTCTCAATTGACTTGAGCCACTTCTTTGCATTAAGTGGTTCATGGTTACCTTCAAACACCGGTGGATTGTTACTCTGAAACTTCTCCAAAGCATGAAACTCATCATGTTCATTGTTTATAGCCGTAGCCTCAGTCAGCGCCGCAACAGGTTCCACATGAGTACGCGTGTTGTTTCCAGCCATTCTGCACAACACTCACAACATCAGACAAGAATAATCATTAACAAATAACAGACCAAAAAACAATGACACACGATCTGACAGACCGGCCTGCTATGATACCACTAATGTAACACCCTTTTTACCCAATTCAAGTTTAATCATATTATTAAAATAAAATCATAGTTCTACATAAAGGGTATCACATTTTCACCATAAACATCATATAAGCATCAAATATGTGTCATGTCCCGTAACACGGGTTATAACTTCATGTTATAAATAAAACAAAGCCTCAAAATCATGGCAGCAGATCATTATTCAACATTTTAAATCGTCAAAATAAAAGGATCAACTAATATCCAAAACATCGTCAACAAATGTTAAAATTCAACAAAAACAATAAAATAAGCCAAACGTTCCCCAGTGTTACATGAACTAGAGCATGACACCACCTAAACTCTAAAAACAACGAGAGACGCACTCCAAGCTACTTCCAAATCACTGAATCATTCTTGAGAATCTGTAAGATGACATAATAAACCATCACGAAAGGCATATGAGGTGAGTAATCCATATTCAATATACATAATATAAAGACGAATTATAAGACAGTAAATAATCATACAACATATACGTCTAATTTCACCCACATATAACAACAAGTCATATCATCATACACATATGCAGTCATGTTATGCCACTTTGAATGATTGCAACTTCATAAATGCATGCGGTACCGATTTTCAACATGTGATGGATTTTGGTCATCTACCCTCCACAAGGGAGCACGACATAATCAACAACACCTCAATCCACACAATGGGATTGAAGCCTCAATCAACATAAGGAAATTCCATGAATGCACGATGCAACAACAACAACAACATAATCTTCTTCATCAATATTTTGCATCAGCATTCATCATTATTCATTTACTTAGTCTATTCATAATACTAATACTCCATGACATCATTTTTACAACATATTCATCATATCACCATGTTTATTATGCATTTAGCCTAATATAGCATGGTAATAACTTCCATAAACAACACAACAACATGGCACAACAAAACCAAGCATCATAGGTCATCAAACAAAAGAAAATATTTTTCTGAATACTACAGGTCTCGCTAAAGCTAGCTACTAAGCGAGAAAATTACTGCAAGTGAACGTCCAAAATACCCACTCTCTCGTTAAGCAAGCTCCTTCTCACTAAGCAAGGAGGCGGTTTTTCTGAGAAAACCCTTCTATTTTTTGCATAATTTAGCCACGCCCAAAAACCCTAAAAACATCAAATAGCAGTAGAAAATAGCATAAAACGACCAAATAACTCATTATCATCATATATTCATCATTATTAACATCCAACAACAACTAATCATCAAAATCTATCAACAAATTACCCAACCCTAAGGTTTCCCCTCAAAGCCCCTTCTCCTCATAAGACAATCCAATATTATGAACATTGAAAGAGAATACTCCCCATACCTTGATCAATTTGAGCTTTTCCCTTTCTCTACTTGAGCAATTCCTCTTTGTCTCCTTGTTCTTCAGAGCAAACCTTCACCTTCACCAAAACACGGTTATGAGAAATTCTATCATATCCCTCTTTTCTCATAAACCACTCAAAAGACAACCTTACTTCTTAGACCTCTAACCTCTTTTATTTTATTTTTCTTTAATAATAATATTTAAATAATATCCAATTATTATCATATCATTATTTTAATAAAAATATTCCTTCTTCTTATAATTCCACAAAATACCCCCAAATACCACTTATTCATAAATAATCACATTTAATAATTAAATTATGAAATTGGGGTGTTACACTTGGCATAAGGGGATGCATTACTTATAATCCTTCTCTAGCTCTATGTCAATTTGGTTATGCTCGGAGTGATGGTCCTCATGACATGCTTATTCAGGTTATTGTATTTGATTACGAGAATGATCCTCAAGGTTACTGTCAAAGGTTTGTACATGCTTGGGGCATGGTGAATAAGATTGATAGTAAGACTTTGGGACAAAAGAACTCCATCCCTTTGGAGCCTCACCTCATATGGGTGTGATCTCGTGCTCAAAAGCTTATAATGCCATATCATGTTGTCCTCCCAGCAATCATTGAGCCTGTTGTTGAATGAGATGTTCCTTATACCATTCTTCATCTAAACATGTCTATTGACTTTGAAAGGCTATAGAAATCCTAGATCCAACTGGAGGAGGAAATGGGTACCTTAGAGACTTAGTTCTATGCTAACGAGAAGAAAATATTGGAGCTAACAAAAAGACTTCACGAAGAGTAGAATCTTAATACATATTTCAACACAAAGAGGAAGCGTCCAGGGGAGACTTGAGTCTTAGGTCTTAGTGTAACACGGTGGGAGAACTGACTTTCTATAAATGTTGCGGATAGCAAGAGTGGCCACCAACTTTTATTTTATCCATAAGGAAAGGACATAAAAGAACAGGAAATACCTATTTTTAAAAGACTTGAGTTCGGGGGGTAGGTTATACAAAGGGAAGGTGTTAGCACCCTTTATATCCATGGTTATCCATGGGCTCTTAGTTACTTAGCTCACTTAAATTGTTTTTTAAAAGTGTAGTGTGTGATTAGAAATTTTCTAAGTATTTTGTAATGATCCTCGTATGGATGTATACAAAGCCTTGTTTTGAAAATGTTTGAAAATAGTGAGGTGTGAAAAGTATTTTTTAAGAGTGAGCAAGTAACTATGAGGTACCTACCCTAGATTAAGTCTTTCGTGTTCTCGTATGTTCTTTCAATGGTAAGACTATCCCTATTATTAAGGAATAGGTAGTCATTACCTTGGATGTGTTTAAGGGACGGGCGTAGGGTCATCGTATGGTCAATGAAGGCAACTTAAGGGTGTCTTTAGCAATTCGTAGGGACTATCATCGTTTATTCGAAGGGACAAGATCTTTACCGTAGGCAACCTCGAAGGGACTTGATCTTTTAAACTGTAGGGACTTGATGATTTTATTCTGTAGGGACTTTGCTTAAGACACCCCTATATTCGAGGGACTTGACCATATTATTTTAAGGCAACTGAGAGGGGTAACCTAGGAAGTGCAAGATGGCGATCAAAGATCGACTTACGTGTGTGAGTGTTTATATTCAAATATTTATCTTATTTAAATTAATTTTCTAAATTATTTTTAATCACATTTAGGTTATACACACCCTAAGATTACTAACCATACAATAAAATATTTACGAAATATAATAAAGATAGAAAATAAACCTACAAGTATTACATGGCTTTAGCAGATACATAATAATCAAATAAAAATAATAATAATAAATATAATAAGAATAATAAATAAACAATAATAAAATATTAGCAATAATAAAATAATAGCAATAATAATAATGATAATAATAATAAATAAAGAAATCAAAATTTAAAATTTAAAAGAGAAATTATTTTTAGGTTAAATAAATATTATAAGTTTTTTAGAGATTAATTAAGAAAATATAACAATTTAATAATATTATTAAGAAAAAAAACATTAAATTATTTACATAATAATAAAAATAAAGGTTAATATATTAATTAGGTTTTAGAAAAATAAGTTAAAATTTTAGGGTTAATAGAAAAATTAGGGTTAGTATTTTAATTAAGAAAATTAGGGTTAAGAATTTAGGTTTAAGGAATTAATTAAGAATTAAATAAATTATTTACAAATTATATATTATAAAAATTATGTACAAAATTATTTATAAAACTAATTAAAATGAATAATCAAGAAAAATTATGAAATTTATAAAAATATAAAGTTTAATTATTATTTTAAATAAAATTATTGGTTTTAATATAAAACAAATTAATTAATATGTAATTATATAAAATAAATAAAACAAGTGATAAAAAGAAAGGTGGGGAGGCATGGTTTTGATCCCAGGACCTCCCCCTTACCACAACAAAATCAAACCATTGGGCTAGCACGTGCTAGTGAACAATGAACGCCACCTGATCAATAAATATTAAGTTTGATAATTATGATGAAATAAAACAAAAAGTTGCAAAGTCTAGGAATCGAACCCAGGTTCATTGGTCTCCACACGCGCATGCCTTACCAGTTGAGCTACCAGCCTGCTTTGACATTATAACCTAAACAAAACATAATAAAATAAAACAAATATTCAAATTGAATTTTCGCGCCACACTTCATCTTCTTCCTCTATCCGTCGTTTTAGACTTTTAGTGACACTTTCCCGTCACTAAAGCCTATAGTGACGGATTCTCTTCGTAGTTATAGGTCCTGGAAATTCAAAAACGTAGAATACACAATATAAATTCATTCCAAGGGTTCAAATCAATCAAAGCATGTCCTCTAAGTCCAATTAAGGCCTCAATTTCAAACGAAATCACTCGTAGCTAGGGTCCCTGATTTTGGACCTTCGAAACCCTAATAATGGTATACCATCAATCCTGCACTAAAACTCAAATCAAACCAACCAGAAACATTGCAAACATCAATATGAACAACAATATACAATCAAATTTCATTTATACAGCACATATAAGAAAAATCGAAAATCAAGATTTCAAGCTCAAATGTGAATTCGGTTTATGCATTCTTGAATGGTTTGAATGATGCAAATAACTGGGATAGCATCAGTGATGTTCAAGGAACATGTTGCAACCTTCAAAATGCCTTGATATAGCTTGCAATCAAAAATCCGAATGTGAGTTTTTTTGTGAAATTTTGAAGTGTGAATCCTATGCTTTGGCCTCTGAATTTCGTCCCTTGTTATTGTGTTATGTTCATGTACATATAGTGAATGAAATTAGGTTAAAAAACATGTCCCTTCTTTGGGCTTTTGGATAACTTGATGGTGAAGAAAGATATGATCTTAAAAGTAAGAAAAATCAAATATTTTCATACTCTTAAAGCTTTGCACGAATTTGGAGTGTATCCAATCAAGTTAAATGGTGTTTATGATCTTCTAGAATCAAAATCATGTCCAAATATTTGATTTTAATATTTTATTTTGATTTAATTTGCATTTTAATGAATAAAATTCAAATAAATACTAAATAAAATATAAAAAATCAGATAGTGCTTGGTTTGGGTCGTTCTTGAGGATATCATGAAGATTGGATGGCAATTTGGTAGGCCCATTTGACAAAAATTGGTTTTAAAGTCCCATTTTCTTCATATACCTCCCAAAAATTTCCCAACTTTGCAAGGACACAAATCCCTCAATTTTAAGGCTATGAAGGTGTTCTTGGACATTTTGAAAAGCTTAGAGAGTACTCTAACCAACATATTTGGTCTCATGTCCATATCCTTTACCATTTTCAAATTATCCCCTTTGGAAAATGTTGACTTTTTGTTGACTTTTAAAGTGACCTATAATATTTTAGCTCATATCTTCCAAATGAAGCATTTTTGGGCTTGGCTTGTGAGACACAAAGTTGTAGAGAATTCAATTTCCTTCAAAATGAGCTTTGGAAGGGAAATTTTTTATGAAGCATGTGAAAGTTATGGCTGGTCAAAGTTCAGTTGACTTTTCCTATGAAAACCCTAATTTAGAAACTCCTGATTCTTGATGATCTGAAACTTCCTTGATAAATCATGATCAACCCTTGATCAAATGATGAATTTTACTTCATAAACTTGATGTTGGCAAAAAATCATGAAGTTTGACTTTGGTTTGACCACAGTTGACCTCAATTTGACTTTTTAACCATTTTAACTGATTTTTGCATATCTGATCATCTGACTGAGCAAACCTTTTGGGAAAGCCTTGAAACTTGACATAGGGATTCATGAAGAAATGTAGGATATTATAAAGCTCACTTGAGGCCTTGAAAGTCCATTTAGCCTGATGAAATTCAAAACCCTAGTTTAGGGTGCATTGCTTAGGAGGATGCTTTGTCTGAGGGAATTGTCAAACTTTCTGACTAATTGTGAATCTTGTGAACCTTGTGAACCTCTTGGGATACCTTGTGAACCTTATGAACGTTGTGAACCTCTTGGGACACCTTGGTACACAATGTCTTGTCTAGGGGAGGGAAAATTTTGGGGTGCAACAGCTGCCCCTATTCAATTTTCTAAAACCTAAGGAGTTAGATTGGCCTGTGTGCCATTCGTGACTTGGAAGGTTGAAGGGGATTGAACACAAAAGCCCAAAAATTTTCACTCGCCGGTGCGTAAAGTAACACTATTGATTGGTTGTATTGCTTTAATGGTCTTAAATATGCCACTCAGAGGAACTGGAGATGGGCTTATAGATGCCATCCATAATACCAGAAGGTGAGAGTATTTGTAGGTTGTCACTGGATATCAGTACTAGGTCTTCATATTGGCCATCTCTGAATCATTCCTGTAACATGGTTTGAGTTGAATGTCAGCACTAGATCTTCGTATAGATCTTCTCTGCATTATCTCTGGGGGAAAAGAATATCATTCATTAGGTGTCATTACTTAGATCTTCGTATAGATCGACTCTGAACCATCTTTAGGAACATACATTAATTTAAGCATAAAAATTAAATCTTCGTGGTGATCTTTTCTGAATTGCTTTTGGTAATATCTTGGACTAAGTACAAGATCTTCGTAGCGATCACTTATGTACCATCCCACAGATAAACTGTTGTATAGATCATTAGAAATAAATCTTCGTAGCGATTATCTCTTCTAGAAATATCCCGGATTAGGTAATAGATCTTCGTATAGACCATTTACACACCTTTCCAAGGACAAAAAAAATATCAGGATTAAATCTTCGTGGCGATTATCCCTGAACTTCTTCTGAAAGAATCTCTTGGATTAAGTGCTAGATCTCCGTATAGATCATTTACACACTACCCCAAAGATAGTTGACCATCAGAAATAAATCTTCGTAGCGATTATTTCTGCATTAAGTATCAGCACTAGATCTTCGTATAGATCGTCTCTGAACCGTTTCAAGGTGTTGATAATGTTTATCTGCCTGTAACTATCCTAAAAAGGAGAGGTTAGTTTATGCAAGATTATTTGATGTATGCATGTATAGCATGATGCTCTTAAGTAAAAATGTTATATGTATTATGGATGTGTATGATGTGATATGGTGTAAATGAGGTATGTATGAATCATGCAGCCTGAAGTGTCTGGGTATCTCTGCATAACAACTGCTGGCTGGGGAAAATAAATCTCGGCTCGTTGCTGAGGAGTATGAAGACTTCATTTCCATCTTGCTTTAAGAACATCATACTTAGATAAAAAAGATGGACATAGATCCGAAGGACTTAATTCTTCGGAGGATATGAACCTGCTTGAAGACTTCGTCGAGTGGGAAGTATAAGATATTACTTGAAGAATTTTGTATGGATATCCGTAAAGATTACCCTGTGGGGATGGACCGGCGAAGCTTCGTTGAATTCCTACCCTCGTTCGTCCTTAGTAAATACTATTACTGCATTTTATGCATTTCTGGTAAACATCAATCATATTCAAAAGCATACATACATTCAAACACAACCAATGGACGTTTTCGCTTAAGTAAATAGGGGAAAAGTAAACTTGAATTAAAATATGAGACTTTATCTATTTAGGAAATGGCCTATAAACAGGCAAGTTTGTACAAGGAGACAGAAATCCTAGTAAGAGGAATTTGTCATAAAAGTTTTACAAAAAACAAAGAAAAAGGCAGCTATGTGAAAAATAATCCTATTGAGTTTCAATTCCACTATTGCCATTATCTTCAAGTATCTCATCCTTTACTGTCAAGATAGAAATGATTGGATTGATCTTTATCTGTTTGAACTTGATTTAGGTAGCACAACTGGTTGAGGTTACATGAGTGATCCAACGAGACATAGTCATACGCTTCAATCCCTAACTTTTGCCTGGATTGCCTTTTCAGGTTTTCAATCCACCGGGATACCCTTTTTTGCCCAAGCCTCCCTTTCGGGTTTTCGACTTGCCGGGTGTACAATCTTTTATATATATATATATATATATATATATATATATATATCCCTAATTTTTCCCCGAACCCTTTTGGTTCGCCGGGATGCCCTTATTTTTTCCTAGGCCAGTCAACCTAGCGGGTCTCTTTTTATGCGTAGTATTTTTTAACTATGTCTGCGTTTACGGGCTGTGGGAAATCTTCACCATCCATAGTAGTAAGCATCATGGCACCTCCTGAAAATATCCTTTTGACTACAAATGGTCCTTCATATGTAGGAGTCCACTTGCCCCTAGGATCACCTTGTGGTAATATGATACACTTGATTACCAAGTCTCCAGTCTGATATACCTTTTGCTTAACCATCTTATTAAAAGCTTTGATCATCCGTTTTTGGTACATCTGACCGTGACAAACAGCTGCCATCCTTTTCTCATCAATCAAATTTATCTGGTCAAGTCGAGTTTGAATCCACTCATCTTCATCCAAACCTGCATCCTTCATGATTCTCAAAGAAGGGATCTGAACCTTAATGGGTAGAACTGCTTCCATACCATAGACTAAGGAGAATAGGGTTGCCCCTATTGAAGTATGTATTGTAGTACGATAACCATGAAGAGCAAATAGTAACATCTCATGCCAATCCTTATATGTAACAGTCATCTTCTGTAGAATCTTCTTGATGTTCTTATTGGCAGCTTCTACTGCACCATTCATCTTTGGACGATACGGGGAAGAATTATGATGCTTAATCTTAAACTGCGTGCAGAGGTCAGTAATCATAGTGTTGTTCAGATTAGAGCCGTTGTCTGTGATAATCCTTTCAGGGATGCCATACCTACATATGAGATTATTCTTAATGAATCGAGCCACGACATTCTTAGTAACAGATGCAAATGAGGCTGCCTCCACCTACTTTGTAAAGTAATCAATGGCAACAAGGATGAAACGATGCCCATTGGAAGCTGTAGGCTTGATCTCACCAATCATATCAATGCCCCATATGGCGAAAGGCCAAGGAGCAGTCAACACATTCAACGGAACTGGAGGTACATGCAATTTATCAGCATAAATCTGACATTTGTGACATGTTTTGGAATGTTGATAGTAGTCAGCTTCCATGGTATACCAATAGTAACCTGCTCTCAATATCTTCTTTGCCATGGTATGACCACTAGAATGAGTGCCAAAGATCCCATCATGCATGTCTTCCATAATCTCTGTTGCTTTCTTCTTATCCACACAACGAAGCAAATTCGAATCGTGGTTGCGTTTGTACAGAATTCCATTACTCAGGACGAATTTAGCAGAAAACCTCCTTAGAAACTTCTTATCATTGACAGATGCCCCTTCAGGGAACTCCTGAGCTTCAAGATACCTTTTCACATACCTTTTCACTTCATAGAACCAAGGCTTTCCCTCTACTCCTTCACTATCAATATCATTACAATATGCAGGCTTCTCAAATCTATCATTAGTGATTCTGGGAGCTTCATCATCCCAACTAATCTTAAACATAGATGCCATGGTGGCTAAAGCGTCTGCCAACTGATTCTCTTCTCTTGGAATATGTCCAAAGGTAATCTCTTCAAAGTACGAGATCAAAGACAATACATGTTCTCTGTAAGGAATGAGGTTTGGGTGCTTGGTATCCCAATCTCCTTTAATCTGACTAACTACCAGGGCTGAATCTCCATATACGTCCAGAAACTGAATCTTCATCTCAATGGCAGCTTTGATACCCATGTGTCGCTCCCACCAAATGACGCCGGGCCAAGAGGGGTACAGACGCGAACGGTCGGCGAAAGGGATGAGAACACACAGGAGTGAACTCAGAAAGACAAGAGCCGCCAGCTAGGCATTTTTATCCCAGGGGGAAAGGTAATGCTGCATAGACCTGGAAAAAGATATGGATAAGAAGGTTGCGAACCAGAGAGACTGAGAAAGGGGGTTGGTTACAACCTGGGAAGGTATTAGCACCCAGATTGTCCGCCGTACTCGACGGGATCCACGCTTAAGAGATTTGTGTTTTAAAGGGGTAGTGTCAGTGATATCTGTGTATCAAAGCTGGAAAGAATGCAAGTGTCAGTGTAAAAGAAAAGTGAAGTGTATAAATGAAGTGTCAGTGTGAGAATAAGAATGAAATGCTCAAGATCATGAGGCTGAAAGAATAATACTGAAGGAGGGGGAATATACAGAGACTTTTGTTCGATAACTGTTAAGTTATGCCTACGTATCCTCTCGTGCAATGAGGAAATCAGAACACCGTAGTTCGACCCAAAGAGACTGAAAGGTAAGTTGACTTGTGAACTGCTTGCTTGTCTATGCTCAAGTGTATGACCTGTCTGGCTCAGGTGCAAACTGTCTTGCATTAGACGGAAGAAGCAAGTTCTCGTTTATGAGTGAAGATGATGAGAAAAGAATCCCGGAGGAGACAATTATTGTTTGTTTTTGTGTTTTCAGTCTTTTATTGCTTTTGAAAGTTTGTCATAAGTTAATGAGCTTGAGCCTAAACCAATGGGTTAGTAAACTCATCACATCTTCCCTCTGATTAGGGGTAATGAGAATACCTTAAGTGCGAAGTCAGCATCTCACACTTAATCACCCTGATGTAGGATTAAGATCATTAACCTACTTGTGATTAGTTAGATGTTTTTGTTGTTTTTGTTTAGTGTTAAGTAATGAGATTAAGCCATAATCAGGGATTAAACAGACTCATTACACCATCCCAATAGAAGGATAATAGATGAGAATGTTTAAGCTGAGGAAGACTCCTCAACTTAATCCATGATTAGGGATTAACCTCATGACAAAACAGGGCCTTTATTAGATGGGTTTTAGTTAATGATAAGATGAAGAAGTGGCTTTTATGGTTTGTAAGACAACTTGAGGAGGACTTGTCCATTAACACTAGGATTAGTCCTTCTTAACCAATTAAGGAAGAATTAGAACCATAATGCAAGGCCCAAGTTACAAGCTTGATGTCTTAGTGATTATTAGATGGATTAATTAAAGGATTTAAACATATTAAGGGTTTAACACTTAGGATTAAAGTTATACACTCCATCCTAATAGAAGGATGCAGGCATAAGCTTAATCACAAAGCCTTAAAGCCTTTAGGGTTTAGTCCCTGATTATGAGATGAGAAGAGAAGACTCAAAGAGACACAAAGGTAAAACTAAATGGGGGACTAATCAAGCCCTAATTGTTATCATACTTGGAGATCCTAGGGTTTGTGAGGCTTAAGAGAGAAAGAAATCTTCAAAGGCCACCAAGGAGGAATCAGATGAAAGGATCCAGAAGCAAAGAGAAGCAAAACAACTTGCTTCACTTAAAAAGTCAAGTTGCTTGAAGAAAGAAGGTGAGATGAACAAGAATGAACAAGCTCAATCCAATACACATACAAAAATGCAGCAAGGGAAGTATGAAAGAGATGAAAAGAGAATGTGAAAAGTGAAGGCAATGTTTCTAAATGTTTTTAAATGTTACATGAATATTTTTGTGATTTTTAAATACCTAAAAGTATTTTTAATTGATTAATTTTCATTAACTAATTAAAAATAAACTTTTAAATGATTTAAAAATAATTTTTAATGCAAAAAATAAAAATAAAAATATTTTTGTGTTCTGAAAAATAATGAAAATCTTGACAAAAATTTTCATAATTTTTAAACATTTTTTGCTATTTTTAAAAATTCGTGTAAATAAAATGCAAATAAAATGAATTAAAACAAAGAAAAAGGAAAAGTCAACAGATCCAAAGGCTGGAATTTGAACTGGGGTGAGATTGGTTGACTGCGCGCGCTGACCAACGGCTGGGATTCTTCCTGGCTTAATTAACTTAATTATGATTTATTAAATTAATAAAAACAGATTAGGGTTTAATGAATTGATCTGGGCCATTCAAAACTTAAGATAATCCACATCCAATGGCCACGAATGCATCTGGCAAACTAATTAGGGTTAGGGCTTAATGACTTTCAGGTGACCGGAGGGAAGCTCCGGTCATCTTCTCTGGCGGGTCAAAAACCCTAAATCATGCTACAGGCCACCCCACCTCAAATTGAACACAGGGAAATGATCCTCTACCCAAACCCCATTCAAATCACCCCTCAAACATCATTTCTAACCCAAGAACAGAGGGAATCGAAGCAAACAAATTTTACGGGTGAAATTTCAGAGAGCCATGAAATGGTCATTTCTTCACCATTTTCAATTCCAAAGATATCAACATGACCAGCACAACATACACTTTCATTTTATAACAAGAAAAACAAGCTCTGAAAAGTTGGAATTTTGAAGCTACCTGAGAAGAAGAACTGTGAAGATGAGCTTTCCTGGCCTTTCTCTTATGCAAACTGCCTCTCCTGAACCTCCTGAGCTCAATGGAATGCTTCAAAACTTTTGTTGATGGCTGATTTGTGAAGATGAGTTCTGGTGTAGCAGTTTTTTTACAGTTGTGTTCTAGGGGGTTTCAGGCTGTTTTAATGGTGGGTTTTTGTTCCATGGAGGATTTGTAGTTCATTGGTGAAGAAAGAACTGAGGTTTCATGGCTGTGTAAGGAAATTCGAAGGGGAAGAGTTTTTGACAGAATTTTGTGGATGCAAGAAAGTGGGAGGGTTCAGCTTGTGTGTGGTATGCTTTTGGATTGCTTGATGTCCACATATCATGCTCTGGTTGGGCAGAGAGTTGGTGTGTCACTGTGGGATTGGTATGGGCCTTTGTGCAAAAAGTCAAGATATGGTGTACCTTAGGCATGGCTCGGGTCAGAGACAATCTAGAGGCTTGTCCTGCCTCAGCTTGAGTCAAGGATGGCCCTTGGATGGTTCATGAGAGGCTGCTGCATTTGGATAATGAGTTGGAAGGGTTTTTGCAACTTGACAACTTGTTACTTCTCATGACTTTTGGCTATGTATATGTGAGAAAACCTTGCTGAATTTTGGTGTGTGATGCCTCATGAAGTCATGGCAATGCTTTGAAACCATCTAGAGGTCAAACAATCCCTTTGAGAATGATTTTGCAAAAAATCCCTCTTTGTACTTTCATGAAGAATGGCTTATGGTTATGTGAAAATCAAGGCAAATAAATGAGAAATCCCTTGGGCCAATTCTGATTTTAGGTCATGCATTGCATTGGTATGATGATTAGAGGTCCTATTGAAGTCACATAAAGGCTTGCCATGAGAAATTGCAAGTTTTCCACTTTGTGCAAAAGTGAAATTTCAATGATTTTGTCCAACTTTGCAAGGCCATAACTTTTGATCCAAAATGAATTAGAATGAGTTCTTGTACTTTTTGAAAAGGGAATGATCCATTCTACAACTTTCATGACCAAAGTTTTCTCATTTGAGGCATTTTTGAATCAAAAAGCAAGGGTTGAAAAAGTTTCCCAAAATGGCAAGTTTCTATTACAAGTCATTTTCCCAAAAAGTCAACTTTGCAAATGGCTTGAAATTCTTCAATTTTGTGAACTTCCAACATCTTCCATGATCAAATAAAGATCATACACAATCAAAATGATGATGAACACCCTTTGGTTGGGTCATTGAGGGCCTCAGATGCCCTGATTTTGCACTGACTTGCTCAAAAAGTCAACCCTTGATCAGATGACTTCCCCATTGAATTTCTTCATGAAAATTGGTATGCATGATCCTTATAGCATATAGAGACCAATAGAAACAAGAATGACCAAAAAATTTGGAGTTATGGCCTTTGAAACCAAAACCCTAATTCTAGGTCATCTGTGCAGTCAAGCCTGACTCTGCTTCCATGCCAATCTCAGTTCTTGTGATTTTTTGACATTCTTGACTTTGAGAGGATATAACATGATGCTTGAACATACATGGACCCCTTTGAAATGATTGAAGACCTTTGGAGTGGCTCAAATGGCTCAGGGATTGCTCAGATCACAAACCCTAGATGCAGATGACTTAGAAGCAATGCAGTGAAGCAAATATGCAATATAAGATGCTATGATTGAACTTATGCATATGAAAAGATCACAAGCCATGGTGTGAATGGGTAAGGGCAAATTTGGGGTGTTTACAGCTGCCCCTATTCAAGCATGAGTTAGCTGTGTAGAATGTAAGCAACGACTTAACAGGCAAACAAGGTAACTTGTGGTTGAATACCAAAGACAGTCCAAAATTTGCACTCACAGAATGAAGAAGAAAAGGGATATAGATTGTAAAGGATAAAGTATTTTAAAAGTGCGGGCGACGGAGGACGACCGTCGAGCAGAGGACGACTGCTGGGGATGCAGCAATGACGGGTTCGACCGACAAGCTGGGGAAAGATGCGGGAAATAAAGCAATGACGGGGATGGCCGACAAGCTGGGGATATAAGAGGTTATGATGGGGACGGCCATCAAGTAAAGCTATAAGACTCTCTGGGGATTATGGGTGAATGAAATAAATGATGAGGTACGGTCATCAAAGGTGAAGGACGATCACCTAGCAGGGGACGGCTGCTCTGATGGGGATAAGATGAGGGACGGTCATCCAAGGGTGAAGGACGATCACCGGGCAAGGTACGGTTGCCAAAAGCATCGCGACATAGGACGAATGTCGGATAAAAAGGTCGACGATGGGGACGGCCATCGGATAAGCATGATGAAGGACGATCATCAAGAGGTGAAGGACGATCACCTAGCAGGGTACGGCTGCTCTCAGGGTTTATCATGACATAGGACGAATGTCAGATAACAAGATCAACGATGGGGACGGCCATCGGATAAAATGATGAAGGACGATCATCGAAAGGTGAAGGACGATCACCTAGCAGGGTACGGCTGCTAAATATCACGACATAGGACGAATGCCGGATAGAAAAGGGTTCCAATAATGGAGACTCCGCTGGGGAAAGGATGAGGGACGGTCATCCAATGGTGAAGGACGATCACCTGGCAGGGTACGGCTGCCGAAAGGGTATCATGACATAGGACGAATGTCAGATAGAAAAAAAATTTGCTGGGACTTTGCTGGGGAAAAGTAGACACAGACGAGTGTCTAATCTCAGGAAGTCATAAGTATTTGACACGGTGTATAGATTAAAGGTGTGGACGAGCATCCTTAAGACCATGATACGGACGGGTATCAAGTAGAAACAAACACTTGACGCATGTTCAGAGATGACGATATGGACGAGTATCAAGTGGTTAACAAGGAACACGGACGAGTGTTGATTCTGAGGGGACTCTTCTGGGGAATAATAGGCACAGACGAGTGTCTAAATTCAAGAAGAAATAAGTGTTTGACACGTGTATGGATTAAAGATGCGGACGAGCATCCTTAAGACTATGATATGGACGAGTATCAGGTAGAAACCAACGCTTGACGTATGTTCAGAGATGATGATACGGACGAGTACCAACTGGTTAACAACGAACACTGACGAGTGTCGAATCTGAGGAGGTATTTGAGTGATATATACAAGATACGGACGAGTATCTGTATGATTAAAAGTGATGAGTGAGATATAGACGAGCGTCCAATCTGCTGGGGAGAGTGCGACACGGACGAGTGTCGGAAAAAGTGTATTATAAACAAGTGTTTGGTTTGCAAAGTATTTGAGTATTTATGCTGGGGAAGTTGACACGGACGGGTGTCAGGGAATGTATATGTGAGTGCAAAGAGGATGCTTTGGCTTTCTACTGGGGATATGACACGGACGAGTGTCAAGAAGTATCTGCAATATATAAGTGTCTGTTTGTAAAGAATGCTCGGGCGACTTTACTGGGGAATCATGACACGGACGGGTGCCAAAAGGAGTGTGCATTTGTATTTATGAGTGTGAGGCAAATGCCTTGGCTTTCTGCCGGGGAATCCGGGGAGTTCCGCTGTATATCTTTGACGGATTGCCAGTGTTTACAAGTGTTCGATTCAGAACATGGCTTATGATTATGCGATATGTTTGATTTTTGCCGTAATGCTCCGTATTAGACGGAATGCTACGCTCTGTGGGGAGAATATGATGCTAATTCTATGATTATGCAAAGGTACTGATCCGGGATTCGGATCCCGTTGTTATGAAGATCTCTGGCTGATCTGCTTGAAGTGGACATCCCAGCTGGGGATAAGATCATTGATAGATCTGACATATGGGGCTCCTCTTGGGGGTATGGGTCACTGATAAACCTATTTTGGGTAATGAGGGACCCAGCTGGGGTTTGTAGAAGCTTTCACCACTCTGTTGCGAGATCTTCAGGTTATTACTTCGCTGGATAGAGGTTGAGACTCTGTGGGGAGATGGTTCCCTGGCTTTCGCAATCGGCTGAGGAGGGGATAACAAAAGGGCAACTCAGCTGGGGAGAAAGCACCTCCGGTGCTAAGACTGAGTAGATAATGATTTGCCAGCTTGCTGGGGTGAAGTTTTCATGCTCCATGTTGTGCTTTGAACACTTGCAATCCTGAAAAGACAGAGAAATGCACAAGCAATCCCGAGGTATCCCTTACCGGATTCCATCATAGGAGTTTAGGCAATCCTAGGAGTAAACATATTTCCTGTAAGCATGTATTTTTAAAAGAAAAGCATCCGTATTTGTGCAATCAGTATCTTAAAAGACATCGGACATTCTTGCAAATGAAAATAAAATGTACGAGACGAGACATGACTGAGAAATCTGATTTTATTAATTCTTGTGCCCCGAATCGGCAAATACAGTCAAGGAAACAAATCCCCTAAAATGAGGAGATTGTTACAAATTGATAAATAAGGTATTGGCAATGTTGATGACGCTTCAAGGAGCTTCCCTTTGCTATGACCCGTATGACATTTGACGTTCTTCTCACCTTGCTTTCTGAGGAAGGCTGATTCTGAAAGAAGCTTGATCCTTTTGGAGCTTACCAGGTTGTAAGTGATACATATGAATTCAGAATGCAATTGTTCGCTTATCCCCTTATTTTGCATGGATCGCCCTTTCGGGTTTTCAATCCATCGGGATACCCTTTTTTGCCTGAGTCGTCCAATGCGGCTTTTCAACTCAGCGGGTGTACATTTTTTCATTTATTTCCCTTATTTTTTCCCGAGTCTTATATTCTGTTTTTGACTCGCCAGGATGCCCTATTTTTGCCTGGACTTACATTCTGTTTTTATGTCCAACGGGTCATTTTATGCGAAGTATTTTTTAACTGCATCTGAATTCACAGGGGACGGGAAGTCTTCACCATCCATAGTACTGAGCATGAGTGCTCCACCAGAGAAAAATTTCCTTACTACGAATGGCCCTTCATAATTCGGAGTCCACTTGCCCCTGTGATCTGTATGAGGAGGAAGGAGTCTTTTTAGTACAAGATCTCCTACTTGGTACTCTCGGAGCCTGACTTTCTGATCGAAGGCTTTCTTCATTCTTTTCTGATACAGCTGCCCATGACAGATTGCAGCCAGTCTCTTCTCTTCAATCAGACTCAGTTGTTCGTATCGGGATCGGACCCACTCTGCTTCATTCAATTTAACATCCATCAATACCCGCAAGGAGGGTAATTCAACTTCAACAGATAGGACTGCCTCCATACCATACACAAGTTGAAACGGTGTTGCCCCAGTGGATGTTCTGATTGACGTTCGGTACCCATGCAAGGCAAACGGTAGCATTTCGTGCCAATCTTTATAGGTAACCACCATCTTTTGCACAATCTTCTTGATATTCTTATTAGCTGCCTCTACAGCGCCGTTCATCTTTGGCCTGTAAGGAGAAGAATTGTGGTATTGGATCTTGAAGTCCCGACATAATTCTGCCATCATTTTATTGTTTAAGTTGGAACCATTATCAGTAATGATTCGCTCGGGCACTCCATACCGACAGATGATGTCTCTCTTCAGGAATTGGGATACCACTTGCCTTGTAACATTTGCATAGGAAGCTGCTTCAACCCATTTGGTGAAATAGTCAATAGCAACCAAGATGAATCTGTGGCCGTTTGAAGCAGTCGGTTCAATCTTGCCAATCATATCAATGCCCCACATGGCAAAGGGCCAGGGTGAAGACATCACATTCAGAGGATTCGGAGGCACATGCACTTTATCCGCATAAATCTGGCATTTATGGCACTTCCTGGCATAAACACAACAATCTACATCCATTGTGATCTAGTAATAGCCTGATCTTAAAAACTTTTTGGCCATGGCATGCCCTCCTGCATGGGTACCAAAGGATCCTTCGTGCACCTCGTGCATTAACAAATCCGCTTATGTCCTATCAACGCATCTGAGGAGTACCATATCGAAGTTTCTCTTATACAGGGAACCGTCAGTATTCAGGAAGAAACTACCAGCTAGCCTTCTTAATGTCTTCTTATCATTGGAAGATGCCCCAGGTGGGTATGTCTGATCCTCCAAGAAGCATTTGATATCATGGAACCAAGGCTTATCATCTTTGGTAACATCTGCTGCAAACACATATGCTGGTCTGTCAAGTCTGGATACTGAAATTCGAGGTACAAAGTTGGCAGCTTGAACTTTGATCATGGATGAAATGGTAGCCAGAGCATCTGCAAACTGATTTTCATCTCGAGGGATATACTCAAGCTTGACTGTTGTGAAGAAAGTCAATAACCTCCTTGTATAATCCCGGTAGGGTATCAGATGATCCTGGTGTGTGTACCATTTGCCGTTGGTTTGATTGATTACCAAAGCTGAATCTCCGAACACAGTCAAAGTCTTGATCCTGAGGTCAATGGCTTCCTCAAGACCCATAATACAAGCTTCGTATTCAGCTTCGTTGTTAGTGCAGTTAAAAGTGAGTTTCGCCGAGAAAGGCATGTGAACTCCTTTAGGTGTAATGAGTATTGCACCAACACCACGACCATTCATATTAACAGCCCCATCAAACATCATAGTCCATTCTTCTTCTGGGTCAGGCCCTTCAGTGTGAACAGGCTCTTCATGATCTTTTGCTTTAATGAACATGATGTCTTCATCAGGGAAGTCAAATCTCATAGGCTGGTAATCATCAATGGGCTGCTCAGCAAGATAATCAGACAACACACTGCCCTTGATGGCTTTTTGAGATGTGTACTGAATGTCATATTCTGTGAGAATCATCTGCCATCTTGCAACCCGTCCGGTAAGTGCTGGCTTCTCAAAAATGTACTTGACTGGGTCCATCTTTGAGATCAACAAGGTAGTGTGGGTCAACATATACTGCCTTAGTCGGCGAGCAGCCCACGCTAAAGCACATCAAGTTTTCTCGAGCAGTGAATAACGTTGTTCACAGTCGGTAAACTTTTTGCTTAGGTAGTATATTGCATACTCTTTTCGACCAGACTCGTCATGCTGGCCCAGCACACACCCCATTGACTCTTCTAATACTGTCAAGTACATGATTAGAGGTCTTCCTTCAACTGAAGGCATAAGGATTTGAGGTTCTTGTAAGTATTCCTTGATTTTGTCAAAAGCCCTCTGGCAGTCTTCGTTCCACCTGACCGTCTGTTCCTTTCTTAATAGCTTGAACAAAGGTTCACAGGTTGCCGTAAGGTGAGATATGAACCGTGAAATGTAGTTCAACCTACCTAGGAACCCTCGAACTTCCTTTTCTGACTTTGGTGCAGGCATTTCTTGAATGGCTTTGACTTTATCAGGGTCAACTTCAATCGCTTTCTCACTTACAATAAATCCCAGCAGCTTACCAGATCGTACCCCGAATGTGCATTTGTTGGGGTTTAATTTCAGTTGGTACTTCCTCAGACGCTTGAATAACTTCAACAGATTTACCAGGTGGTCTTCTTCTATGAGGGACTTGGCAATCATATCATCCACATAACATTCAATTTCTTTGTGGATCATGTCATGGAATAATGTTACCATAGCCCGTTGATATGTTGCACCAGCATTCTTCAGTCCGAATGGCATCACCTTATAACAGAATGTGCCCCAGGGTGTGATGAAAGTGGTCTTCTCCATGTCTTCAGGTGACATTTTGATCTGATTGTATCCTGAAAATCCGTCCATGAAGGAGAATACCGAGAACTGAGCCGTATTATCAACCAATACATCAATGTGAGGTAAAGGGAAATCATCTTTCGGACTGGCTCTGTTCAGATCCCGATAGTCCACACACATCCTCACCTTGCCATCTTTCTTAGGCACAGGTACAATATTAGCAACCCACGGCGGATAGCTAGTCACAGCAAGGAACCCGGCGTCCCACTGCTTTTGTACCTCTTCTTTGATCTTCATTGCCATATCTGGGCGAGTACGGTGCAGTTTCTGTTTAACCGGCGGCCAATCTTCTTTTAAAGGCAGCTTGTGCATGACAATATCGGTGTCCAACCCTGGCATATCCTGATAGGACCAAGCAAACACATCCACATATTCACGAAGCATGTCAATCAGTTGTTCCTTTACTGAATCTTGTAAGCAAGCTCCGATCTTAACCTCTTTCACATCTTCTTCCGTACCAAGATTAACCGTTTCAACCTCCTCCTCATGAGGAGTGATAACCTTCTCCTCTTGCCTTAACAACCTGGCTAGCTCTTCAGGAAGCTCATAATCTTCTTCAACCCCTTCATCAGCTTGATTGATTGGATTGTCAAAGTCATACGAAGCCATAGCTGTGTTGTTGTCGGTGCAGTCTGAAAGGCACTTTCTACAAGGGTTTAAATAGTTCATTTTAGTGATCGATTTTAATCTTGTTTAGAAAAAGAGAAAGGAAGTTATCATTTTGGAAAACATTGCCATTTTATTTTTGTACAAAAAGAAAAATGGAAAAACAGTGAGCGGAAAAGAAAAAGACTCATTTGCAAAAGATGTCCGATATTCATTGATTGATCTGTTTGCACAAAATTACAAGATGGCCCGATTACAAAATGAGTCTTGTCATCTTGGGCAAGATGCAAGACTGATGCATGCTTTTAAAATATACAGGAAATAATAATTACTCTGCAGGAGTAACTCTTATAATTTCCTAGGAAGACCAGTTTGAGATACAGCTCCCCGGGATCCTTGGACGTATCCAGCTCTCCAGGTTGCGCTCATCTTCTGACTCATCTTCCAAGTTGTTCACTGCATCCGGGGTGAGCATCCCCCCACTGACAAAGTTGGGCTTCTTAGCAGCCTCTGATTGATCTTGTTGAGTTGGTTTCTAACCCAACCCAAATCTGTCCTCCTTCTTCTCCACAGGTAGTAGCTTGCCCCAGCCTTGGGCAGTCCCCTCTTCAACAACCTTCCTGGCTTGCTGATAAGACGTTATGGAGGTTCCCAGTACAGCAGATGCTTCATTTATATTCAGGGCCTCAAACCCCTGGCTCATAGTTTCATGGATTTCTCCATCCATCTCAATGTACTTGTATGTAGCCAGATGGCTAACAAATATGTCCTCTTCCCCACAGATGGTGATGATTTGGCCTTCCCACTCGAATTTCAGCTTCTGGTGAAGGGTAGACGTAACTGCACCAGCGACATGGATCCAAGGTCTACCCAACAAACAGCTGTAGGCTGGCTGAATGTCCATCACATAGAAGGTAATCTTAAAAGTCTGCGGGCCAATCATCACAGGCAAATCAATCTCCCCAAGCACTGATCTTTTAGAGCCATCGAAGGCTCTCACCACCAAATTACTCGGACGCAATGCCAAGCCATCATACTCCAGCTTCACTAAGGCTTTCTTTGGTAGAACATTGAGTGAAGACCCAGTGTCCACCAGTACATGAGATAGAACAGCACCCTTACATTCTAGAGTGATGTGTAAAGCCTTCTTGTGGTTACGTCCCTCAGTTGTTAAGTCAGCATTGGTAAAGCCCAGTCCATGACTGGTGTTGACATTTCCCACCACAGTTTCTAGCTGGTTAACAGTGATCTCCTCTGGCACGTATGCTGCGTGCAAGACTTTCAGTAATGCATTCCTGTGAGCTTTAGAACACATCAGCAGGGATAATATGGAGATCTTTGAGGGAGTTTGGTGAAGCTGATCCACCACCTTGTAATCACTTCTCTTTATGATTCTCATAAACTCGTCTACATCTTGCTCAAAAGATGTCTTCTGAGTTTCTTTGACAGCCGGCTCTTCAAATACCACGCTCTTTCCCTTTACTTTGGCAGCAGCTTCTGCTTCGGCATTAGGTCTCTGAGTTTGTGAGGTAAAAAGGCGTCCGCTTCTGGTGAAGCCTCCGCCTCCCCCAACATTATCAATCTGTGGAGAAGAAGTTGAAGAGTCCAAAGGGATTTTCTCCCCGTTGCAGTAAAGGTCAGAGCCATAATGCCAGGGTATGGCATTACTGCTTTCATATGGAACTGGTCCAGGTACCGTGATGGTAACCGGACTGACTGCCGCAGAGGAAGGTACTGAAATGGTGTGCGGATCGTAGTAAATGGTGACTGGTGGTCTGGCAGGAGATGCCACTGCTTGTTGTTGAAAGTTGTCGTTTGGAGGAACATATGATGGGTCATAGTAAATGGTGACTGCTGAAATATCTTCATCAATTTCTGTTGGCGTTGTAGAAGATCCTGCTGAATAAATGGGTGCTGATGTTGTAGAAGAAATGGTTGTTGACATCTGGTTTGCTGAAGTAATGGACGGAGCCATTGTTGATGATATTGATGAATTGGTTGGAATGATTGTTATTGCAGTTGTAGAAGAGTCGGGAATTGTTGTCAAAGGGATTGCTGGATTTGTAGGCGTTGATGTTGTGATCTGGAGTATACCACTTTTGATAAGATCATCTATGCCGCTTCTCAAATTATCACACCCGTTGACTGAAATGTTGCAATAACCACAACCGAGCTCACACCCGGGGAACATCTGGCATTCTAGAAGTTGAGCTTTAATTTCTACTAGAGGTGTCCGAATCTACCCAACACTGGTGATTAAGAAAGATGGCTTGTCTTCCTCAATGGCATTAATTCTTGGTCCTCCATGGTTGGGCATGGGATTCTTGTTGACATTTGGAGGGGGTGCAAAGTTGAGGGCTTTGGAATCCACCAGATCTTGTACCTTCATTTGTAAAGCCCTGCATTTTTCAGTACTGTGGCCAGGTGCATTGGAATGGAAAGCACATCTGGCGTTGACATCATAGTTTCTTGCAAGATTGGAAGGATCAGGAGGTGCCAATGTCTTTAATTCAACCAAGTTGAGTTTCAGGAGTTGTGGCAATAAAGCGGCATAAGGCATAGGGATTGGATCAATCACCCTATTTGTCTGTGATGGTCTTTGCTGAAAAGGCCTTTGCTGTTGATTGTTGTTGTTGTTGTTGTAGTTTCTCTGTGGCGGATACTGAACTTGCTGCTGATAATGTGGTTGTTGTTGTGGTTGATATGCTGGTTGCTGAGGAATTGGAGCTGGAATTGTGACAGCTGCTACTAATCTGTGGACATGCTGAGGTCTGCCCCTGTTGGCATAAATGGCATTTGTCTCACCAGTTCTTCTAGGTCCCACAAAAGGCTTCCTGGGATTGCTTGACGAACTTGCACCATTATCGGAAATCTTACCCATCTTCAGAAGGCTTTCAATTCTTTCTCCAGCTATAACTACGTCAGCGAAGCTGGTGGAAGAAAAGGCAGCTAGCCTATCAATATATGTTCCTTGCAGAGTATTCATGAACATGTCGGCCATTTCTCTTTCCGACATGGGTGGCTGGACAGCAGCAGCAAGCTGTCTCCACCTCTGGGCATATTCCCTGAAGCTTTCTTTGGAGGATTGAGACATTCCCATCAGAAGGGTTCTGTTAGGAGCCATGTCTAGATTGTATTGGTACTGTCTGATGAAAGCTTCAACTAGGTCCTTCCAGCATCTGATAATAGCTCTGGTCAAGTGAGAGTACCACTCCCTTGAAGCCCCAGTCAAACTATCTTCAAAATAGAACATCCACAGTTTCTCGTCCATGGTGTATGCCTTAAGTCTTCCCAGAAAATACTGCAAGTGAGTTCGTGGACAGGAAGTTCCATTGTACTTCTCGAAGCACGGGGGTTTAAACTTATGGGGAATTCTTACCCCATCCACTAAACCCATATCCATGACATCAAAACCTAGGGAATTTTGAGACTCCAGAGATCTCAACTTCTCGGAAATTTCATCAAACCTCCTATCATAAACTTCATCCCCAGCTCCCATCACAGTGAACTGCTCTTCCTGGGGGTCTTCCTGTAAGATTCTTCCTCCAGTAGTATTTCCTTGCACATTACCCGGGATGTTGACTTCCGGATGCAGATGAGGCCCATATACTGGTGGGTTAACATGAGGCTGTCCCCTTTCATTGTTACTTGTCCCTCCAGTTCCCAGAGGAGGTTCTTCTGGGGTTTGCCTTTCTACCAATGCCCTCAATCTTTCTTGACTTTGAGCTAAACCATTCATTACTTCCATGAACTGGGTCATTTGGTTTCTCATCTCCAGCCTTTCATTAACCATCTGGGTTCTGACCTCTGTCAGCTCTTTTTGTACTTGATCCATCTGGATACCAGGAAGGTTGTTGCGAGTAGGATATCTGTGCGGACGGTTGAGAGGGAACACCCGACGGCGAGCAATAATTCCTGAACCACAACAGAGTTAGATACAAAACACAATGACAAAAACCTACAAAACAAAACAAAAGTTAGCATGCAATGCAGTATGCTTATTTGTTTCCAAGGTATTCGGCTTGGTACTTGGTTTTGACCCTTCTAGACCCTGAGGAAGATGCTTTGATGTTGCTTGAGAGAAAGAAAACTTAATGAAACAAACTGACAAATACATTACAAACGGTGAATAATACATAGTCTGTTTTTACAACACATGCCCCTGAGGGGTCAAAATACAACATAAAAGAAAAGTACATCAAATGGAAATAACAACAAGCAAAGTGATCAAACATCTAAGCCAAACTCATCCTCCTTGACTTCCTTCAAAAGTGCTTCAGAGACATGACCAGCTGGATGCTCTGTGATGTTTCTGATAAGAAGGTTCCTGGTGGCAATAGCAGTGGTTAGCTTCTTGTGTCTGTTTTGATCCTTTGACCTCTTCACACCAGCCCTAATCTTCAATTCTGAAATCTCCTTCCGGGCTGCCAATAAAGCCTCCTGTTGCTTCCTTTCATTAGCCTCCAGGTGTTCAATCCTAGCTTGAGTCTTCTTATCCTCTTGAGTGCGAGCTTCAGTGATCCTGACCCACCTATCTTGACTTTCTTTCAGATAGAGATCAGTCCTGGCCTTCTGAAACTGGGCCTCTTTGCAGGCATTCTTCAATATTTGCTCTCCAGCTCTTGATTTCTTGATGTAGTCTTCTGCTTTCTCAATCTTGGCCAGATGCTCCACCTTAAGCTTCTCCAACCTCTCAATGTCTAGACGACCATCACTCCTCTCCCAGAGGGTCTTCTTCAGAGCTTGAGACAGATTCTCATTCCTTTCCTTCAGCTTCTCAAATTCTTCCAAGCTGACAGTGGCTGGAGGTGGCACTGTGGAAGGTCCAGGTGTATCCTCAATAGTGAAAGGCATCCCAGAAATCTGAGCCCTAGCATGAGACCACTCATAATACTGAGCTGAAGCCACATTGTTGCATCTCCCAAGAATGGCCATCCCTTTGGTCTGGATGTTTTCCCAAGCCCAAGATGCTTGTCTGACAACAGCTAGATTGGGCTTTATCTCACAATACAGGGTTTCGGCCAAGTCTTGCACTCTAGGAGGGTGAACCAAAGCATAGCCCAATTGTCTCTTAAACAGCAAAGGATTGTAGTTGATGCAACCCTTCACTCCTATTAGAGGTACATTGGGATACTGCCCACAGCTAGTGATTATGTCTCTGCCCTTGGTGCTCTGGGTGCACCATCTGATGTCATCTGAGGTCAAAGCAATAAGCCTCCTGGCCCAATTCTTCTGTTGGTGAGGGTTCAGGAAGGCATCAGTTTTGGGTAAGTGTTTAAGCAGCCAAGTGTGAAATAGAGGAGCACAGCATCTTACCAACCTCCCTCTCTGCTTCTCATTCCTTTGGTGAATAGAATAATAGAAATCTCCCAGTAAGGTGGGCACTGGGTTCCTCAAAAGGAAGAGATGAATAGCATTCTTGCTGATAAACTTAGGTTCATCTGCAAATAATATAACCCCATATATACTGAGGGCTAACAATGCACAAACTGCCTTCCATTCTCCCAAGGAGGCCTTTAGGATAGCCTGAGAAGTCAGAAAGTCTAGATGCAATCCAGGGATCCCAGCCTTTGTTGTCATGTTCTGCTCAATCAAAATAGGTTCTATGTGCAGTGCTTTTGCCACTTCTCCATTGCTGGGAGAAACCATCTCAGGGTTGAAGGGAATTCCACCCCTAATAGGCACTCCAATCAGTGATGAAAATTCCTCTAGCAGAGGTCCCAACTGAAAATTCTGGAAAGTGAAGCACCTCAAAGGAGGGTCATAAAACTGTAGGCAGGTGTGAATCAAACTCCTCTGGGAAGGGTCCAAGTCCATAACCATATCAAGGATGCCTCCATAATGCTCTCTGAATAATGGGATATGGTCTGGAGTGATGAGTGCCTGAACCTGCCTGATGCCAGCTAGCACAGGCTCAAAGAAATGGTATGAAATGTTGCTCTTCTTGGGTGCCATGACTACTGATGAAGAGCTGAAAATAACTGCTGATGATGAAGACTGATACTGGAAATGAACCACTGATAGGCTGATGATGAAGGAGGTAGCTGAAGCAGGCAACTGATGAAGATAGCTGAAGCAGATAAGGGTCTATGCAGATGAAGGGGTCAAAACCAAGCCAGATGTAAAATGGATACCCTGAAAAACAAATAAACAAATGTTAAATGATGCAAATGATGAGTATGCAAATGATATGCAAGGGTTTGTGATCAAGCTGGATCTGATAACTGTCTTGATATAAAGGCCCATGTATGTTTAAGAAGTCCAGATGAAGGTCTAGAAGTCCAGTAACCAAGGTGGGGGACTCAAATAAAGAGTCACATGTCCAGGGTTAAATCACAAGAACTGTCCAAAGTGAAGCATTCTTAAACAAAACAAGTATCAGAGTATGATGTGGCCAAGGGTTCCTGCAAACCTGTAAACAGCCCAACACCCTCACAGGTAGTGTTCTAAAACAAGGATCCTCAGACTTGGATCAGTTATGAGAAGTGTAAACACTTCTAACCCGGAGGTACAGTGTTTACAATAACCATAAAAGACCCTCCTCTAATTCACCTCAGTTTCTGAAGTTCAATAATAAAGGTCATCCAGACTTAGCAGGCTTCCCAGATAGCCCTAGCACTACAGGAAATCTGTAGCACAGAGTTCTCAAGAAGAAACCCACATCTGAACCGTGTTTCATATTCCCGCACCAGACCGAAATGGAATGGGAAAGAACATGAACCACTCTAGCATAGGTGTCACTCAGGTCCCAGGTATAGGACCTTAAACTCTCAGTGAACCCCACCCATCAAAACAATAAACCAGATCCAGCCAGATAACAGTATGACAGTATGATGTATAGAGTTGTAAAGAAAACAATAACTGTACATAAAGCAGTAAATAAAGCAAATATACAAACACAATTAGCACATAACACCCCAGTAAACACAAATCAAACAAGCGTTAGGAGGAACCCACAAAAAGAACCAGAAGCCCTGGTTACAGTATAAGGGTCCCCAGCAGAGTCGCCAAGCTGTCGCTCCCACCAAATAGTAACATCTCATGCCAATCCTTATATGTAACAGTCATCTTCTGTAGAATCTTCTTGATGTTCTTATTGGCAGCTTCTACTGCACCATTCATCTTTGGACGATACGGGGAAGAATTATGATGCTTAATCTTAAACTGCGTGCAGAGGTCAGTAATTATAGTGTTGTTCAGATTAGAGCCGTTGTCTGTGATAATCCTTTCAGGGATGCCATACCTACATATGAGATTATTCTTAATGAATCGAGCCACGACATTCTTAGTAACAGATGCAAATGAGGCTGCATCCACCTACTTTGTAAAGTAATCAATGGCAACAAGGATGAAACGATGCCCATTGGAAGCTGTAGGCTTGATCTCACCAATCATATCAATGCCCCATATGGCGAAAGGCCAAGGAGCAGTCAACACATTCAACGGAACTGGAGGTACATGCAATTTATCAGCATAAATCTGACATTTGTGACATGTTTTGGAATGTTGATAGTAGTCAGCTTCCATGGTAGACCAATAGTAACCTGCTCTCAATATCTTCTTTGCCATGGTATGACCACTAGAATGAGTGCCAAAGATCCCATCATGCATGTCTTCCATAATCTCTGTTGCTTTCTTCTTATCCACACAACGAAGCAAATTCGAATCGTGGTTGCGTTTGTACAGAATTCCATTACTCAGGACGAATTTAGCAGAAAACCTCCTTAGAAACTTCTTATCATTGACAGATGCCCCTTCAGGGAACTCCTGAGCTTCAAGATACCTTTTCACTTCATAGAACCAAGGCTTTCCCTCTACTCCTTCACTATCAATATCATTACAATATGCAGGCTTCTCAAATCTATCATTAGTGATTCTGGGAGCTTCATCATCCCAACTAATCTTAAACATAGATGCCATGGTGGCTAAAGCGTCTGCCAACTGATTCTCTTCTCTTGGAATATGTCCAAAGGTAATCTCTTCAAAGTACGAGATCAAAGACAATACATGTTCTCTGTAAGGAATGAGGTTTGGGTGCTTGGTATCCCAATCTCCTTTAATCTGACTAACCACCAGGGCTGAATCTCCATATACGTCCAGAAACTGAATCTTCATCTCAATGGCAGCTTTGATACCCATGTGTCGCTCCCACCAAATGACGCCGGGCCAAGAGGGGTACAGACGCGAACGGTCGGCGAAAGGGATGAGAACACACAGGAGTGAACTCAGAAAGACAAGAGCCGCCAGCTAGGCATTTTTATCCCAGGGGGAAAGGTAATGCTGCATAGACCTGGAAAAAGATATGGATAAGAAGGTTGCGAACCAGAGAGACTGAGAAAGGGGGTTGGTTACAACCTGGGAAGGTATTAGCACCCAGATTGTCCGACGTACTCGACGGGATCCACGCTTAAGAGATTTGTGTTTTAAAGGGGTAGTGTCAGTGCTATCTGTGTATCAAAGCTGGAAAGAATGCAAGTGTCAGTGTAAAAGAAAAGTGAAGTGTATAAGTGAAGTGTCAGTGTGAGAATAAGAATGAAATGCTCAAGATCATGAGGCTGAAAGAATAATACTGAAGGAGGGGGAATATACAGAGACTTTTGTTCGATAACTGTTAAGTTATGCCTACGTATCCTCTCGTGCAATGAGGAAGTCAGAACACCGTAGTTCGACCCAAAGAGAATGAAAGGTAAGTTGACTTGTGAACTGCTTGCTTGTCTATGCTCAAGTGTATGACCTGTCTGGCTCAGGTGCAAACTGTCTTGCATTAGACGGAAGAAGCAAGTTCTCGTTTATGAATGAAGATGATGAGAAAAGAATCCCGGAGGAGACGATTATTGTTTGTTTTTTGTGTTTTCAGTCTTATATTGCTTTTGAAAGTTTGTCATAAGTTAATGAGCTTGAGCCTAAACCAATGGGTTAGTAAACTCATCACATCTTCCCTCTGATTAGGGGTAATGAGAATACCTTAAGTGCGAAGTCAGCATCTCACACTTAATCACCCTGATGTAGGATTAAGATCATTAACCTACTTGTGATTAGTTAGATGTTTTTGTTGTTTTTGTTTAGTGTTAAGTAATGAGATTAAGCCATAATCAGGGATTAAACAGACTCATTACACCATCCCAATAGAAGGATAATAGATGAGAATGTTTAAGCTTAGGAAGACTCCTCAACTTAATCCATGATTAGGGATTAACCTCATGACAAAACAGGGCCTTTATTAGATGGGTTTTAGTTAATGATAAGATGAAGAAGTGGCTTTTATGGTTTGTAAGACAACTTGAGGAGGACTTGTCCATTAACACTAGGGTTAGTCCTTCTTAACCAATTAAGGAAGAATTAGAACCATAATGCAAGGCCCAAGTTACAAGCTTGATGTCTTAGTGATTATTAGATGGATTAATTAAAGGATTTAAACACATTAAGGGTTTAACACTTAGGATTAAATTTATACACTCCATCCTAATAGAAGGATGCAGGCATAAGCTTAATCACAAAGCCTTAAAGCCTTTAGGGTTTAGTCCCTGATTATGAGATGAGAAGAGAAGACTCAAAGAGACACAAAGGTAAAACTAAATGGGGGACTAATCAAGCCCTAATTGTTATCATACTTGGAGATCCTAGGGTTTGTGAGGCTTAAGAGAGAAAGAAATCTTCAAAGGCCACCAAGGAGGAATCAGATGAAAGGATCCAGAAGCAAAGAGAAGCAAAACAACTTGCTTCACTTAAAAAGTCAAGTTGCTTGAAGAAAGAAGGTGAGATGAACAAGAATGAGCAAGCTCAATCCAATACACATACAAAAATGCAGCAAGGGAAGTATGAAAGAGATGAAAAGAGAATGTGAGAAGTGAAGGCAAATACACTTCTCAACACAACTTACCACCTGAAAAGTTAGCAAAAGAAATGAAATGTAATGCAAATGAGATGAAATATGATGATGCAAACCAAAACCAGAAGCATGAGTATGATGTTAATGATGCTAAGAGATGATGCAAACATGAGGCAAGGCATATGGAATGATCATACAAGCACAAGAATGCAAATGAGGCATGCATTGAACCATGAACATACATGAAAAGTTATGGAATGCAAAAGACCTATAACATGGCAAATGAAAGATGCAATGATCAAACATGATTCTAATATGTCCTAATATGTATTATGAATCAAATGAAAGCATAAAATGTCATGTCAAGTCATGGTATGCAAGCAAATGGAAGATGGATGCAAATGAAGGCATAAATTAGGGTTTATGATCAACACACAAAGCAAAATCCAAAACCAGAAGCAAATGACATGATAAAAATTTGAAAATTCAATCAAAGAAACCCTAAACCTATACAAACTAACTTCCCAAAGGAGGGGATCCAACTCTTAACCTATTGAAAGTTATGAATTTCCTAAGATTTATAGGGTTTTAAGGTACCTTAACAAGAAAAATGCAAAACAAATTGAAAATGCAAGATCAATTCATGCCAATTTTATCCTACAAACTACATGTTATACAAGATGCAATGCAAAAAGAATCATTGTCCAACTCTCAAAGGTTAGACAGAAATGAATTTTCAAAGTTTGAACCAAAATATTACCTCAAAATGAATTTAATTCCAAAGAAAATAATCAAAAGGCATCAATAACAAAAAATAAATTTGGTTTGAGAGTTGGAAAATGTTTCTAAATGTTACATGAATTTTTTTGTGATTTTTAAATACCTAAAAGTATTTTTAATTAATTAATTTTCATTAACTAATTAAAAATAAACTTTTAAATGATTTAAAAATAATTTTTAATGCAAAAAATAAAAATAAAAATATTTTTGTATTCTGAAAAATAATGAAAATCTTGACAAAAATTTTCATAATTTTTAAACATTTTTTGCTATTTTTAAAAATTCGTGTAAATAAAATGCAAATAAAATGAATTAAAACAAAGAAAAAGGAAAAGTCAACAGATCCAAAGGCTGGAATTTGAACTGGGGTGAGATTGGTTGACTGTGCGCGCTGACCAACGGTTGGGATTCTTCCTGGCTTAATTAACTTAATTATGATTTATTAAATTAATAAAAACAGATTAGGGTTTAATGAATTGATCTGGGCCACTCAAAACTTAAGATAATCCACATTCAATGGCCACGAATGCATCTGGCAAACTAATTAGGGTTAGGGCTTAATGACTTTCAGGTGACCGGAGGGAAGCTCCGGTCATCTTCTCCGGCGGGTCAAAAACCCTAACCCAGGGAAAGTGTATGTTGGAATTTTGAAGCTACCTGAGAAGAAGAACTGTGAAGATGAGCTTTCCTGGCCTTTCTCTTATGCAAACTGCCTCTCCTGAACCTCCTGAGCTCAATGGAATGCTTCAAAACTTTTGTTGATGGCTGATTTGTGAAGATGAGTTCTGGTGTAGCAGTTTTTTACAGTTGTGTTCTAGGGGGTTTCAGGTTGTTTTAATGGTGGGTTTTTGTTCCATGGAGGATTTGTAGTTCATTGGTGAAGAAAGAACTGAGGTTTCATGGCTGTGTAAGGAAATTCGAAGGGGAAGAGTTTTTGACAGAATTTTGTGGATGCAAGAAAGTGGGAGGGTTCAGCTTGTGTGTGGTATGCTTTTGGATTGCTTGATGTCCACATATCATGCTCTAGTTGGGCAGAGAGTTGGTGTGTCACTGTGGGATTGGTATGGGCCTTTGTGCAAAAAGTCAAGATATGGTGTACCTTAGGCATGGTTCGGGTCAGAGACAATCTAGAGGCTTGTCCTGCCTCAGCTTGAGTCAAGGATGGCCCTTGGATGGTTCATGAGAGGCTGCTGCATTTGGATAATGAGTTGGAAGGGTTTTTGCAACTTGACAACTTGTTACTTCTCATGACTTTTGGCTATGTATATGTGAGAAAACCTTGCTGAATTTTGGTGTGTGATGCCTCATGAAGTCATGGCAATGCTTTGAAACCATCTAGAGGTCAAACAATCCCTTTGAGAATGATTTTGCAAAAAATCCCTCTTTGTACTTTCATGAAGAATGGCTTATGGTTATGTGAAAATCAAGGCAAATAAATGAGAAATCCCTTGGGCCAATTCTGATTTTAGGTCATGCATTGCATTGGTATGATGATTAGAGGTCCTATTGAAGTCACATAAAGGCTTGCCATGAGAAATTGCAAGTTTTCCACTTTGTGCAAAAGTGAAATTTCAATGATTTTGTCCAACTTTGCAAGGCCATAACTTTTGATCCAAAATGAATTAGAATGAGTTCTTGTACTTTTTGAAAAGGGAATGATCCATTCTACAACTTTCATGACCAAAGTTTTCTCATTTGAGGCATTTTTGAATCAAAAAGCAAGGGTTGAAAAAGTTTCCCAAAATGGCAAGTTTCTATTACAAGTCATTTTCCCAAAAAGTCAACTTTGCAAATGGCTTGAAATTCTTCAATTTTGTGAACTTCCAACATCTTCCATGATCAAATAAAGATCATAAACAATCAAAATGATGATGAACACCCTTTGGTTGGGTCATTGAGGGCCTCAGATGCCCTGATTTTGCACTGACTTGCTCAAAAAGTCAACCCTTGATCAGATGACTTCCCCATTGAATTTCTTCATGAAAATTGGTATGCATGATCCTTATAGCATATAGAGACCAATAGAAACAAGAATGACCAAAAAATTTGGAGTTATGGCCTTTGAAACCAAAACCCTAATTCTAGGTCATCTGTGCAGTCAAGCCTGGCTCTGCTTCCATGCCAATCTCAGTTCTTGTGATTTTTTGACATTCTTGACTTTGAGAGGATATAACATGATGCTTGAACATACATGGACCCCTTTGAAATGATTGAAGACCTTTGGAGTGGCTCAAATGGCTCAGGGATTGCTCAGATCACAAACCCTAGATGCAGATGACTTAGAAGCAATGCAGTGAAGCAAATATGCAATATAAGATGCTATGATTGAACTTATGCATATGAAAAGATCACAAGCCATGGTGTGAATGGGTGAGGGAAAATTTGGGGTGTTTACACCATGATACATGCTTCATATTCAGCCATATTATTGGTACAATAGAAACAAAGTCTTGCAGTAATTGGAGTATGACAACCTTCAGGGGAAATGATCACAACACCAACACCATTACCAAGCGCATTAGAAGCTCCATCAAAAACCATAGTCCATCGGGATCCTGTTCAGGTCCGTCATATTTTCTAGGTTTTTTAGTAACAATCATAATGTCTTCATCCGGGAACTCAAAATTCATAGACTGATAAATATCCACTGCCTGATGAGCTAAATGATCAGCTACCACACTGCCCTTAATGGCCTTCTGAGTGGTGTACTGTATATCATATTCTGTTAAAATCAGTTGTCATCTCGCTATTCGTCCGGAGAGAGCAGGTTTCTTGAATATGTACTTGATTGGATCCATCTTTGAAATCAACAAGGTAGTATGAGTCAACATATATTGTCTTAGTCGGCGAGCAGCCCATGCCAAAGCACAGCAGGTTTTCTCGAGTAGTGAGTATCTTGTTTCACAGTCGGTAAACTTTTTGCTAAGGTAGTATATTGCATGCTCTTTTCGACCAGACTCGTCATGTTGCCCCAACACAAACCCCATTGAGTTGTCTAATACTGTTAAGTACATAATCAAGGGTCTTCCATCAACTGGTGGCATCAAAATTGGAGGTTCTTGGAGGTATTTCTTGATCTCATCAAAGGTTACCTGGCACTCGTCATTCCATTCCATTACCTGATCTTTCTTCAACAACTTGAAGATTAGCTCACAGGTAGCAGTTAGCTGGGAAATAAATCTTGTAATGTAATTCAGTCGTCCCAAGAAACCTCTAACTTCCTTTTCAGTACGGGGAGCAGGCATATCTTGTATAGCTTTTACTTTTGCAGGATCCACTTCAATACCTTTTCCACTGACAATGAAACCCAAGAGTTTACCAGACCTAACTCCAAAAGTACACTTGTTTGGATTCAATCTCAACTTGTATTTATTCAACCTATCAAACAACTTGTGCAGGTGATCAAAGTGTTGTTCCTCATTCTGGGACCTGGCTATCATATCATCCACATATACCTCTATCTCATGGTGAATCATATCATGAAACAAAGCCACCATAGCACGCTGATATGTTGCCCCAGCGTTCTTCAAACCAAATGGAATCACCTTATAGCAAAAAGTGCCCCATTGTGAACAAATGTAGTCTTCTCCATATCTTCTGGTGCCATCTTAATCTGATTGTAACCAGAGAAACCATCCATGAAAGAGAATACCTTATGCTAAGCGTGTTGTCTACCAAAACATCAATATGCGGAAGTGGAAAATCATCTTTAGGACTAGCCTTATTCAAATCCCTGTAATCCACACACATGCGTACTTTACCATCCTTCTTAGGTACCGGTACCACGTTTGCAACCCATTGAGGATAAGAAGTCACAGCTAAGAACCCTGCATCAAATTGTTTCATCACCTCTGCTTTAATATTTTCTGACATTTCAGGACGCATGCGACGAACCTTTTGCTTCTTTGGACGACAGTCTTCTTTTACCGGCAGACGGTGAACCACAATGTCAGTATCCAACCCTGGCATATCTTCATACGACCAAGCAAAGATCTCCACATAATCACGTAACATCTGGATTAATCTGTTCTTAACACCATCTTCTAATTCAGCCTCTATCTTGACCTCTTTCCTGTTTTCCCCAGTCCCTAGATTCACAACTTCGATTGGCTCTTCATGTGGCTGTATAACTTTCTCTTCTTGTTGTAATAACCTAGCAAGCTCTACAGGTACTTCACAATCTTCCTCCTTTCCATCTTCAATTTGATAGATCGGATTCTCGAAATCATAATTGGAAATAGTGGAACTGTTATCAACATGATCCAGAGTGGATGAAGATTTGCATTTTAGTGATGTGGGTGTGTGTAAGAACACATAGCTGATAAAGTGGAAATAATAATAAAAGAAAAAAACAAGGAGCACAATTTTTACGAAAACGAAACGTCCATTGATTTTATTGAATGAAGTATGAAAATGAAATGACATCCTGAAACAAGCATACCATTGTGCCCCGGGTAAGACACAAGGCTTAAAAGGTTTTATTGTTCGAAATTACAAACTTAAAACAAAACATATTAATAGTATTTACTCCTGACTAAAGGAGATAGGAATAATGTCTTTAGCCTTCCAATTGTTGAGCCCATCACCCATGGTAGGAAAGATCCAATCATCCAGGTTGTAGTCTTCATCATAGTCACCCACAACATTTATTTGATCTCTTATGACCCCTTGATTAGTGATACGAACAGCACGAGCACGACGAACAGCCCTCTGAGATTCTACAGTAAAACCCAAACCAAACATGTCAGGCTTGTAAGGGATGTTGGGAAGCTGACCCCAAATAGCACAACCACCTTTTTCAACCACAACCTTAGCATCATTGAGGGAGGCCATTGCAAGAGGTATTCTAGTAACCACATGAGCTCTTTCAGAAGCAGGGACAGACTGAGGAACAGGAGCAGAGCAAGGAACAACTTCAAATGTTTGGCACGGAGTTTCGACCATTTCACCCTCCATTTCTACATATTTGAAAGTATTCACATGGCTAACCATGTACTCTTCTTCACCATAGACAGTGACAATTTTGTTTTTCACCGGATATTTCAACTTCTGATGCAAGGTGGAAGTCACAGCACCTGCCTCAGGGATTCAGGGGGGCCCAAGCAAACAAGAATACGCAGGACGAATATCCATCACATAGAAAGTAGAGTTGAAGACTTGAGAGCCTACTTTGATTGGGAGGTCTACTTCTCCATGTACTATTTTTCTTGAACCATCAAAGGCCCTCACCACCACATTACTTGGTCTTAACACAACATCTTCAGGACTGAGCTTGTCCAGAACCTCTTTAGGGAGCACATTTAATGAAGAACCATTGTCCACCAGCACATGAGACAAAGTAGTGCCCCTACATTCAAAGGAGATATGCAGAGCTCTGTTATGATTTCTCTTAGCAGGAGTCAGATCAGCATCAGAAAAGCCCAGACCATTATCACTAGTCAGATGTGCAACACAATTATCAAATTGATCCACAAAAATTTCATTGGGCACATGAGCAGCCTTTAAGAACTTGATTAAGGCTTTAGCATGGGCCTCAGAACATAGCAACAAAGATAACATGGAGATTTTGGAGGGAGTATGCCCCAACTAGTCAATAATATCATAATCACTTTTGCGAATGATCTTCAGTACTTCTTCCATCTGTTTAGAAAGATTTTCAGCAGTTGGTGCCTCAGCTTGCACAGGTTCGATCACAGGACCTTTGCCCCGGGCATCAGTACTTGGCCCAGAATTAGAGGTATGAGTTGGAGTAGCTGTACTTTTAGAGGTGTCTTGAGGGGAGAAGATTCTTCCACTTCTGGTGACCTTACTAGATCCAGCAATATTGTCCACATCAAGATTAACATCAGTAACAGGTGCATCAGTCAAAGGCTCTTGTTTGACACCATGGATATAAACATCAGAACCATAATTCCAGGGTATAGCTTTATCAGAAGTATAAGGAACAGGGCCAGAAGTGGTAATGATCATGGGAGCCACTCTAGCTTCAGCAACAGTCTTCACAGGACCTTCAGCAGTAATCTTCACTGGTCCTTTGGATGTAATCCTGACAGGACCTTTAGAGGTGATCCTGACAGGTACTTTATCAACCATAGCTATATCCTCAAGCTTCGTGTTTCGAGTCAGATGTTCACACATACTTTCCACAGAAGGAGTCCTCTCAAACAATATAGTGTAATTGTCCATGAGGCGTTGAATACCATCCTTCAACTTCCAACAACTATCAGGTTTATAGGCACAGTAAAAACAGTCTTCCTTGCAACCTGGAAAGAACCCAGCCTGCACCAGCTTTTTCTTGATAATGGATAGAGGAGTAGTCAAATTTTCTGCTGAGGAAACATATGAATCCTCATCAACAACATTAACAGTCTTCTCATGATTGGGCATAGGAGCAGTGATCACATTTGGGGTCCCAGGAGGGTCAAATTCAATTTCCCCAGCTTCAATCATGTCTTGAATCTTATTTTTCAACACCTAGTAGTTGTTGGTGTCATGTTCCAGACTATTAGAATAATATGCACATCTTGCATTAGGATTGTACCGAGGAGAGGATGTATTAGGATTCTGAGGAGGATCCCTTAAAGTAATTAACTCCCCTTTCAACATGTGTTGCAAGGCTTGGGCCAGTGACATGTTGATCTTGGTGAACTGTCTTCTAGGCTTCTGTTGATTGTTATGCTTTTGATCTGGTGCTGTAGGGGCAGGATTGGAGATGTGAACTGCTCCCACAGATTGGTGACTCCTGTTACGACTATGTTGACCATACACAACATTAGACTCCTTCCTTCCACTAAAGGGCTTCTTAGCAGTGCTTGATGAAGAAGAACCCACCTGTATCTTACCACTTCTTATCCCACTTTCCACACATTCTCTAGTCATTATCAGCTCAGTGAAACCAGATGATGAGCTTCCAATGAGGTGACTATAAAAAGGACCATTCATCGTACTCATAAACATATCCACCAGTTCCCTGTCAGTCAGAGGAGGTTGAACTCTGCCAGCCAGGTCTCTCCATTTCTGGGCATACTCTTTGAAACTCTCCTTAGCACCCATAGACATGCTTTGGAGCTGCATGCGAGTTGGTGCTAAATCAACATTATATTGGTATTGCCTATAGAAGGCCTCAGTAAGATCATTCCAATCACGAATATTAACATTTTCAAGTTGATAATACCATTCCAATTGAGCTCCTGATAAACTCTCTTCGAAGAAATGAATCCACAGTTTCTTGTTAGTAGTATGTGGTTGAATCCTCCGGACATAGGACCTCAAGTGCAGTTTAGGACATGAAACACCATCATACACCACAAAAACAGGAACCTTGAAGCCAATAGGTATAACCACTCCAGAAACTAAACTCAAATCTTCAAAATCAAGCCCAGAAGATTTTTGTAGTTCCATAGCGTTCATTCTGTCTACCAACATCTTATACTTCTCCTCACTAGCAGGAACATGATAATAGTTCTCCTCAGAATCAGAATCTTCCACAGTACCATGGAGACTACCTCCTTCTTTCTCAGAACTTTCAGACTCAAAATCCTCAACCTCTTCTTTTATCTTGACAGGACCCCTGAATCTTCTACCCAGATTGATGAGGCCCCCTGATTTTCTAGTCTTCTTCTTTTTCTTAGTCAGAAGTGCCTTCAGCTCATCTTGTCCCTTGGACAAGTTCAGGATCAGTTCTTGAAATTGTGCATTCTGAGCCTGGAGATCCTTAACAGTTTGTTCGAGAGCCATTTCTGCTGAAATAAACAGCGAGAAGATAAGATACATGTTCATAAGAAACATGTGATGCAATGATATGGTATGTAGATGCATATGCAATGTTTTCAAGGACCGCTGGATTTAAATTTGTGTAAACAAACAAAAATGAAACTCTTATTAGTAAGCAATAAACTTGTTTTCCTCTTGGGCTTACAATAAAATGAAATAAATACAAAGATGGGGTTTTAAGTCTCCCATGGACGTTTCCTCTTTGTATTGAGGTATGTGTTGAGATTCAGCTCCTCGTGAAGTTGTCTTGTCAGCTCCAGGATTCTTTCTTGACTAGCTTTGAAATAAGTCTCAAAAGTATCCCTTTGTTCCTTCAACTGGATCCAGGACCTTGTCGCTCCCGATAAATGGGAATGGCCCAGATAAAGGTACAGACGCGAACGGTTGGCGAGAGGGACAATGAGAACACACAGCCGTGAACTCACTGGAGATGAATAGAGTCGCCAGCTAGGCATTTTTATCCCGGAGGAAAGGTAATGCTGCATAAACCTAGAAAGAGATGGACAAGACGGTCGCGAACCAGAGAGACTGAGAAAGGGGGTTGGTTACAACCTGGGAAGGTATTAGCACCCAGATTGTCCGCCGTACTCGACGGGATCCACGCTTGAAAGATTTGTGTTTTAAAGGGGTAGTGTCAGTGCAATTTGTGTATAAAGAGAGCTGGAGAAAGATGTACAGGTGTCTGTGTAAAAGAAGTGTGAAGTGCAGTATGTACAGTGTCAGTGAAAGAACAAGAATAAGATGCTCAAGATCATGAGGCTTAAAGAATAATGCTGGAAGGAGGGGGAATATACAGAGACTTTTGTTCGATAACTGTTAAGTTATGCCTACGTATCCTCTCGTGCAATGAGGAAGTCAGAACACCGTAGTTCGACCCAAAGAGACTGAAAGATGAATTGACTTGTGAACTGCTTACTTGCCTATGCTCAAGTGTATGATCTGTCTGGCACAGATGCTAACTGTCTTGCATTAGACGGAAGAAGCGAGCTCTCGTTTGTGAGTGAAGGAGATGAGAAAAGAATCCCGGAGGAGACGATTATTGTTTGTTTTTGAGTTTTCAGTCTTTTATTGCTTTTGAAAGTTTGTCACAAGTTAATGAGCTTAAGTCTAAACCAATGGATTTAGTAAACTCATCACATCTTCCCTCTGATTAGGGGCAATGAGAATACCTTAAGTGTGAAGTAAGATTCTCACACTTAATCACCTTTGATGTAGGATTAAGATCATTAACCTACTTGTGATTATTTAGATGTTTTTGTGATTTTTGTTTAGTGTTAAGTAATGAGGTTAAGCCATAATCAGGGATTAAACAGACTCATTACACCATCCTAATAGAAGGATAATAGATGAGAATGTTTAAGCTGAGGAAAGCTCCTCAACTTAATCCATGATTAGAGATTAAACTCATGACAAAACAAGCCTTTGATTAAGTGGATTTTATTAATGATATGATGATGAAATGATTTTTATGGTTTGTAAGACAACTTGAGGGGGACTTGTCCATTAACACTAGGGTTAGTCCTTCTTAACCAGTTAAGGAAGAATTAGAACCCTAATGCAAGGCCCAAGTTACAAGTGTGATGTCTTGGTGATTATTAAATGAATTGATTAAAGGATTTAAACACATTAAGGGTTTAACACTCAGGATTAAAGTTATGCACTCCATCCTAAGATAAGGATGCAGGCATAAGCTTAATCACAAAGCCTTAAAGCCTTTAGGGTTTAGTCCCTGATTATGAGGTGAGAAGAGATGACTCAAAGAGAGACACAAAGGTAAAACTAAGAGGGGAGACTAATCAAAACCCTAATCATTGTCATGCTTGGTTGTTCCTAAGGTTTGTGAGGTTTTAACAAGAAGAAGCCTTCAAAGGAACCACCAGGAAGCAGATGAAAGGATCAAGAGAAGCAAAGCAACTTGCTTCATTCAAGAAGTCAAGTCACTTGAAGAAAGAAAGTAAGAAGAAGAATGAGCAGGCTCAAACTCAAACACATACAAAAGTGCAGCAAGGATGCATAAAGGAGATGAAGAGAAGTTATGAGAAGTGAAGGCAAATCCACTTCTCAAAACCACTTACCACCTGAAAAGGTTAGAAAAGAGATGCAATGCAATGCAAAATGAGATGAGATGACATGATGAGAAACAAAACCAGAAGCATATGCATGATGTTAATGATGCTATGAGATGCTACAAACCAGAAACAACACATGTGGATGATCATACAAGCTTATGAATGCAAATGAAGCAAGTTAGAACACATGAACATACATGAAAAGTTATGAAGTGCACATGGCATACAACATGGCAAATACAAGATGCAATGATCAAACATGCTTTCAATATGTCTTATGATGTCAAATGAATCACATGGAAGCATGGAATGTCATGGCAAGTCATGGTATGCAAGAGAATGCAAGATGGATGCATATGGAAGCCCAAATTAGGGTTTATGAATCAAACATCAAACACAAACCAAAACCAGAAGCAAACCCTAAGATAAAAAATGGAAAATGCCACACAAAGGACCCCTAATCCCATACTAAACCACTGCCCAAAGGAGAGGTCTCAACTCTTAACCAATCTTAAGTTATGATTTTCACAAGTTTTTAGGGTTTTTAGGGTTCCTAAACAAAAGAAATGTCAAACAATTTGAAAATGAAAGATCAAATCATGGCCTTTTAATGTCACAAACTACATGCTAAACACAATGCAATGCAAGAAGAATCAATGTCCAACTCCTCATGAATAGGCAGAAATGATTTTTTGAACTATGGATCAAATTAATGCACAAAAATGACTTTAATTCAATGAGAAATCCTCAAAATGCATCAAGATCAAAAAAGAAATTTGGTTTGAAGGTTGGACAATGTTTCTAAATGTCTTAGAACATTTCATGAATTTTTTGGTGATTTTTAAATACTTAAAAGTATTTTTAATAAATTAATTCTCATTAATCAATTAAAAATAATCTTTTAATTATTTAAAAATACATTTTAAATGCTAAAAATGAAAATAAAAATATTTTTGTGTCATAAAAATTAATAAAACTCTTGAGAAAAAGTTTCATAATTTTTAAAACATTTTTACTATTTTTAATAAATTATGCAAATAAAATGAAAAGAAATGAAATAAAAACAAATAAATGGAGAAGTAAACAGAAGGAGAGGCTGAGATTCACTCTGGATTTGAATATGTTGACCAGCGCGCATCTGGACGGCTGGGATTGCATCTGAGTTAATTAATTTAATTATGGATTAATTAAACTAACTAAGTGGATTAGGGCAAAGCAAGAGGATCTGGGCCATTCATTCGCGCGGCAGGTCAACAAAGTCTACGGATCCTACGCTCAATATTCAAATGGAAATTAATTACCAGATTAGGGCATAATGATTTTCAGGTGGCCGGAGAATACCTCCGGTCGTCTTCTCCGGTGGGAAGCCCACCTGAAAATCCCTAAAACTCTCAAAACCTAACTAAAATGAAATCTAAAAACATGGAAATGATTCCCACTCACTTACGAACCAAAACCCCAAATCAAAACAAATTTATTCTTCCTGGAAAGACTGAATCGAAGCAAACAAGAACTAGGGCAAAAAAGTTTCAGGAAGCAATTAAATTCTCATCTCATCACCATTTTCAAAACTAAGAGCATCAGAACAATCAGTGAAGCATGGAGAACAAGTTTAGAACTTAAAAATCCATTTCTGGAAAAAAAGTTCTTGAGCTACCTGAGATTCGAAGCTTTCACTCCAGCAACTTTCTGACCTCCCCTCCTTGTGAAATCCACTCCCTATGACCTCTTGATGATGCTTGAATGCTTTGGAGAAGTTTATGCTGGCTAGATGAAGAGTTTGAACAGCTTCTGCTCAAGCTCAGTTGAAAATGGCAATGGTGATTCAGGCTGTTTCTGGCAATGGTGAAGGGTTGTTTGTGGTCAGGATGATGAGTGGAGAAGGTTTGTAGAGTTTGTTTGAGTGTTTGTGAGCTGTGGAGTGAGTTTCGAATGAAACTGCAAGTTGGAGTGAAAATGGAGAAGCAATGTTTTTGTTTGATTCAGGCCTGGTTCTTTGTTGGTTTAGGCTTAATGGAGCATGGTGAGTTGAGTAGTGGAACTTGTTTGAATGTTTGTGAGCTGGGCAGAGAGATTCGAAGAGAAATGCAAATGGGGTGAGTTTTGTGTATGTGATGTTGTGGTGTGTTTTCAGCTTGGCCTCTTCTCATGTTTAGCTTGCCAAAGGATAGTATAAACAATCCCAATTGGCCAGAGGATGTGACATGGCCTGTTGTGATTGGGATGTTTGCTTTTGCTAAAAGTCAACTTTTTTGTAAGAGAGGTATGGCTTGAGTTCTAGCTTGGTACAATGGCTAGGGCTGGCGCAGCATGGTGTGGTGAGAGGCTAGCATGGTTCAGCATCCAATGTTGCAAGTGGTAGGAGGTGTCATGAGTGATTTTGCAAGTTGGCTTCTTTTGGTTCACATGTGATTTTCTCATTCCACAAGCCATGAAACATGAGAATTCTTGGTTCAATTCTGACCTTTAGGACTTATGTGATGTTTGTGTAATGGTTTGATGTCAACTAGAAGTTACAAACAGCCTTGGTTCATGATTTTGCAAATTTCTCATTTGAGGCATGTCTTGAAAATTAGTGATTTTGGCCAACTTTGTCACACCATAACTTTTGATCCAAGAAGAATTAGATCATGTTCTTGTACTTTTTGAAAAGGTAAAAATGTATTCTACAACTTTCATGACCAAAGTTTTTCCATTTGAAGCATTTTTGGATCAAGAATCAAGGCTTGAAAAGTGACATAAAATGACATATTCTTGAAAAGTCAACTATGCCCAAAAAAGTCAACTTTGCAAAAAAACTTCAAATTCTTGATTTTGTGAACTCCAACCCTCTTCCATGATCAAATAAAGATCAAATACACTCAAAATGATGAAGAATGCCCATCGGTTGAGTCATTGGGGGCCTCAGATGCCCTGATTTTGCACTGACTTGTCCAGAAAGTCAACTCTTGATCAGATGACTTCCCCATGGGATTTCTTCATAAAAATTGATATGCATACTCCCTATACCATATAGAGACCAATGGAAACAAGAATGGCCAAAAAATTTGGAGTTATGGCCTCTGAAACCAAAACCCTAATTTTAGGTCAACTGTGCAGTCAATCTTGGCTCTGCATCCATACCAATCCCAATTCTTGTGATTCTTTGGCAATCTTGACTTTGAGTGGATATAACATGATGCTTGGACACACATGAACCCCTTTGAAGTGATTGGTAGCCTTTGGAGTGGCTTAAGAGGCTCTTGGATTGCTCAGATCACAAACCCTAGATGCAGATGACTTAGGAACTATGCAGTGAATCAAAAATGGGATATGAGATGATATGATGGTGTTTATGCATATGAAATGATCACAAGCCATGGTGTGAATGGGTGAGGGCAAATTTGGGGTGTTTACAGCTGCCCCTATTCAAACATGAGTTAGGTGTGCAGGATGTAAGCAATGGCTTAGCGGGCAAACAAGATAACTTGTGGTTGAATACCAAAGACAGTCCAACATTTGCACTCACAGAATGAAGAAGAAAAGGGGTATAGATTGTAAAAGGAAAATAAAGTATACTGTAAAGTGTAGGCGACGGAGGGCGACCGTCGAGCAGAGGACGACTGCTGGGTAAAGAGCAATGACGGGGACGGCCGACATGCTGGGAAAAGTGTGGGAAATAAGGCGATGACGGGGACGGCCGACATGCTGGGGATAAAAGGTAAAGCCAAGACGGGGACGTCCGACTAGCTGGGAGAGGTAGGAAATTATGATGGGGACGGCCATCAAGATTTTCTGGGTATAGATGAAACATGACGGGGACGGCCATCAAGTTCATAAAGTAAAGTAACCACCGATGGGGACGGCCATCGGGCTAAAAAGGAAAAGGGACCACGACGGGGACGGCCATCGGGTTAAAGAATAAATGAAATAAACAGATGATGGGGTACGGCCATCAAAGGTGAAGGACGATCACCTAGCAGGGGACGGATGCTCTGTTGGGGAATAAAGGAAATATGATGGGGACGGCCATCAAAGGTGGAGGACGACCACCTGGCAGGGTACGGCTGCCGAAAATATCAACGATGGGGACGGCCATCGGATGAGCATGATGGAGGACGACCATCAAGAGGTGGAGGACGACCACCTAGCAGGGGACGGCTGCTCTCAGGGTTTATCATGACATAGGACGAATGCCTAGATAACCAAAATCAACAATGGGGACGGCCATTGGATAAAGTGATGAAGGACGATCATCAAAAGGTGGAGTACGACCACCTAGCAGGGGACGGCTGCTAAAAATCAACGATGGGGACGGCCATCGGATGAGCATGATGGAGGACGACCATCAAGAGGTGGAGGACGACCACCTAGCAGGGTACGGCTGCTCTCAAGATTTATCATGACACAGGACGAGTGTCAGATAAGAAGAAAAGAAATGCCTTGTTGGCGATCTACTGGGGAGTAGTAAACACGGACGAGTGTTTATATCCAAGAAACAAAAGGTATAAGTGTTTAGATGCTGTGTATAGATTAAAGATGCGGACGAGCATCCCTAAGACTACGATACGGACGGGTATCGGGTAGAAACAAGCACTGACGCGTGTTCAAAGATGATGCTGCGGATGAGTATCAACTGGTTAACAGAGAACACGGACGAGCGTTGAATCTGAAAGGATTCTTCTGGGGAATGATAGACACAGGCGAGTATCTATATTCAGTAAGACAAAGTGTTTGACACAGTGTATGGATTAAAGATGCGGACGAGCATCCTTAAGACTATGATACGGACGAGTATCATGTAGAAACAAACGCTGGACGCATGTTCTGAGATGATGATACGGACGAGTACCAACTGGTTAACAAAGAACAAGGACTAGTGTTGAATCTGTGGGGATATGAATGGTATATACAAAATACGGACGAGTATCTGTATGAGTGTAACATGAGTAACGAGTATGAGTATTGTATAGATGAGTGTTTAATTGCTGGGGAGGGTGACACGGACGAGTGTCAAGAGAAAAGTACAATATGAACAAATATCTGATATACAAAGTGTAGGTGACTATGCTGGGGATACGACACGGACGGGTGCCAAGAAAGTGTACATAGGTTTATGTGAGTGCAAAGAGGGTGTCTTTGGCTTTCTGCTGGGAGATATGACATGGACAGGTGTCATGACGTACCTGTAATACGGGTGATTTTGTTTGTAAGGAGTGTTTAGGCGACTTTACTGGGGAAAGGTGGCACGGATGGGTGTCAAAATGAGTATATACTGGTGTTTGTGAATTGTGAGGCAACTGCTTTTGCTGGGGGCTCTGGTGGGGATTTTTCTGTGCGTTGATGAACTGCCATTATTCACAAGTGCTGATTCAAATCATGGCTTATGATCATGCTATGTGTTGGATTTTTGTCGTAATGCTCCGTGTTAGACGGAATGCTACGCTTTGTGGGTGAATATGATGCGAATGCTATGATTGCAAAGATACCACACCGGGATCCGGGTCCCGTTGCTGCGAAGATCTTCGATCGATCTGTCTGAAGTAAACATCCCAGCTGGGAATGAGATCACTGGTAGATCTGATGAGATGTATCTGCTTGGGGAATCGGGTCATTGAGAGACCTATTCCAATAAATGAGAGACCCAGCTGGGGTTTGTAGAAGCTTCCTTCACTCTGTTGTGATCTTCTATGCGTTGCTCTTCTGGATAGAGGCTGCAACTCTGTGGGGAGATGGTTCCCTGACTTTTGTGCTCCGGCTGAGGATAAAAAGGCAACTCGGCTGGGGAGAAAGAGAGATCACTGAGAGACCTCCCTAAGGATTCTGTTGAAGAGGATCCTTGACTCAGCCGGGGATATAGGTGCCTTCTGTGGCACCTGCCCATTCTGATGGGGATAAGTAATAAGTGGCCAACTCAGCTGGGAGGAGTCATGAAAGGCAACTCAGCTGGGGAGAGAGCACTTCGGGTGCTAAAATTGAGTGTTGATTTGCCAGCTTGCTGGGATGAAGCTTACATGCCCCAAGTTGCATTCTGGATACCTGCAATCCTGAAAAAGATAGAAAAACGCACAAAATAATCCCGAGGTATCCCTTACTGGATTCCGTCATAGGAGTTTAGATACTTCTGAGAGTAAGCATATTTCCTGCAAGCATGTTTTTGTTTGAAGATAAGCATCTGTATTCTTATGCAATCAGTTTTTTTTTCTTTTTCTTTTAAGACATCAGACATTTTTGCAAATAAAATGTACAAAACGAGACATGACTGAAAATCTGATTTTATTAATTCAAATGCCCTGAATTGGCGAGATACAGTCAAAGGAACATATCCCCTGAAATGAGGAGATTGTTACAAATTGAGAAACAAAATGTTGGCAGTGTTGATGACGCTTTAAGGAGTTTCCTCTTCTACTATGACTCGTATGACTTTTGACGTTCTTCTCATCTTGCTTTCTGAAGAATGTTGATTCTGATTGAAGCTTAATCCCTTCGAGGCTTACCAAGTTGTAAGTGATACAGACGAATTCAGAGTGCAGTTGTTCGCTTATTCCCTTGTTTTGCATGGATCGCCCTTTCGGGTTTTCAATCCATCGGGATACCCATTTTTGCCTGAGCTGTCCAATGCGGCTTTTCAACTCAGCGGGTGTACATTCTTTTGTTTATTTTCCCTTATTTTTGCCCGAGTCTTTTATTCTGTTTTTGACTCGCCGGGATGCCCTATTTTTGCCTGGACTTACATTCTGTTTTTGTGTCCAGCGGGTCATTTTTATGCGAAGTATTTTTTAACTGCATCTGAATTCACAGGGGACGGGAAGTCTTCACCATCCATGGTGCTGAGCATCAGTGCTCCGCCAGAGAAAACTTTCTTTACCACGAATGGTCCTTCATAGTTCGGAGTCCATTTGCCCCTATGGTCTGTATGAGGAGGGAGAATTCTCTTCAGCACAAGATCTCCCACTTGGTACTCTCGGTGCCTGACTTTCTGATCGAAGGCCTTCTTCATTCTCTTCTGATACAACTGCCCATGACAGATTGCAGCCAACCTCTTCTCTTCGACCAGACTCAGTTGTTCGTATTGGGCCCTAACCCATTCTGCTTCACTCAGTTTAACATCCATCAGTACCCGTAGAGAGGGTAATTCAACTTCAACCGGTAGGACTGCTTCCATACCATATACAAGCTGATACGGTGTTGCCCCAGTGGATGTCCTGATCGACGTGCGGTACCCATGCAAGGCAAATGGTAGCATTTCGTGCCAGTCTTTGTAGGTGACTACCATCTTCTGCACAATCTTCTTGATATTCTTATTTGCTGCCTCAACAGCGCCATTCATCTTTGGCCTGTAAGGAGAAGAATTGTGATGTTGAATCTTGAAGTCCCGGCACAGTTCTGCCATCATCTTGTTGTTTAAATTGGAACCATTATCAGTAATGATTCGCTCGGGCACTCCATATCGACAGATGATATCACTTTTCAGAAATCTGGCTACCACTTGTCTTGTAACATTTGCATATGAGGCTGCTTCAACCCACTTGGTGAAATAGTCGATGGCGACCAGGATGAATCTGTGGCCATTTGAAGCAGTTGGCTCAATCTTGCCAATCATATCAATGCCCCACATGGCAAAGGGCCAGGGTGAAGACATTACATTCAAAGGATTGGGAGGCACATGCACCTTATCTGCATAGATCTGGCACTTATGGCATTTTCTGGCGTAGGCACAACAGTCGGCATCCATTGTGATCCAGTAATAACCCGATCTTAACAACTTCTTAGCCATGGCATGTCCTCCTGCATGGGTACCAAAGGATCCTTCGTGCACTTCATGCATCAACAAGTCTGCTTCTGTCTTATCAACACATCTGAGGAGTACCATATCAAAATTCCTTTTGTATAAAGACCCATCAGTGTTCAGAAAGAAACTACCAGCGAGCCTTCTCAAAGTCTTCTTATCATTGGAAGATGCCCCAGGTGGGTATGTTTGATCCTCCAAGAAGCACTTAATATCATGGAACCAAGGCTTATCATCTCTAACACCATCTGCTGCGAACACATATGCTGGTCTGTCAAGTCTGGATACTGAAATCTGGGGTACAAAGTTGGCAGACTGAACTTTGATCATGGATGAAATGGTTGCCAGAGCATCTGCAAACTGATTCTCGTCCCGAGGGATATACTCAAGCTTGACTGTTGTGAAGAAAGTCAATAACCTCCTTGTATAATCCCTGTAAGGTATTAGATGCTCCTGGTGTGTGTACCATTTGCCGTTGGTCTGATTGATTACCAGAGCTGAATCTCCGAATACAGTTAAAGTCTTGATCCTGAGGTTAATGGCTTCCTCAAGACCCATAATGCAAGCTTCGTATTCAGCTTCGTTGTTAGTGCAGTTGAAAGTAAGTTTTGCCGAGAAAGGCATGTGAACTCCTTTAGGTGTAATGAGTACTGCACCAACACCACGACCATTCATATTAACAGCCCCATCAAACATCATAGTCCATTCTTCTTCTGGGACAGGCCCTTCAGTGTGAACAGGCTCTTCATGATCTTTTGCTTTTATGAACATGATGTCTTCATCAGGGAAGTCAAACCTCATAGGCTGGTAATCATCGATGGGTTGCTCAGCAAGATATTCAGACAATACACTGCCCTTGATGGCTTTCTGAGAGGTGTACTGGATGTCGTATTCTGTGAGAATCATCTTCCATCTTGCAACCCGTCCGGTAAGAGCTGGCTTCTCAAATATGTACTTAACTGGGTCCATTTTTGAGATCAATAAAGTAGTGTGGGTCAACATATACTGTCTCAGTCGGCGAGCAGCCCACGCTAAAGCACAGCAAGTTTTCTCGAGCAGTGAATAACGTTGTTCACAGTCGGTAAACTTTTTGCTTAGGTAGTATATTGCATACTCTTTTCGACCAGACTCGTCATGCTGGCCCAACACACACCCCATTGACTCTTCTAATACTGTCAAGTACATGATTAGAGGTCTTCCTTCAACTGGAGGCATAAGGATCGGAGGTTCTTGTAAGTATTCTTTGATCTTGTCAAAAGCCTTCTGACAATCTTCGTTCCACCTGACCGTTTGTTCTTTTCTTAACAATTTGAACAAGGGTTCACAGGTTGCTGTAAGGTGAGATATGAACCTTGAGATGTAGTTCAATCAACCTAAGAACCCTCGAACTTCTTTCTCTGTCTTTGGTGCAGGCATCTCTTGGATGGCTTTGACTTTATCAGGGTCAACTTCAATCCCTTTCTCGCTTACAATAAAACCCAACAGCTTACCGGATCGCACCCCGAATGTGCATTTGTTGGGGTTCAGCTTCAATTGGTACTTCCTCAGACGCTTGAATAACTTCAGTAGATTCACCAGGTGATCTTCCTCTGTAAGGGACTTGGCAATCATGTCATCCACATAACATTCTATTTCTTTATGAATCATATCGTGGAATAACGTCACCATAGCCCGTTGATATGTTGCACCGGCATTCTTGAGCCCAAATGGCATTACCTTGTAGCAGAACGTGCCCCAGGGTGTGATGAAGGTCGTCTTCTCCATGTCTTCAGGTGACATTTTAATCTGATTGTATCCTGAAAATCCATCCATGAAGGAGAATACCGAGAACTGAGCCGTATTATCCACCAATACGTCAATGTGAGGTAATGGGAAATCATCTTTCGGGCTAGCTCTGTTCAGATCCCGGTAGTCAACACACATTCTTACTTTGCCGTCCTTCTTAGGCACAGGTACTATGTTAGCAACCCACGGCGGATAGCTAGTCACGGCAAGGAACCCGGCGTCCCATTGCTTTTGTACCTCTTCCTTGATTTTCATAGCCATGTCCGGACGAGTTCGGCGCAGTTTCTGTTTAACCGGCGGGCATTCTTCTCTTAAAGGCAGCTTGTGCACCACAATGTCGGTATCCAACCCCGACATATCTTGATAATACCAAGCAAACACGTCCACATACTCTTGCAGTAAGTCAATCAGTTGTCTCTTCACTGAGTCTTGCAGGCAGGCCCCGATTTTAACCTCTTTCACGTCTTCATCCGTACCAAGATTAATCACTTCAACCTCCTCCTGGTGAGGAGTAATAACCTTTTCCTCTTGTCTCAACAATCTGGCTAGCTCTTCAGGAAGCTCATATTCTTCATCAACCCCTTCATCGGCTTGATTGATTGGATTGTCAAAGTCATACAAAGTCATAGCCGTGTCGTTGTCGGTGCTGTCTGAAAGGCACTCTCTGCAAGGGTTCAGTTGTTCATTTTAGTGATTTGATTTTAGTCTTGTTTTAGAAAAGTGAAATAAAGTTGTCATTTTGAAAACACTGCCATTTATTTTTTTGTACAAAAAGAAAAACGGAAAAACAGTGAGCGAAAAAGAAAAAGACTCATTTGCAAAAAGATGTGTGATATTTCAGTGATTAATCTTGTTTGCACAAAAAGTACAGATGGCCCGATTACAAAATGAGTCTTGCCATCTTGGGCAAGATGCAAGACTTTGATGCATGCTATAAAAATACAGGAAATAATAATTACTCTGCATGAGTAACTCTTATAATTTCCTGGGAAGACCAGTTTGAGATACTGCTCCCCGGGATCTTTGGACGAATCCAGCTTTCCAGGTTGCACTCTTTTTCCAGCTCGTCTTCCACATTGTTGACAGCATCAGGGGTGAGTATCCCCCCACTAACAAAGTTAGGCTTTTTTGCAGCCTCTGCTTGATCTTGTTGAGTTGGTTTGTAACCCAACCCAAATCTGTCCTCTTTCTTCTCTACCGATAACAGTTTGCCCCAGGCTTGGGCGTTTCCTCCCTCAACAACCTTCCGGGCTTGTTGGTATGATGTCATTGAAGTTCCAGGCACAGCAGATGTTTCATTGACATTCAAGGCTTCAAAACCTTGGCTCATTGTTTCATGGATCTCCCCATCCATCTCAATATACTTATAGGTAGCCAGGTGGCTGACGAAAATATCCTCCTCTCCACAGATTGTAACGATTTGACCCTCCCACTCATATTTTAGCTTCTGGTGAAGGGTAGAGGTCACGGCGCCAGCGGCGTGAATCCATGGCCTACCCAATAGACAGCTGTAGGCAGGCTGTATATCCATCACGTAGAAGGTCGTTTTGAAGGTCTGCGGGCCAATCGTTATGGGCAACTCGATCTCTCCCAGAACCGATCTCTTTGAACCATCAAAGGCTCTCACCACCAGGTTGCTGGGTCTCAACGCCAATCCGTCATATTCTAGCTTCACCAGGGCCTTCTTAGGTAAGACATTGAGGGATGACCCCGTGTCTACCAGCACATGGGAAAGGACAGCACCTTTACATTCCATGGTTATGTGCAAGGCTTTGTTATGGTTGCGGCCTTCCGCTGTCAAATCAGTGTTGGTGAACCCTAGTCCATGACTAGCATTAACACTTCCAACTACAGCTTCCAACTGATTGACGGTGATCTCTTCAGGCACATAAGCTGCGTGCAAGACTTTGAGTAGTGCGTTCCGATGGGCTTCGGAGCACATAAGCAATGATATGATTGAGATCTTGGAAGGCGTTTGATGAAGCTGATCCACTACTTTATAATCACTCTTTTTGATGATTCGCATGAACTCATCAACCTCTTGATCGAATGGTGTTTTTAAAGCTTCTTTAATAGCTTGGTCTTCCTGCACCAAGCTTTTCCCTTTCGCCTTGGCAGCAGCTTCTGCTTCGGCAGTGGGTCTCTGAGTTTGTGGAGCAAAAAGACGTCCGCTTCGAGTGAAGCCTCCGCCTCCTCCCACATTATCTACTTGAGGTGCAGGGGTTGATGATTCAAAAGTGATTTTTTGTCCTTCGCAGTACAGGTCAGAGTCGTAATGCCAGGGGATGGCATTACTACTTTCATAAGGTACTGGTCCAGGCACCGTGATAGTGACTGGACTGGTTGCAGCTGCGGAAGGAATTGTGATAGTCTGTGGATCGTAATAAATTGTGACTGGTGCTCTGATGGGAGCAGCACCTTCTGAGTTGTAGACAGAGTTATTTTCTGGATCGTAAAATATTGTGACAGTTGAGACATCTTCATGATTTGTTGCTGGTGTTGTAGGAGACATTGGTGGAAGGATGGATGTTGTTGTTGTAGGAGTTTCAAAATGGAGTGGTGCTGGAGTTGTAGAAGAAAAATTTGTTGATAACTGATCAGTTGAGATAATAGATGAGGTACTTGTCGATGAAGCCGAAGAGTTGTCAGGAACAATGGTTGTTGCAGTTGTAGGAGGTTCTGGAGTCGTTGCTGATGAGATTGCTGGATTTGTAGGAAACGATGTGGTGATCTGAAGTTGGCCACTCTGAATGAGACCGTCTATGCCATTCCTCAGGTTATCGCACCCATTGACTGAAATATTGCAGTAAGCACAACCCAACTCACACCCCGGGAACATTTGACGTTCGAGGAGTTGAGCCTTGATTTCTACCAACGGTGTCCGGATCTGGCCCACACTGGTTATTAAATAAGACGGTTTGTCTTCTTCAATAGCGTTAATTCTAGGACCACCGTGGTTTGGCATTGGGTTCTTATTGACATTGGGTGGTGGTGCGAAATTCAGAGCTTTCGAGTCTACCAGGTCTTGTACCTTCATGTGCAGAGCTCTGCACTTTTCTGTACTGTGGCCAGGTGCATTTGAATGGAAGGCACATCTGGCGTTGGAATCAAAATTCCTGGGTAGACTGTTGGGATCTGGAGGTGCCAACGTCCTTAGCTCAACTAGGTTGAGTTTCAGGAGTTGTGGCAGCAATGTGGCATATGGCATAGGGATCGGATCGATTACTCTGTTGGCTTGAGAAGGCCTCTGTTGGAATGGCCTTTGCTGGTTGTTGTTGTTGGTGTTGTTGTAATTTCTCGGAGGATACTGAGCTTGTTGATGGTACTGGGGTTGTTGCTGATAGTTTTGCTGCGGAGGTTGATAAACGGGTTGAGGGTTAGCTGGAGCGGGAATGGTGACTGCTGCCACTGACCTGTGAACATATGGAGGTCTGCCCCTGTTGGTGTGGATGGCATTGGTCTCGCCAGTTCTTCTCGGGCCTGCAAAAGGCTTTCTTGTACTACTGGACGAGCTCGCACCGTTGTCAGATATCTTACCCATTTTTAACAGGCTCTCAATTCTCTCCCCAGCTATGACAACGTCTGCAAAGCTAGTGGAAGAGAAAGCAGCTAGCCTATCAATATATGTCCCCTGAAGGGTGTTCATAAACATGTCTGCCATTTCCCTCTCAGACATAGGTGGCTGAACAGCAGCAGCCAATTGCCTCCATCTCTGGGCATATTCTCGGAAACTTTCCCTTGCCGACTGTGACATTCCCATTAGGAGGGTCCTGTTGGGTGCCATGTCCAGGTTATACTGATACTGTCTGATGAAGGCCTCTGCCAGGTCCTTCCAGCATCTAATGGTTGCCCTTGTCAAGTGAGAGTACCATTCTCTTGACGCTCCCGTTAAGCTATCCTCGAAATAGAACATCCAGAGCTTCTCATCCATAGTATAGGCCTTCAGCCTTCCCAGAAATGATTGTAAATGAGTCCGGGGGCATGAAGTCCCGTTGTATTTTTCAAAACAAGGAGGCTTGAACTTATGGGGGATCCTGACCCCGTCTACCAAGCCCATGTCCATGACGTCGAAACCCAGAGAGTTTTGAGACTCTAAGGACCTCAATTTCTCAGCTATCTCATCCAACCTTCTATCATAAGCTTCCTCCCCAGCACCCATTACTGTGAATTGATCCTCCTGGGGGTCTTCTTGAAGTACCCTGGCTGCAGTGGCAGTCCCTTGAACATTTGCAGGGATATTGACCTCAGGATGGAGGTGTGGTCCAAATACAGGGGGGTTAACATGAGGTTGGACCCTTTCATTATTGCTGGTGCCGGCAGTCCCTATATGTGGATCTTCTTGATTCTGCCTCTCCACCATGGCCCTTAATCTTTCCTGGCTCTGAGCCATGTTGTTCATTACTTCCATAAACTGCGTCATTTGATTCCTCATTTCTAGCCTTTCATTCGCCATTTGATTTCTGACCTCAGTAAGGTCCTGCTGCATCTGATCCATTTGAATGCCCGGAAGGTTGTTACGGGTCGGATAACGGTGCGGACGGTTGAGGGGAAATACTCGGCGCCGAGCAATAGTTCCTGAACATCACAACAGAGTTAGTGGCAATAAAACAAAAACCTACAAAACAAACAAAGGGTTAGCATGCAATGCAGTATGCTTATTTGTTTTCAAAGTATCCGGCTTGGCATTCGGTTTTGACCCTTCCAGACCCTTGAAGATGCTGTTGATGTCGCTTTCGAAGTGAAACTCGGATGGAACAAACTAATACATATATTACAAAAGCAAATGGTACATAGTTTGTTTTACAAATACAAGCCCTTGGAGGGGTCAAAATACATTACAAGGAAAAATGAAAAAAATACACGGAATGAAAGCAACAACAAGCAAATGGTCAAACACCAAGACCAAACTCATCCTCACGAACTTCCTTGAGAAGTGCTTCGGTCACAGGATCAGCCGGACGCTCCGTGAGATTCCTGATGAGGAGATTCCGGGTCGTAAAAGTTGCTGTTAGCTTCTTGTGCTGGCTTTGGTCCTTTGACCTCTTCACTCCAGCTTTGATCTTCAGCTCTGATATCTCCCTCTGGGCTGCTGCCAGGGCTTCTTGCTGTTCTTTTGCACTAGCTTCCAGTTGCTCCATCTTGTCTTGAACTCTCTTGTCCTCCAGAGTACGAGCCTCGGTGATCCTGACCCACCGGGCCTGGCTCTCCTTCAGATACAAGTCTGTCCTTGCTCTCTGGAACTGGGCTTCTTTGCAAGCATTCTTCAGAATTTGTTCTCCAGCTTTGGACTTCTTGATATAATCCCCAGACTTCTCTATCTTAGCCAGATGCTCCACTTTCAACTTCCCTAACCTCTCAATATCCAACCTGCCATCATTCCTCTCCCGGAGAGTCTTCTGCAAAGCCTGAGTTAACTTCTCATTTCTTTCCTTCAAGCTCTCAAACTCCTCCAAACTGATAGTGGCAGGGGGTGGTGCTGAAGATGATTCAGGCATATCTTCTATGGTAAAGGGCATCCCAGAGAATTGAGCCCTGGCACGGGACCATTCATAATATTGTGTTGATGTCACATTGCTGCACTTCCCCAGAATGGTTATTCCCTTGGTTTGAACATTATCCCAGGCCCAAGCAGCCTGCCTAACAATAGCCAGATTAGGCTTGTTTTCGCAATAAAGAGTCTCAACCAAGTCCTGTGCCTTAGGAGGGTGGACCAATGCATAGCCCAGTTGCCTTTTGAACAACATAGGGTTGTAATTAATACTCCCCTTAACTCCTATTAGAGGCACATTGAGAAAATGCCCACAGCTGGTGATGATATCCCTGCCCTTGGTGCTTTGGGTGCACCATCTGATATCGGCTGAAGTTAGAGCAGTGAGTCTCTTAGCCCAGTTACCCTGCTGATGAGGGTTCAAAAATGCATCTGTCCTGGGTAGATGCTTGAGAAGCCAAGTATGGAACAATGGAGCACAACACCTCACTAATCTTCCCCTCTGCTTTTCATTCCTCTGATGCACTGAATAGTAGAGGTCCCCCAATAAAGTTGGCACTGGGTTCTTCAGGATGAAAAGATGGATTGCATTCTTGCTAATGAATCGAGGCTCATCTGCAAACAATACAATTCCATATACACTCAAGGCCAATAAAGCACAAACAGCTTTCCACTCTCCTAAAGAAGCTTTCAGGGTAGCTTGAGAGATCAAGAAATCCAGATGAAAACCAGGGATTCCAGCCTTAGAAGTCATATGCTGCTCAACCAGAATAGGTTCCAAATGCAGAGCCTTTGCTACTTCTCCATTACCAGGAAAGACCATCTCAGGGTTGAAAGGGATTCCAGCCCTGATAGGCATACCAACCAATGATGAGTATTCTTCTAATAGAGGACCCAACTGAAAGTCTTGGAAAGTGAAACATCTCAGTGGGGGATCATAAAACTGAATGCAAGTGTGGATCAGGCTTCTCTGTGAAGGGTCCAGATCCATAACCATATCAAGTATATCTCCATAATGTTCCCTGAACCATGGTATGTGATCTGGAGTGATCAGGGTCTGAATCCTCCTGATGTCAGATAGCTCTGGCTGGAAGAAGTGATAGGTGATGTTGCTCTTTTTAGGAGCCATGATGCTGAAGATGAGTAGAGATAAGTGCTGATGATAACACTGAAGAACTGGCCACTGAATGGCTGGTGCAGGTGACTAGAACAGATAGCTGATAACTAAAGCAGATGCTGATGAAGATAGGTCAATACTGAAGATGGGGTCAAAACCAGAACCAAATGAAAATGGATACCCTGAAACACAAATAAGCAAATGTCAATATGATGCAATGAGTATGTATGCAAATGATATGCAAGGGTTTGTGACTGAGCTGGATCTGATCAAAAGCTCTGATATAAGTCCAAGACATATTCAAGAATACCAGATGGAGGTCTACAAATCCAGTAACCAAGGTGGGGGACTCAAATAAAGAGCCACATGTCCAGGGTTTTAGAATCACAAGAACTGTTCCAACATGGAGTATTCTTAATCAAGTCAAAGTAACAAGGGTATTCTGAGGTCAAGGTACCTGCAAACCTGTAAACAGCCCAACCCCCTCACAGGTGGTGTTCTAAAACAAGGATCCTCAGACTTGGATCAGTTATGAGAAGTGTAAACACTTCTAACCCGGAGGTACAGTGTTTACAATAACCATAAAAGTTCCTCCTCTAATTCACCTCAGTTTCTGAAGGTCAATACTAAAAGGTCATCCAGACTTAGCAGGCTTCCCAGATAGCCCTAGCATTGCAGGAAATCTGCAACACAGAGTTCTCAAGAAGAAACCCATATCTGAACCGTGTTTCATATTCCCACACCAGACCGAGATGGAATGGGAAAGAATATGATTCACTCTAGCCTAGGTGTCACTCAGGTCCCAGGTATAGGACCTTAACTCTCAATGGAACACCCACCCACCAAAGCAAACAACAGATCCAGCCAGCAGCATGACAGTATGATATATGAAAAGCAATAAAGAAAGCAGTAAAACAAACTGTACATAAAGCAAAAATAAAACATTTACAAACACAAATAAACACATAACACCCCAGTAAACACAAATCAAACAAACGCTAGGAGGAACCCACAGAAAGAACCAGAAGCCCTGGTTGCAGTATAAGGGTCCCCAGCAGAGTCGCCAAGCTGTCGCTCCCGATAAATGGGAATAACCCGGATAAAGGTACAGACGCGAACGGTCGGCGAGAGGGACAATGAGAACACACAGCCGTGAACTCACTGGAGATGAATAGAGTCGCCAGCTAGGCATTTTTATCCCGGAGGAAAGGTAATGCTGCATAAACCTAGAAAGAGATGGACAAGACGGTCGCGAACCAGAGAGACTGAGAAAGGGGGTTGGTTACAACCTGGGAAGGTATTAGCACCCAGATTGTCCTCCGTACTCGACGGGATCCACGCTTGAAAGATTTGTGTTTTAAAGGGGTAGTGTCAGTGCAATTTGTGTATAAAGAGAGCTGGAGAAAGATGTACAGGTGTCTGTGTAAAAGAAGTGTGAAGTGCAGTATGTACAGTGTCAGTGAAAGAACAAGAATAAGATGCTCAAGATCATGAGGCTTAAAGAATAATGCTGGAAGGAGGGGGAATATACAGAGACTTTTGTTCGATAACTGTTAAGTTATGTCTACGTATCCTCTCGTGCAATGAGGAAGTCAGAACACCGTAGTTCGACCCAAAGAGACTGAAAGATGAATTGACTTGTGAACTGCTTACTTGCCTATGCTCAAGTGTATGATCTGTCTGGCACAGATGCTAACTGTCTTGCATTAGACGGAAGAAGCGAGCTCTCGTTTGTGAGTGAAGGAGATGAGAAAAGAATCCCGGAGGAGACGATTATTGTTTGTTTTTGAGTTTTCAGTCTTTTATTGCTTTTGAAAGTTTGTCACAAGTTAATGAGCTTAAGTCTAAACCAATGGATTTAGTAAACTCATCACATCTTCCCTCTGATTAGGGGCAATGAGAATACCTTAAGTGTGAAGTAAGATTCTCACACTTAATCACCTTTGATGTAGGATTAAGATCATTAACCTACTTGTGATTATTTAGATGTTTTTGTGATTTTTGTTTAGTGTTAAGTAATGAGGTTAAGCCATAATCAGGGATTAAACAGACTCATTACACCATCCTAATAGAAGGATAATAGATGAGAATGTTTAAGCTGAGGAAAGCTCCTCAACTTAATCCATGATTAGAGATTAAACTCATGACAAAACAAGCCTTTGATTAAGTGGATTTTATTAATGATATGATGATGAAATGATTTTTATGGTTTGTAAGACAACTTGAGGGGGACTTGTCCATTAACACTAGGGTTAGTCCTTCTTAACCAGTTAAGGAAGAATTAGAACCCTAATGCAAGGCCCAAGTTACAAGTGTGATGTCTTGGTGATTATTAAATGAATTGATTAAAGGATTTAAACACATTAAGGGTTTAACACTTAGGATTAAAGTTATGCACTCCATCCTAAGATAAGGATGCAGGCATAAGCTTAATCACAAAGCCTTAAAGCCTTTAGGGTTTAGTCCCTGATTATGAGGTGAGAAGAGATGACTCAAAGAGAGACACAAAGGTAAAACTAAGAGGGGAGACTAATCAAAACCCTAATCATTGTCATGCTTGGTTGTTCCTAAGGTTTGTGAGGTTTTAACAAGAAGAAGCCTTCAAAGGAACCACCAGGAAGCAGATGAAAGGATCAAGAGAAGCAAAGCAACTTGCTTCATTCAAGAAGTCAAGTCACTTGAAGAAAGAAAGTAAGAAGAAGAATGAGCAGGCTCAAACTCAAACACATACAAAAGTGCAGCAAGGATGCATAAAGGAGATGAAGAGAAGTTATGAGAAGTGAAGGCAAATCCACTTCTCAAAACCACTTACCACCTGAAAAGGTTAGAAAAGAGATGCAATGCAATGCAAAATGAGATGAGATGACATGATGAGAAACAAAACCAGAAGCATATGCATGATGTTAATGATGCTATGAGATGCTACAAACCAGAAACAACACATGTGGATGATCATACAAGCTTATGAATGCAAATGAAGCAAGTTAGAACACATGAACATACATGAAAAGTTATGAAGTGCACATGGCATACAACATGGCAAATACAAGATGCAATGATCAAACATGCTTTCAATATGTCTTATGATGTCAAATGAATCACATGGAAGCATGGAATGTCATGCCAAGTCATGGTATGCAAGAGAATGCAAGATGGATGCATATGGAAGCCCAAATTAGGGTTTATGAATCAAACATCAAACACAAACCAAAACCAGAAGCAAACCCTAAGATAAAAAATGGAAAATGCCACACAAAGGACCCCTAATCCCATACTAAACCACTGCCCAAAGGAGAGGTCTCAACTCTTAACCAATCTTAAGTTATGATTTTCACAAGTTTTTAGGGTTTTTAGGGTTCCTAAACAAAAGAAATGTCAAACAATTTGAAAATGAAAGATCAAATCATGGCCTTTTAATGTCACAAACTACATGCTAAACACAATGCAATGCAAGAAGAATCAATGTCCAACTCCTCATGAATAGGCAGAAATGATTTTTTGAACTATGGATCAAATTAATGCACAAAAATGACTTTAATTCAATGAGAAATCCTCAAAATGCATCAAGATCAAAAAAGAAATTTGGTTTGAAGGTTGGACAATGTTTCTAAATGTCTTAGAACATTTCATGAATTTTTTGGTGATTTTTAAATACTTAAAAGTATTTTTAATAAATTAATTCTCATTAATCAATTAAAAATAATCTTTTAATTATTTAAAAATACATTTTAAATGCTAAAAATGAAAATAAAAATATTTTTGTGTCATAAAAATTAATAAAACTCTTGAGAAAAAGTTTCATAATTTTTAAAACATTTTTACTATTTTTAATAAATTATGCAAATAAAATGAAAAGAAATGAAATAAAAACAAATAAATGGAGAAGTAAACAGAAGGAGAGGCTGAGATTCACTCTGGATTTGAATATGTTGACCAGCGCGCATCTGGACGGCTGGGATTGCATCTGAGTTAATTAATTTAATTATGGATTAATTAAACTAACTAAGTGGATTAGGGCAAAGCAAGAGGATCTGGGCCATTCATTCGCGCGGCAGGTCAACAAAGTCTACGGATCCTACGCTCAATATTCAAATGGAAATTAATTACCAGATTAGGGCATAATGATTTTCAGGTGGCCGGAGAAGACCTCCGGTCGTCTTCTCCGGTGGGAAGCCCACCTGAAAATCCCTAAAACTCTCAAAACCTAACTAAAATGAAATCTAAAAACATGGAAATGATTCCCACTCACTTACGAACCAAAACCCCAAATCAAAACAAATTTATTCTTCCTGGAAAGACTGAATCGAAGCAAACAAGAACTAGGGCAAAAAAGTTTCAGGAAGCAATTAAATTCTCATCTCATCACCATTTTCAAAACTAAGAGCATCAGAACAATCAGTGAAGCATGGAGAACAAGTTTAGAACTTAAAAATCCATTTCTGGAAAAAAAGTTCTTGAGCTACCTGAGATTCGAAGCTTTCACTCCAGCAACTTTCTGACCTCCCCTCCTTGTGAAATCCACTCCCTATGACCTCTTGATGATGCTTGAATGCTTTGGAGAAGTTTATGCTGGCTAGATGAAGAGTTTGAACAGCTTCTGCTCAAGCTCAGTTGAAAATGGCAATGGTGATTCAGGCTGTTTCTGGCAATGGTGAAGGGTTGTTTGTGGTCAGGATGATGAGTGGAGAAGGTTTGTAGAGTTTGTTTGAGTGTTTGTGAGCTGTGGAGTGAGTTTCGAATGAAACTGCAAGTTGGAGTGAAAATGGAGAAGCAATGTTTTTGTTTGATTCAGGCCTGGTTCTTTGTTGGTTTAGGCTTAATGGAGCATGGTGAGTTGAGTAGTGGAACTTGTTTGAATGTTTGTGAGCTGGGCAGAGAGATTCGAAGAGAAATGCAAATGGGGTGAGTTTTGTCTATGTGATGTTGTGGTGTGTTTTCAGCTTGGCCTCTTCTCATGTTTAGCTTGCCAAAGGATAGTATAAACAATCCCAATTGGCCAGAGGATGTGACATGGCCTGCTGTGATTGGGATGTTTGCTTTTGCCAAAAGTCAACTTTTTTGTAAGAGAGGTATGGCTTGAGTTCTAGCTTGGTACAATGGCTAGGGCTGGCGCAGCATGGTGTGGTGAGAGGCTAGCATGGTTCAGCATCCAATGTTGCAAGTGGTAGGAGGTGTCATGAGTGATTTTGCAAGTTGGCTTCTTTTGGTTCACATGTGATTTTCTCATTCCACAAGCCATGAAACATGAGAATTCTTGGTTCAATTCTGACCTTTAGGACTTATGTGATGTTTGTGTAATGGTTTGATGTCAACTAGAAGTTACAAACAGCCTTGGTTCATGATTTTGCAAATTTCTCATTTGAGGCATGTCTTGAAAATTAGTGATTTTGGCCAACTTTGTCACACCATAACTTTTGATCCAAGAAGAATTAGATCATGTTCTTGTACTTTTTGAAAAGGGAAAAATGTATTCTACAACTTTCATGACCAAAGTTTTTCCATTTGAAGCATTTTTGGATCAAGAATCAAGGCTTGAAAAGTGACATAAAATGACATATTCTTGAAAAGTCAATTATGCCCAAAAAAGTCAACTTTGCAAAAAAACTTCAAATTCTTGATTTTGTGAACTCCAACCCTCTTCCATGATCAAATAAAGATCAAATACATTCAAAATGATGAAGAATGCCCATTGGTTGAGTCATTGGGGGCCTCAGATGCCCTGATTTTGCACTGACTTGTCCAGAAAGTCAACTCTTGATCAGATGACTTCCCCATGGGATTTCTTCATAAAAATTGATATGCATACTCCCTATACCATATAGAGACCAATGGAAAAAAGAATGGCCAAAAAATTTGGAGTTATGGCCTCTGAAACCAAAACCCTAATTTTAGGTCAACTGTGCAGTCAATCTTGGCTCTGCATCCATACCAATCCCAATTCTTGTGATTCTTTGGCAATCTTGACTTTGAGTGGATATAACATGATGCTTGGACACACATGAACCCCTTTTAAGTGATTGGTAGCCTTTGGAGTGGCTTAAGAGGCTCTTGGATTGCTCAGATCACAAACCCTAGATGCAGATGACTTAGGAACTATGCAGTGAATCAAAAATGGGATATGAGATGATATGATGGTGTTTATGCATATGAAATGATCACAAGCCATGGTGTGAATGGGTGAGGGCAAATTTGGGGTGTTTACAGACCTCTGCAACTCTTCCATGTCAGTGGGCATATCTGGATGAAGGATGATATAAGGAGTATCTCCTTCAGCAACATGCTTTATGGTAACTGACAGGATAGCAGGATATGGCATCATAAGAGTCTGAGCACGTGCTTGTACCCATCTGAGATAAGGTTCCATAGGAATGGAGTACTTTGGTTCCAGAGTCTTGCTGTCAACCTTGTTCACTTTACTCCAAGCTCGTATGAACCTTTGACGGTAACCTTGCAGATCGTTGTCGTAGTCGAACACAATACCCTGAATAAACATGTCATGAGGACCATTACTCCGAGCATAACCAAACTGGCGTAGAGCTAAAGAAGGGTTGTAAGTAATGCCTCTCTAATGCCAAGGAGTGGCACATTACGGAACTCCCCACAATGGTCAATGATAGTAACATTCTCCATAGATCGAGAGCACCAATGAATATCTGAATGAGAAAGTGACATAATCCTCTTGGACCACCTTAACCCTTGTTCATTCTTCATCACTGATCGAGGAAGGTGATAAATAAACCACCTAGACAATAGAGGTATGCAGCACATCAAAGTTCCTCATGCCTTCGTAGTACGGGTATGGAGAGAATGTAAGATGTCTCCAAGTAATGTAGGCACTGGATTATGAGTCAGAAATATGTTGATGGCATGTACGTCTATGAACTGGTCTGGATTGGGGAACAACACTAAGCCATAGATCAATAGGGCTAAGATCTCCTCAAAAGCATCATAACTCATAGCCTTCAGGAACACTTGAGCTTTCTCCATCAATACCTTAGCAATGATACCCTTAACTCCACTTCTTGTTTCTAGGACAATGTCTGATTTCTTCAGATGTAGGGCTGCAGCAATAACCTCAAGTTTAGGCTCTTTTTCTAAGCCTGTGAAGAGTCTCTGATCAAGGATAGGTAACCCAATAGTTTGGAGAATTCTTCCATTGTAGGAACCAGCTGATAATCGGGGAATGTGAAGCAATGATGTTTAGGATCAAAGAACTGAAATAGGAAACTCATCATGTCTTCATTGAACCCTGAAGTGACTAGATCTAGTAGGTGACCATGCCTCTTAATGAATTGGGAGTTTTCAGAAACTTGAGAGACCAATTCCTTAAGCTTAGGAGGTATTCCTACAAAGTTGATCCGGATAGTATTCCTATGAGCAGAAGCCATGACCTGCAAAAAAGAACAAAGATAAATCCTTTGGTCCTTGAAATGGTTAGTGAAAATGCTATGCTTATGATGCATGATGTCATGATGTTATGCTCAATCACAAACATGTGGCACACACAAACAAGTCACACAATAGCCCTAGGTTTAGAGGCTTGCATGAGGTTTAAAGGTAAGTACCCTCCCTTGAAGTTTAGTTGGTTCATCCTGTCCTACAAAAGTAACCGGGTTCTAAGGGATCTCAATATCATTGATCCTTCCCAAGGGTGGTTGTTCAGTAGGCAACTTACTTGCTAACCAAAACCCTCCAAGTTTAGGATCTCAATGAGCGTAGTATTGAGTATCAACCAACTTCAGTCTTCACCAAAGCCGGCTATCTCACTAATTTCTAAAGGCCAAGATGGGATGACTAGGGTTCTAAAAGTAAGTTAGTGTATTGACAACATATGGCAGCCCCATATTATCCTTAACTTACTTAAGGAACATAAGCACCAACCAAGAAGTCACACTAACTATGGCCACCAGATCAACTATATCGGTATACGCCGTACAGTTTCCTTGGTCTATTTCCATTTACCTAGGGTACACTAGATCCGGGTTAAGATCTTTCACACATAAAGCCCAACAAGTAATATAAAGCAAACAAGGCAAACAATTTAAGTGATCTAATTCCTAAGGGTACCCCTCTTTTATTAAATCCCCAGCAGAGTCGCCAGTTCTGTAACACGGTGGGAGAACTGGCTTTCTATAAATGTTGCGGATAACAAGAGTCGCCACCGACTTTTATTTTATCCATAAGGAAAGGACATAAAAGAACAGGAAAGACCTATTTTTAAAAGACTTGAGTTCGGGGGGTAGGTTATACAAAGGGAAGGTGTTAGCACCCTTTATATCCATGGTTATCCATGGGCTCTTAGTTACTTAGCTCACTTAAATTGTTTTTGAAAAGTGTAGTGTGTGATTAGAAATTTTCTAAGTATTTTGTAATGATCCTTGTATGGATGTATACAAAGCCTTGTTTTGAAAATAGTGAGGTGTGAAAAGTATTTTTTAAGAGTGATCAAGTAACTATGAGGTACCTACCCTAGATTAAGTCTTTCGTGTTCTCGTATGTTCTTTCAATGGTAAGACTATCCCTATTATTAAGGAATAGGTAGTCATTACCTTGGATGTGTTTAAGGGACGGGCGTAGGGTCATCGTATGGTCAATGAAGGCAACTTAAGGGTGTCTTTAGCAATTCGTAGGGACTATCATCGTTTATTCGAAGGGACAAGATCTTTACCGTAGGCAACCTCGAAGGGACTTGATCTTTTAAACTGTAGGGACTTGATGATTTTATTTTGTAGGGACTTTGCTTAAGACACCCCTATATTCGAGGGACTTGACCATATTATTTTAAGGCAACTGAGAGGGGTAACCTAGGAAGTGCAAGATGGCGATCAAAGATCGACTTACGTGTGTGAGTGTTTATATTCAAATATTTATCTTATTTAAATTAATTTTCAAAATTATTTTTAATCACATTTAGGTTATACACACCCTAAGATTACTAACCATACAATAAAATATTTATGAAATATAAAAAAGATAGAAAATAAACCTACAAGTATTACATGGCTTTAGCAGATACATAATAATCAAATAAAAATAAAAATAATAAATATAATAAGAATAATAAATAAACAATAATAAAATATTAGCAATAATAAAATAATAGAAATAATAATAATGATAATAATAATAAATAAAGAAATCAAAATTTAAAATTTAAAAGAGAAATTATTTTTAGGTTAAATAAATATTATAAGTTTTTTAGAGATTAATTAAGAAAATATAACAATTTAATAATATTATTAAGAAAAAAAAACATTAAATTATTTACATAATAATAAAAATAAAGGTTAATATATTAATTAGGTTTTAGAAAAATAAGTTAAATTTTTAGGGTTAATAGAAAAATTAGGGTTAGTATTTTAATTAAGAAAATTAGGGTTAAGAATTTAGGTTTAAGGAATTAATTAAGATTTAAATAAATTATTTACAAATTATATATTATAAAAATTATGTACAAAATTATTTATAAAACTAATTAAAATGAATAATCAAGAAAAATTATGAAATTTATAAAAATATAAAGTTTAATTATTATTTTAAATAAAATTATTGGTTTTAATATAAAACAAATTAATTAATATGTAATTATATAAAATAAATAAAACAAGTGATAAAAAGAAAGGTGGAGAGGCCTGGTTTTGATCCCAGGACCTCCCCCTTACCACAACAAAACCAGACCACTGGGCTAGCACGTGCTAGTGAACAATGAACGCCACCTGATCAATAAATATTAAGTTTGATAATTATGATGAAATAAAACAAAAAGTTGCAAAACCTGGGAATCGAACCCAAGTTCATTGGTCTCCACACGCGCATGCCTTACCAGTTGAGCTACCAGCCTGCTTTGACATTATAACCTAAACAAAACATAATAAAATAAAACAAATATTCAAATTGAATTTTCGCGCCACACTTCATCTTCTTCCTCTGTCCGTCGTTTTAGACTTTTAGTGATACTTTTCTGTCACTAAAGCCTATAGTGACGGATTCTCTTCGTAGCTATAGGTCCTGGAAATTCAAAAACGTATAATACACAATATAAATTCATTCCAAGGGTTCAAATCAATCAAAGCATGTCCTCTAAGTCCAATTAAGGCCTCAATTTCAAACGAAATCACTCGTAGCTAGGGTCCCTGATTTTGGACCTTTAAAACCCTAATAATGGTATACCATCAGTCCTGCACTAAAACTCAAATCAAACCAACCAGAAACATTGCAAACATCAATATGAACAACAATATACAATCAAATTTCATTTATACAGCACATATAAGAAAAATTGAAAATCAAGATTTCAAGCTCAAAGTGAATTCGGTTTATGCATTCTTGAATGGTTTGAATGATGCAAATAACTGGGATAGCATCAGTGATGTTCAAGGAACATGTTGCAACCTTCAAAATGCCTTGATATAGCTTGCAATCAAAAATCCGAATGTGAGTTTTTTTGTGAAATTTTGAAGTGTGAATCCTATGCTTTGGCCTCTGAATTTCGTCCCTTGTTATTGTGTTATGTTCATGTACATATAGTGAATGAAATTAGGTTAAAAAACATGTCCCTTCTTTGGGCTTTTGGATAACTTGATGGTGAAGAAAGATATGATCTTAAAAGTAAGAAAAATCAAATATTTTCATACTCTTAAAGCTTTGCACGAATTTGGAGTGTATCCAATCAAGTTAAATGGTGTTTATGATCTTCTAGAATCAAAATCATGTCCAAATATTTGATTTTTATATTTTATTTTGATTTAATTTGAATTTTAATGAATAAAATTCAAATAAATACTAAATAAAATATAAAAAATCAGATAGTGCTTGGTTTGGGTCGTGCTTGAGGATATCATGAAGATTGGATGGCAATTTGGTAGGCCCATTTGACAAATGATCTGAAACTTCCTTGATGAATCATGATCAACCCTTGATCAAATGATTAATTTTACTTCATAAACTTGATGTTGGCAAAAAATCATGAAGTTTGACTTTGGTTTGACCACAGTTGACCTCAGTTTGACTTTTTAACCCTTTTAACTGATTTTTGCATATCTGATCATCTGACTGAGCAAACCTTTTGGGAAAGCCTTGAAACTTGACATAGGGATTCTTTAAGACATGTAGGATGTTATGAAGCTCACTTGAGGCCTTGAAAGTCCATTTAGCCTGATGAAATTCAAAACCCTAGTTTATGGTGCATTGCTTAGGAGGAGGCTTTGTCTGAGGGAATTGTCAAACTTTCTGACTAATTGTGAATCTTGTGAACCTTGTGAACCTCTTGGGATACCTTGTGAACCTTGTGAACCTATTGGGACACCTTGGTACACAATGTCTTGTCTAGGGGAGGGATGATTTTGGGGTGCATCACTTAGGAGTTTTACAATTTATTTCCTTGTAACCTTTTATTGTTTTTCCCTTCATTGTAAGCCCGAGAGGTAGTTATAATTTGAACTTAAAATTGAAGTATTTTTGCCTTGTCAAAGTTGGGAGATTTTCAAGGGGTGTATGAAGAAAATAAGGGCTTAAATCCAATTTTTTCCAAACGGGCCTATCATTTTGCAACCCAGTCTTCATGATAACATCAAGCACGATCCAATTCAAGCATTTTCTGATTTTTATAATTTATTTATTATTTATTTGAATTTTATTCTTTAAAATTCATTTTAAAACAAAATAAAATATAAAAAGTGAATATTTAGATCAAATATTGGTTTGAGAATGAATCTAATATCATTTAAGACTGATTGAAAGGTTCCAATTTCATGCAAGACCAATTTAGAAAGGTATCATTTGATTTTTCCACATTTGTGGTCATGGTTTCCTTCACACTCAACTTATCAAAAAGCCCACAAAACCACATGTTTTTTTGACCTAATTTCATTTACTATAACTTAAAGACATAACCCAATGCACAATGGGACGATTTGCAGCCTCAAAGAACCAAGAACAAAGTCAAAATTTTCAAAGAAAAGTCACATTTGGATTTTGAGTTATAGGCCTTTTCAAGATCAAACAAAGGTTGCAAATCATTCCTGGAAGATCACATAACGTTTCTGGATCACCAAAACATCCATTATCGCATCCAAACATGTTAATCGAATCATCACATTCTTGACTTTTTGAATTTTTCGATTTCATTAATCCACGTAATATAAATTATTTTTATGCATTGATGCTTGCTTATTAACATACCTGAAATGTTTTTATGTGCTTGAATTGAATTTTTGTTGCAGAATCAAGGAGATGCCATTGTTAGGGTTTTAAACTCGAGTTTGGGATCTTAGGATTTAGGGAATATAAATGGATTCTAAAGACATGGCTATAACGTATAAACCCTGGGTAATTGATCTGGGTTGACTATTTTTATCATTGCTATGGTTTACATGAGGTTTCAAAAACCTAGGTTTTCTGTAAGAATGTGTGCGCAGGAAAATTCGCAGGAGATTTCGCATGAAATTCCGCATGTAAGAGGAAGAAGACGAAGTTGTTTGGCGCGGACTGAAAATTTGAATTTGTGTTTATTTTATTATGTTTTGTTTTCATATTTTTTCACAAAGGCTGCAACAACCCAGTGGTAAGGATGTGCGCGTATATGGCTTAGGTCCTGGTTCGAGTCTGGCCGAAGCAATTTTTTTTATTACTAATTTGTTTTAACAGGTTTAATATATTATGAAATGTTGTGAGACTATAACACCATGCGCTGATAGCTCAGATGGTTGGCATGCTTGTTGTGGGAGCTGGGATTCCTGGGTTCGGCCCCAGGCTCCAGTAGGTGAGTTTTCTACCCTTTATTTTTTATTTTTTTACAATTTTTATATATTTTATTATCATTATTATTATTATATCAAATTAATATTAATTAAAACTTTTTAAAAAAATAAAAACTTAATTATTTTCTATATATAATTATAACTCAAATTTTATTTTTTGTATATAATATTATTCTAAAATATTTTTGTAAATAAATATTAACTATATTAATTATTTATTTAAACACTTATATGATTTTTGTAAATATCTAATTAAATTTCTTATTTTCATAACTAAATTGTATAACTATTTTTCTATAATCTTTTTCTATTTTAATATTCTAAATTTTGTATATAATTAAATCTTAATATAATTTCACTCAAAATATTTTCATAATAACTTCAATTTTCTTACTAATTTCTTTATACCTATTTTTTCAAAACCCTAATTTCCTTATACTTATTTCTTTTCAAACCTTATTTTCTTATTATAATTAATTATACTTATTTTCTTAATAAATTCTAATTAACCCTTAAATAAATTTTTAATTTCTTTATTATTATTGCTTTGCTAATTTATACTTATATTATTATTATTATTGCTTTATTTATTTACTGCTTTATGATAATTATGTTGTATCTCTCCCAAAGCCTTGTAATAGCTTGTACATTTCTTTTCTCGTCTTTATTTTCTTTATAAATTAACTGTATGGTTAGTAAATAGGGCGTGAAAACCTGTTTGTGAATAATTTGACTTAGAAAACCTAATTAAACAAGATAAATACCTGAAAATAACACTCACACACGTAAGTCGATCTTTGATCGCCATCTGCACTTCCTAGAGTACTCCTCTTGGTTGCCTTAAAATAAATGGTCAAGTCCCTCAAATATAGGGGTGTTTAAGCAAAGTCCCTATAAGAATAAATCATCATGGTCCCTTTAAAGATTTCAAAAGATCAAGTCCCTTCGAGGTTGCCTACGATAATGATCTTGTCCCCTTCGAATAAATGATGATAGTCCTTACGAATTGCTAAAGACACCCCTTAAGTTGCCTTCATTGACCATACGATGACCCTACGCCCGTCCCTTAAACAAATCCAAGGTAATGACTACCTCTCCTTAATAATAGGGATAGTCTTACCCTTGAAAGAACATATAAGAACATGAATGACTTAGTCTAGGGTAGGTACCTCATAATTACTTGCTCACACCTTAAAAAAAACTTTTCACACCTCACTATTTTCAAATATTTTCAAACAAAGCTTTGTATACATCCATACGAGGATCATTACAAAGTACTTAGAAAATTTCTAATCACACAATACACTTTTCAAAAACATTTAAGTGAGCTAAGTAACTAAGAGTCCATGGATAACCATGGATATAAAGGGTGCTAATACCTTCCCTTTATATAACCTACCCCCCGAACTCAAGTCTTTTAAAAATAGGTCTTTCCTATTCTTTTATGTCCTTTCCACTTGGATAAAATAAAAGTCGGTGGCGACTCTTGCTATCCGCAACATTTATAGAAAGTCAGTTCTCCCACCGTGTTACAGTACGTGATTGAAGCACCACCAAATTTATCTTTATGTTAATTTTATCTTCAATGTCAAATTTACTTTCAAGTATTTTACTTTCAAGTCTTTTGCCTTTGAAGTCATTTATCTTCTGAAAATCTTTACATTAAAAGCCTTTTACATTTCAAAGCCATTTACATTTCAAAGCCATTTACATTTCAAAGCAAATTTACTTTTCATGCACTTTACTGCGTTCCTTTACAATTCAAGCATCTTTACGTTTCTTGCCTTGTCTTTACGTTCATTTAACTTTCAAGTCTTGTCTTTACTTTCATTTAAATTTCAAGTCTTGCCTTTTTTTACATTCCTTTATCTTTTAAAAGCCTTTGTCTTTTATTTTGTTTTCTTGGTCAAAACAAATTTTTGAGTCTTGTCATAAAGATTCATAGACACTTTCCCAAAAACATCGCGATTACGCAAGCAATCAAAATCTAGCACATGTCCTAGGATCAATCTGGTCGATCCTGCGAGTAACTAATGGTATTTTAGGTATCTTTGGAGGATCAACGCTTGTTTACCAATTTTAGGGGTAAACACATGGAAGGTACTACAATGAGCTCGACCAGAGTGGGTCGTCCTAAGATGCACTGATATAAAGATGGGCAGTCTATCACAAGAAATTACACCTTGATGGACCTCACGGTATCTCCACCATCGAATGTGACGATCAGGGTGACATAACCCCAAGGCCTGGAAACTGTTTCGTTGAACCCTTGGAGATTTGAGCTTACATATGGCGTCAAGTGCGTCTCGTTCAGCTGAAGGGTCGCGAACAGTTGGGAGTACATTATGTCGACGGAACTTCTTTGATCGACCAGGATCCTACGAACACCGAAATTTTCCATCTGTGCAAGAACCAGCAAAGGAACTATAGCATTTGGCGCTCCTCCGAGGAGGTCTTCTTTGTAGAAATAAATGGGTGTAGATCCTCCTTGAGGGGGGTCGAAAGTCGAGTTCTGGTTAGAACTGATGTTGATCAGTTGGTCGAATCGTCGCTTCACTGATCCTACCATGACCTTATTGGGTCCCCCTCCGGAGATGACCATTGCTGAAGGGAATGATTCCCTTGCGCTGTATGCGGCGAAGTATGCAGGGCTGGTGTATAGCTTGGGAACATAGAAATCTTCTGGTCGCATTATGATGAGGGCGACCTAAAGGTTTTTTTCCGCGACCAGTGGAGTGACATCCTCAGCTTTTTTGGCTTCCTGTACTTCCTGTCGAGGGGCATCTTTACTCTTAGTAAACTGCTTGAGATGACCGTGAATGCAATCCTCGGTATTATGCCGGTGAGATTTGTTGAAGCGACAATACTTCGTTTTGTCAATTTGGTTTATTTGGTAGCTGTTTTGGGAATCTGACTCCTACTTGGTGAAATTCAGAATTCGCGCACTCAGGAAAAATCTTTTCCCTAGTCACTGTGAAAGGTGTATAGTCGTGGAACCTCCCAATGGAACCTTTGTGCTCCCACGCTTCACGAGAGCGATCTTCCTTTCTTTTGTCTCCTCCCTGACGGGACGTCGAAGATCTGTCCTGCTTGGAAGGTTGGCATCCTCTTTACGCTAGGTGTCACGGGCAGTGCTCGTTGCCTCCTTCTCCTCGTACTATATGTATGCTTGTTCTTTGAGGAGGAAAGAGTCAAGCGTGGTTGGTGTTTAGATTCCCACGGCCCTTCTGAAATTACTCTGGGGGTGGATTCCTCATTCCAAAAGGTACTTTTCATATCGTCCGTGGTCGAGACCTGGACAACTTCTTTGTTTAACCTTTCGATATATGCTCGAAGGGGCTCGTACTTCCCCTGAATAATCACTTCCAGAGAAGCATCAGTTTTGGGATGGCGTTGCAAGGCAGTGAAGTGTTGAGATAATGTTCTCCCTAGTTGCCTCCATTAGGTGATAGACTCGTTAGGGAGACTTTTATACCAAGCCATTTTCCCCTTTCTCAAGGTTGTGGGAAAAAGGCGGCACTTAATAGATCCCTGGACACCTCTGTAGTCTAACAAAGCATCTATATTTTCGATGTGCTCGTCTAGATCTGTAGTCCCATCGTACGTTCCTAGTAGTGGAGGCTTCTTAATCCCTTTTGGGAGCCTTGTGGACATGATCTCCTCTGAAAGGAGGGCACGGGGTTCATCCTCGTCGCTGGAGAACGGGGAGACGGAGCGGGAACGATTGTTCCTATGCCTGCATGGAGGAGATTTAGAATGATTTCTCGCGCCTTCTAGTGATGGTAGCGCTCCCGGCTGGAGAGTTCTTCGAGTCTTCTTTGTTTGTGGGGACTTATTTCATCGAGGGGACAAATGGGTCCTCTTCTTGATGGATCCTGAGGCCTCACTATGCCATAAAAGACATTAGACAACGCTTTTTTTTTTCACTTTAGAAGCGCTGTATAAACCTGCGTTGCTAAAGGTTTAGACAACACTTTGGTTAATGTCAAAAGTGTTGTCTAAAGGTGTTTTATACAGCGTTTTTATTGTCAAAAGTGCTTTCTAAACTCCTCCTTAGACAGTGCTTTTTGCCTTTTTTAAATATACCTTAGACAACGCTTGTATTTTTATGGTATACCTTAGACAGTGCTTTTACTAAAAGTGTTGTCTAAACCCCACCTTAGACGACACTTTTAGTGAAAGCACTTTCTAAACCCCACCTTAGACAATGCTTTTGGTGTAAAGCGTTGTCTAAGGTATACAAAATTTTTAAAATATTTTTCTTTAAAAAGCGTTGTCTGGATTTACCAATTATAGGCACCTGTTTTAAACCACATTTTTCACTAGGTTTTCAACCAGAATTTGTACCTGTTTTTCAACCACATTTTGCAGAAAAATATCACCAAATTTGGCTATTTAAACATATCAATTTAGGCACCGATTAATATATATATATATATATATATATATATATATATATATATATATATATATATATATATATATATATATATATAACAATTGGATTTTCAAACCAATATATACGAAACAATTTATACAAACGTACCAAAATTACGCACCAATTTATATATACAAAACAGTTTTTACAAATCATTTCATCCAACTATACATTTTGCTTCAAATGAAATTTACATAAACAAAAATATGATAACACTCCGAGCTATACATTTTCATCCAACTATACATTTTTGCACATATAACCTAAAACAACACAAAAAGATTGTAATTCAATTAAAACAAGACATAAACAATATGTCTATAGTTACAAAGTTACACATACTCAAAATTCTCATCAATTAAAGTAAGAGTATAATATACGTTATAACACTCCGAGCTTCATAATAAATTGACATCAATCCTCTTTAATTTCTTCCAAATGATCTCTTGAATAATATGCACACTTGAATTCATTAAAGTACTACATAATAATATAAAATAGTTTGATTTAGTTTCAACTATTTAATGATATGAGAAATATGTGTTAAATATTAAAATAACTCATAAGTTAGAAATACATACATCAGATGAAATATCTAATCGGTCCAAATAAAGAGTTTCTTTCATAAACCTCAACATGAAATATCCGCAATCTATACCGTTACGTTGCTGAGGACACTACAAATGAAAATAAAATATGGATAAATCCTAAGTTTTATCAAGTATCATCACTAATATAATAAAAAATGTGATAATTAATATACCGCCACTTTTATTCATGTAATGTTGTTGGCTCTCCTCTTTGATACTTGGACATCTCTTTGGGCTCGAAAAACTTGTATAATGCTAATAAAATATAAATGAATATTTAGAATAATTCACATAAATAAATAAATAAATACACACATGAATATTTAGAACAATCTCACTTACGTGTCAATCATGTTCTTCATATTCAGGTATGTTGTCCAATCATTTCCGAACGAGTCAAGATAATAAACAAATTCTCTGAAAGGATTAATTGTGGCCAACAACCAATGTCAACTGTAATATTAAACAAATGTTAGATGGAAACTTTTTACACGACGTCAAAATACAAAAAAAAAAATATAATAGATGAATTTAGAATGAAAATCTAACCCGATATTAAACGGTAAAAAGAATAACTTTTCAGTATCTTTGTTGGCCATTAAGAGGTTGCATACATACACCATGACCTCATCTGGTTTATTTAAGATAAAAGTTAAGTTGATGAACGCGGGGCTTAAGAATGCAATTCTTTCGTCCAATCCACTTGGGCGCATCACTTTGTCATACAAAAACCTTAAATAAAAACATCATTAACATTAGACTGTTCATTTGAAACATAAAGTAAATAAGTTGTTCAATTAATATAACAAAGTATATTGGATATACCTCACGTATTTATTGACAACACTGACGCTTAATTCTTCATGACGAAAAACTTGCATAAATTCGTCATTACCAATTGATTGTTCATATTCAAAGCCAAAAATACCTTCCTTCATATGTATAAAATGAATACCTCCGTTCGGAATATCTGTCAATTCTAGAAACGTCTGAAGGCACGACCTATACTTGGAGGTAGGTTTATTTCTAGCCGCAGTCTTCTTAGCACCAACCTTTTTTTGTGTAGAGTCGTTGCTAATCTCCTTACCATGAAGCTACATATCATTTAATTAGTTAGATGAAGTATAAGATCACAAATTTAACATTACCATGTAAAAAATGTTAGTAAAATGCGCGTAAAAACTTTGAATTACACATTATGGTTAACAAAGGTTCATAATGTTAGTAAAATGCGCGTAAAAATGTGATGTACCTCTTTTTTTGAAACAACAGACTCGGTATGCCGCGGAATCCCCTTATCTTTTCCTTTGGATCTTGTTGGAGTCTAATTAACATTACCATGTAAAAAATGTTAGTAAAATGCGCGTAAAAACTTTGAATCTACACATTGAGGTTAACAAAGGTTCATAATGGTTTTAAGCATACCTCATATCTGACGCTAATGAGGCTTGCCGGCCATGCAACAAACGAACCTATTGCTTGTTCCACCGTTGTTGCATCTGAAACATCGTCGGAATATGGTAATAATGCATTCGGCTCTACAACAATTTCAACTGATACTTTCAAAAATCTAGTATAGAGGGGGTTAGTGTGAAGTGATTGATCCGCAATGTTATACACTTTCCTTTGCCAACCATCCGATAAGTCGGTAACGATAAGTAGAGCTGACAAACGGAAATGCCCTAAAACCAATAATAAATATGACATTGTTAATGTGTATATATGTCAATTAAATAATTTAAGATAATAATTTAATTTCATAAAAATAAATATAATTACCTCTGGAATATTCGGTTGTAAGTTACAGTTGATATTGTCTTTGTCCGAACCATCTTTAAAACATGTTGAAGCGCTACTTTCTTTTTCTTTTCTTAATTCACGAACTTCAGCTTCCAATGCTTCCAGTTTTAGCTGAAGTTCTTTATTACTAGGAGCCTTTCCATTTTTTAATACTCAAGGAGGTCGGAGTGGTCCCAAATCCCTTACCCCTCACCCGACTCGAATACTCACGAACATCTAATGCCCGACTAAGTATGCTCCAAGTATCATCTGGAGATAAAGACTGAGATAGCGCCTCCTAAAAATCAGATGAATATCGAATATTTGTCAAATATTTGTTAATAAAGTTTTGATTTAATTAAAGAAATAATGTTATACTTACACATTTCTCATATACTTGTAGAACATCTTTTTTAGCAACTCCAGACTTTCCCACATGGGCTTCCTTCCACAAAACATGTGCAGGAAGAGATGTTTCAGAACTATTCTCCTTTTTCAATTACACATTAAGTCAAATAATATGATCAAATATGACTCATGATGAACAAATATATTATTGCAGTTTATAGATACTTACCATAGATTGTTCTAAGCGTCCATATTCGATACGTCCTTTTCTGTATGGATACGCAGGACTTGATGTTCTTTCCCGATTTGTTTCACTTATTCTTTTAAATTCTGGGGTTTTTCTTATGGATTTAAATGTGTCCCATTAATCTTGTGAAATCAAACTTCCATATTTAGATGGAAGCTCTGCATAAACATGATTACCATCCTTATCCCTAAGATACTTGGATGATAAAAATGTTCTAAACCCTCTTAGTAGCTTTCCGGCCAATTTGAGACAAAAATATCTTCTATCATCTTCAATGTTGAAACACCTCTAAGAAAAACATACACATTGTGCGTTAGTACAAGTAATTTAAAAGACATAATTAGTTCGCATAATTAAAGACATAATTATTGTACCTTTATCTCAGTCCAGAGTTTGTCTTTGGCTTCTTTCAAATGTTTATTTCTCCAATCATCAAAAGTAATTGGAATCTCATTCCTTACTAGTGCACCAATGAAACTAGTCAAGGTATAACCATTAGGTTCAATAAGATGGCCATGTAGGCTCCAATGCACATCTAAAATGATGCCTTGGTCTCTACCACATATCACTTTCTTCATCACTGTTATGCCTCTTTTAATGTCTTCTTTCATAGATACCTTTTTATTACCTCCTTCATGATGCATAAAATCATCATCATGTGGGTGATCCTCGTTAGTAGCCATATCTAACCTGTAACAAAGAAACCAATGATATCAAATATAAATTATAATGAAAGTAATTGTCTACGCTATAAATTATGATACCAAATAACATTTATTGAAAGTGGAAAATAAAGAAACCAAGGATATCAAATATAAATTATGAAAAATAAAGAAAAGCATATAAATTTATTGATAATGACATAATATATAACATTTTATTATATTACCTCTTTCACTAACATCTCTTTCTTTTCTTGGTTGGAATATGAATTACTTGTTTTTTTAGCAATGCGGACGGACGAATTGATCCAAATTCCCTTGTTATGATCATTTCTGATATATGACTCATCCGCTATAAGATCCTCATCTTGATCATTTCTATTCAACTCATTCCGTCTAATGCATGACTCATTCTCAATATCAATATCACATTGATCTACACCGCTATCATCAACCCCTTTGTTAGATAAAATCACTATAGACCATTTCGTACTCGTCGGGTCATTCACATAGAACACTTGTTAGGCTTGAGATGCTAGAATAAAAGGCTCATTTTTGTACCCCACCCTATTAAGATCCACTTGCAAAAATCCAGACTTGTCCATTCGTATGCTACTACTATTTACCCACTTGCAACCAAAGATGGGGATCTGAAACTTCTCGTAATCAACCACCCAAATGTGCTCAATAACTCCAAAATATGACAAATTTTCATATTTGGGGTTTATGTCCTTCATACTTGATATATGCATTGCTTCAGCTAGCACGGTGACACCACTATTTTGCATATTACTCTTATCATCTTGTTCTTTGGTATAAAATGTGTATCCATTAATTGCATATGCGCTATGAGAAAACACATGCAAACTTGGACCATATGCTAAACATCTCAACCTTTATGTTACCGAAGAAGGATCTGAAGAGCGCTTCGAATAAATATGATCCTTTAACCATTGTAAAAAACTTTAATTGTACTCTAGTATTATCCAATTTTCATTTCTATTCAGATTTAACCTTCGGAGTACATCCTTGTGCATTTCAACATATAGATCAACCTCATTATCATTGTGCAGAACATACAAATGCACTTGATCCCGTTCATCCCTTGATACTGTCACAATTTTATTTCAAATTAATTTTTTACCTTCCTTTTTTTCCCGAAAATATGAGCTTTGGAGAGTCCAATCGATTGAACGTTGGACAAATATTCGGTATAAAACTCAACTACTTCTTCAACAATGTATCGTTCAACAATACAACCCTCTGGGTGACTTTGGTTTTCACATACCCTTTTAAAAATTTTATATACCGTTCATCATGGTACATCCATCTCATATAAGCTGGTCCACACATATGTGTCTCTTTCATAAGATGAATAACTAGATGTACCATTATGTCAAAAAAGAGGTAGGAAAATACATTTCAAGCTCACACAAGGTAATAATTATCTCTTTTTGTAGTGTTGGTAAGATCTCAGGATCGATCACCTTACTACAAATTGACCTAAAGAAAAAACACAATTTAGTTATGGCACTTCTTACTTTTTATGGCAAAATAGAATGTATACATATTGGTAGAAAATGTTCCATTATAACATGGCAATCATGTGTCTTCAAACTCTTCAACTTGAGGTCTTTCATAGACACAAGTCATCTAATATTTGAAGAGTATCCTTTTGGAACCTTAACTTCACTCAGATATGTTCGTCTTCCCATTTTTAACAGCAGGTGGTAGATATGTTCGTCTTCCTTTCTTCACGGGTGCTAATTCAGTTCTTATTCCCATTTTTGACATGTCCTCCCTTGCTTTAAGGTCATCCTTAGACTTTCCTTTTATATTGAGTAATGTACCAATAACACTTTCAAATACAATTTTTTCAATATGCATAACATCGAGAAAATGTCTCACATACAAAGACTTACAATATGGAAATTCAAAAAATATCGACCTCTTATTCCACCCACCTTTGACATCCTTATGTGCAAAAGACTTGCCAAACTCAGTACACACATCTTTCACCTTTTCAAAAACTTGGTCACATGACAATGCAGATGGAGCTTTACGTTGTTCGGTGTCTCCATTGAATGCTTTTCTCCACCCACGATAGTGATGTTTAGAATGTAAGAATCTACGATGACCGAGAAACACATTCTTCTTACAAAGTTCCAATCGCATTGTATCAGTTCCATCTTCATAAACAGGACACGTACATTGACCTTTAATGCTATACCCAGATAGATTCCCGTATGCTGGAAAATCATTAATTGTGCCAAACAACATCGCCCTCAAATTGAAACTTTCTTTCCTATATCCATCATAAACCTCCACACTGTTCTCCCACAAAATATTTAAATCTTCGATCAAAGATGTCAAGTATACGTCTATGTCATTCCCTGGTTGTTTAGGCCCAGAGATTAACATAGATAACATTGTGTACTTACGCTTCATACATATCCATAGAGGTAGGTTATAAATCATAAGAATCAAAAGCCATGTGGTATGTGAGATACTTTGAAGACCATGCGGGTTCATTCCATCAGTAGATAATGACAAGCGAAGGTTTCTTGCTTCTTCTCCAAAGTCAGGATAATCATTATCAATTTTCAACCACTGTGGTGAATCAGCCGGATGTCGATACTTTCCATCAATAATTCTTTCATCTGCATACCAAGTTAGGTGTCTTGCATCGGTTTCACTACGAAACATGCGCCTAAATCTCGGAATTATAGGAAAATACCATAAGACTTTTGCGGGAGACAATTTTTTCTTATATCGAGACAAAACGCTTTTAGGGCACTCAGTTAACGATGCATATTCGTTTCGAAACAAAACGCAATTGTTTGGACAGGCATGTATCTTATCATAGCTCGTGCCAATAGAGCAGTACACTTTTTTGCCTCATAGGTTCGATTAGGAAAAACAGTATCCTCTGGTAGCATTTCTCTCATAAGGGCCAACAACTCTGTGAAACTTTTACCCGACCATCCATTGCCCGCCTTTAAGTTGTACAACTTTAATACCATGGACAGTCTTGTGAATTTAGTGCAACCTTTATACAACGGTTTCTCTGCATCACTTGCCAACCTCTCAAACATTTCGGGACAATCATGAAGATCTTCTTCAAGTGCTTCTGCAATCTCTTCGACTCGATCACAGTTGTATGTTTCTGTGTCTTTATCATCTGAAGCATAGGTTGTATTACTTTTCCCCCTCGGTTCAACATTCTCGTTAATTTTCTCACCATGAAATATCCAACACTTATAACTTCGATCAATTCCATGCCTCAGTAAATGCGATTTCAATCCATCTGTGTCAACCTTACCAATATAACAACAACCCAAGCAAGGACATTTCATTCGAATGGGGTCTTTAACGTGTTGAACAACAAACTTAACGAATTCCGCAACCCCATTCTTATACTCTTTGGTCAATCGATCGGCAGACATCCATTTTTTATCCATGGTTTTCCTACTTATTAAGGTAAACAAAATAAAATACCATATGAAGATTTGAGTGCAAGAATAAAATATCTTTCTAGTAGTAGCACTTGGTTCAAAACAAAATTAACTTATAAATAACAACGACATTGCGATGACATTGCCTATACATAACCTGGTTTTTCGTGAACACAATCATAAATTGAAACTATTCTTCCACTTAGGAAGGGAACTGAAAGTCACAAATGTACTACAACCATCCGTGTTTCAGCCCATAATAACCAAACGTCTAACGACGTCATTACTTACCGAAGAAGTCTTCGGTAACCCTAGAAACGCTTGTTTGAAAAAATCAATATCCCAGTACATGATCAAATAGGGAAAAACAGGGAACATAATAAAAAAGAAGCTAGTTGTGTTAAAGGCTATAGGTTTTTCTATCTACTGAACTTAAAACACTCACAAACCATATCTAATTAACATGAGATGATATATAATGCTTTTAGTTATTATTATTAAACATGTTTCACCAACTTAAACATGAGATTATCACAAGACAAAAAAATCAAGGTGTGCTATGTGATATACTAAATAGGGTAAAACGAAATTCAACCATAAACTAACAATATTCCAGCTACAACACACAAAGATATCACAGATAACAACAATAAACGCTAACAGAGATACATAACAACGACATTGCCTATTTTTTCGTGAACAAAATCCTATTTTCACTATTCTTCACAAAATTCTATTTTTCATAGAACTACATAACAATGACATTGCCCTATTCTTCACAAAATCCTATTTTCACTACAACAACAATGTAAAGCACCAAAACCGTATTCTTCACAACAACGTGCCTTGAACGACGGAAATGGAGGTTTCAAATGGCGGCACCGAACTGCAAAATCAGTTAACGACGAACAACGAACTCAGTTAAACAAAAGCTTGATAGCTTGACGAACTCAGTTAACAACGACAATGGAGGTATCAGAAGGAAAGAACAATGTATCACAAAGAAAGAGCAATGGAGGTTTTTCGTTCGTTAGGTTTTTTGTTCGCAAGGAGGGAGAAAGAAAGAGCAAAGAATATGAAAACATAATATTGACTATTCTAATATTTTAATTTAATTAGACCTTAGACAACGCTTTTGAGAAAAGCGCTGGCTAAGATAGCCATTTAAAAGCGCTTTTGAAAAGCGCTTGCTAAGGCCAACCTTAGACAACGCTTATGAGTTTTTTTTTAATTTAAAAGAACTTAGACAACACTTTTTTAAAAAGCGCTGTCTAATATAGACCTTTAAAAGCGCTTTCAGACAACGCTTTCTAATATATACCTTTAAAAGCGCTTTTCCAAAAGCGCTGTCTAATGTAGGACTTTTACAACGATTTTTTTATTTTTCGTGAAAAGTTTCCGTGTTTTATTTTTTATTTAACTTATAGCAGCGCTTTTATAATAAAGTGTTGTATAAGGTGTGTTGTTAAAAGTCATTTTTGGCATAGTGCCTCAGGCTGGTGGTGGTCCTTCCTTTGCTTGGGCGATCTTGAACGGGACCGGCGGTGTCTCCTCGCGGGACTGGGGGATCTCGCACGCCTTGCTTCTTCAAGAACCTCCAACCTTTCACCCGGGCGGAGTAAGAGGAGGTTGATGTTGTTGGTCGCTTCGACCAGAGCTGCTAGTGTCTGATTCGTCCCTTCTGGGATGGGAATCAGTGGGAGATCGGCAGGAGTGATCTCAAGTTGTTGGGAAGGTTCGGGTGACGGGGAGGCAAATCGCCCGTCGAGGAAACGATCTGGTTCTCCGAGGGGATGGTTAGTTCTGTCACACTCTCGTTGCTTAATGGGGATGCTGGTGACGAGGCAAGCACTGATGGAATCGTCTTGGTGAGCCATCGAGAAGGAGAATGAACGGTGGTGTTTTTGTTTTCATGAGCTGAAGATGAGAAAACGGGGCAACAAAGTTCCCACAGACGACACCACTGCTCTTACCTAAGATCAAGATTTCCAATGGTTGCTGACGTGGACTTCAAGGTTTGCTTGGATACTGAGGAGAACGGGGTGTACCAGCAAGGTACTCCGATGCCTAAGTCAGAACGGGCACAAGAGATAGCAAATACAAGTAAGAGTGTTCAGGGAATGAATATTTGATATCTGCCCCCCTCAAGTGAGAGGGTTTATATAGAGATCCCCCAGCACGTGGCTAACGGTTCCTATTTTGGGCCTAGATCGGGGATCCCCCAAAAATAGGTAACTGCTAGAAACTAACCGTCAAACGAGCATTCTGGTCGTGATACTGATGTGTTGAGCACACGGGCATCCGAGTAAAAGTCATCTTGGTCGAATATGGGTGATCCCTGTCGATGCCGGGCAGGGGGTCAAGAGTGAGGAGAGAGGATCGACCACGACCAGACATGGTCGACGAGCCGCGATCAATTTAGGAGGACACAAATATGGTGAGTCCCTTTGACATTCGGGCTAATGGGGTCGTCACATAGACAAGAAAAGATTGGATAATACATAATCGTTGATCCAGTCCAGAACAATTACAATTTTGATTTTTATATAGAATTAAAATTCAAGACAAAACTTAATAATAAAAAAATCAAACCGGTTAAAACCCAATAAAGAAAAAAAATGCTGTTAAGTCAAACATTATCCTTACCAAACGTCGTGTCACATGCCTAGCGAATGAGAAAGACAACCCTTATTATAATTATCTTCTTCTAACACTAAATCAAATATTTTACGTCAGCAACATGAATGTTATCAACATATAAACTACGGTCAACCTTCAAGCTATATATATTATTAATTCAACCAATCAATTAATATATATTATTAATTGTTATATTAGTTTCTACCTAAGAATTTTTCTAATGAAGTTAATAATATATTATCTTATTATATTTACTTATTTATTTAATAGTTTAAATTAAAAAAACGTAATAAATAACTCTACGTTACTCTATTCTTATCACATTCCAATTAATTATATTATCAATGTTAAGAAACAAACAAAAATTCTGACTTAAGTATATTACAAAATACAAGTAGCTAGAAAAAATCATATGACTTTTTATTTGAAAAAATCCAATTGCAAAAAGTTACACAAAGATTCACTCACATGTGATATACTTCACTTATTTGAAGAAGCAGTGTACTTTATGGATTCAAATACAAATGATACTATAATTACTATAATTATTTGTTCTGGACTGGTCTAATAAGTGTCTTATGTCGAATTGAGGTCCAAACCAGTATTCGTCTGGGCATAAGCCCAATAAGAGATTAACAAAGATATGATCATTGTAAGAAAGAGTCGTTGGCATATAGCCGTTGAGGACCTCCCCTCACGCGCCATAACGTCTTTCACGCGGCCAACTGTCCTCCAGATTTACAGGAGGCAGTTATGCTCAGTCAAAGGCTACGCGCCTATAATCTGCGGGCACATACCCTTATAAATACCCTCCACCCTTGGAGGACCAGATATTTGATTCTAATCACCCAATTTCTTACGCTTTAGTTTGTCTTACACTGGAACTTACTTGAGTGTCGGAGTACCTTGCAGGTACACCACCCCCTCTCCTACAAACACCATCACAATCCCAACTAAAGGCCACGAAGACTTGTCCAGATCATTTTTGTACAGTGGCGCTGTTTGTCGGAAACTAACAACTCCCCCATCTTTCGTGATCAAGATCCTTTCTTTTTTCACCACGAGATCAAAGCTCATCTTCTTTTCGTCTTCATGGCTTCCCAGGTCAACGAGATTGTGAAAGATACTCCTACCATCGTCATCAGCGACAGAGTAAACACAGGAAACCATGGGATTACCCAACTCAATGCCAACCACCTTGAAGGACATCCTCCTTCCCCAACTTCAAACAATCTGAAACAACCGTCCGTCACTCATGAGGACCTCGTGTTTGAACCAATACCCGTCCTATCGAACGCAGATATTGGCACACAAGCTCTTATCACCTCCCTCAATAGGGCAAACCTCGCTCTCTTCCAACAGAGCAAACGCATACAATTGCTCGAGGGTAACCATCATTCCCCTTCACCATCCAGGAGACGCCATCGCAGAGGTTCTCGTACACCTCCCCACCACTCTCGATCTCCTCCACAAAATCGCAAAGGGAAAGATCTCAGACGCCTTTCTCCTCCTAGGGATCAAGATAGGCTTGAAGGATCACGTCTAGAAAGGGTCAATAAACGTACTCAATCTCCTCCCCGAAGTATAAGACGCTCACTAGAAGATCGGGATCAGAGCAAGAAGTCCCATTACGACGAAGACTGTCGTCCCCATCAGCGTAGCAGGAGTCCTCGTCGGAGCAGATCTTCGTACCCTTTGTCCGGAAGTAGCGACGACGAGGATCATCGTGGTCCGCTTAGCCTTGAAATTATGGAGACCCGCATCCCACGCGGACTCAAGAAGCCTCCTCCTTTAGCCACCTACTACGAGACTACCAATCTCGATGATCACATCGAAAATCTCAAGGCCATGCTCCACTATCACAACGTGGAGGGTGCAATCAAATGTAGGCTTTTTCCTATCACCTTACGAAAGGGTGCGATGTCGTGGTACAAGCACCTCCCTGCAGGGTCCATCACATCGTGGAGAGTCTTGAAGAGCCAATTCACCAGGCATTTCACAACATCTAGATGTCATCTGAAGTTCGAGGCCACCCTCTAAGGGATCATACAAGGTAAATAAGAGCCTCTGCGGGACTACATTGACAGATTCAACAAAGAGGTCGTTGAAGTGCACACTATTGACCGCATGAAGTGGTATATCTTGGAGAAGGGCTTGTGTCCTAACAGCGAATTTCGAAGAGTTGTGGGTATTGAACCTCCCCAATCCCTTGTCTTGCTGCTCCACAAAGCTTACATGTACATCCAATACGAGGAAAAGGAGGCCGCGTACAAAACACGGGATTCGAGAAATCAGGAGAACGTGAGAAATCATAAGCAGAAAGACGATAACGAGGCCCCTCTGCGTAAAAACGAAGAGATGATCTTCCTCACGAGAGTACAGGGCCAGCGGGTCGATTCTCAGAATACACCTTTCTCACCGCTTCTCATGAGAAAAATCTTAGTGAGTGCATCAATACCAAGTTCAAACAGGGAGGCGTTCGTTTCCCCAAACCAATTGCTTCCAAAGCCAATAACTGCAACACCCTGTTTATTTAATTACTTGTTTAATTAAATATTGTCGTTTGTTTGGTGTTGATTTTTCGGAATTCCGTTGTGTTGAGTTGCTAATTTGATTTTGGTGGAATTAAGTTGATAAAGTCGATTAATTTGAATTAAGTTGTGTCTTGATAAGTTGGATTAAGATTTTTGTTGATTAAGTTGTGGGATAATAAGTAGAATTGTGTTATTCTTAATAAGTGGGCCTAATAGTGAATAGGAGTAGTAGTTGTAGGAGGTGTATGGTTTAAGCCCAATAAGAATTATTAAGGATTTTATATAATTATAAAAACAATTAGAATAAAGCGAAAGGAGTTATCAGTGAAAAGAGGAGAACGTGAAGTTGAAAACAAGAAGTTACGAGAAGTGCTTAGGAGAGGAAAAGATAGGGTTCCGATCAAATCGTTAGATTCGCCTTCAATCCAAAGGTTAGGGTGGGGTTCTGAATCTATAATTCGGTTCTTGATGAACAATATGTGGGATTGGGTTAGTAAAGTTGTTTTTGTTATAATATTAATTGTTGTTGTGACTGATTGTTATACGTGGATGTCGAAATTAGATGATATTGTTGAATTAGTTGTAGAAATTGGTCTATGTTGATTTAAACGTGTTCCAATTATATGTTGTTACCCTACCGTGGATGCATGTTGAACTTTTCATGGATCAAAGTTGAAACCTGTGAGAGAACGTGTGAGAAATAAAACTGGAATAGATAAGGGAATTTAGTCGTGTGACGCCCGTCAGGGCCTGGGTGACGATCGTCCCAACGTTGGGACGACTGTCCCATTTGTGTAACAACTGTCATGCTTAGTAACGATGGGCATGTGCATGTGGAGTTCGTCACATGTGGATGATGGGAAGTTGTTTCTGTCTTGATGTTTCGTCTGGGAGGTCTGGCATGTTTACTAATACATTTAGTTTTAATACTGAAACCCAATTTAATTAAGCAACTAATTTTTGTAATTAAATTAATTTATCAGGACCACTATGAAGAATTAATTAATAATAGTGATGTGATGAATTATAAATTATCAATAGCAGTAGAAATTATTGGACTATGAGGTTGTAGTATTTTTAGTAGCAGTATAATTGTATGAGTTCCGGTGTTAATAATAACTAGTTGGGAGGGATAGATTTAATATGTTGCAGTAAAGTATTTTTAGGTGACAGAAAACCTAGAGCAGTGTAGTGATCAATTAGTATCAACACCATTAATACTTGAAAAGAGAATAAAGATGGTAACATTGGGGTAGTGGTTTAACAGAAATAACTTAGTAGCATGTTTTGGCAGAAGATGAGGTATTAGTAGTTATGCAACAAACTCGGATTTTAATGACAAGTAGCAGTGAAATATTTGTAGCAGCAAGTTAAAATTAACCGAATTCGCAAAATTAATTAGTAGTAGTAGCAAAGTGTAAAACAATGCAGATTCAGTTGAATACATAGAATTAAGCGAAAAAGTTAGTTGCCAAAATGAGCTGAAATTTGTCAGAGTAGTTCATATAAATTAGTAGATAAGTTGGTAAATTTATTCAGTTATAATTATGTCGAATACGTGGATTTTCTAGTATTGCTTAATAAGTTGATTTGTGCCGGTTTACGAGCACAGTAGACTTAGCAACAGGTTTAATATTTGGTCACTTATATGAATCAACAGAGGCTTAGTAATAGGCTAGTGATAAATAGTAGTGACAGAGTGTAGCAGATTAATTAATTACTTTAGTCAGAGATGGATGAAGGGATTAAGTATTGAAATTGAATCGAAGTAAGTTGTTTCGTAGTGCTATGGTGATTTAGTAAGAGTATAATTAAGTGACCATGAGTCAGGATTGAGTAGTATATGTTGATAAGTGGTTGGCTGAGAATTAAGTTGTCGTGTTGTCTTAGTTGAAGGATTACATTTAAGGCGGGGAGCCAAAGTTATTTTGTTGTAGTTGTTGTTGTTTTTAAGGCGTAAAGCCAATGTTGAATTGTCATTGTGATTGAAGACCTTTGGCCAACATTGATAAGTTGATGATGATAAGTTGTAGGCCTATGGCCAAGGTTGAATTTGTGTTGAATTAAAAGTCATTATGTTGTTCCGAGTTTTTCGATGTATGTTGTTATGGGTTGGTTGTTGTTATGTGTTGTGTTGTTTGTATGATGGCAAATATTGCATTTCTAAGTTGGAGCGGATGCTCACCATGTTGGTCTGGATTTGAAAAGTTATTAAGTTGAAGGCTTACGCCTTTTAGATGCCTCGATAACCTGGAATATTGATAACGCAAAAACATATAATATATTTGCCGCATTTTATGTCCGTTTTCATCATGCTTTAATAGATTTAACTTCTGATTTTCCCGAGTTTTTGTGTTTTGAAGGTGCGCAAAACACAAGAAAGGGGGGGTTGGAATTGGGTTTTCTTTTGCAACTTAAAAACAACTTCTAATGACAAGTTAATTTATCCTGGTTCGTTGGAACTCAAACTACGTCCAGTCCACCCGCCAAGGTGATTTTTCCTCTACTGAGGTCTTAATCCACTATTCAACAAATGAATACACACACTGACCTATAGTCAATGTCCTCTTGAGTCTTCTGACTGAACTAGTCACTCAAGGAATATTATACAACTATTACAATGATAATAATATAGTAACTAAATTGCTTCTTATCAATCTAGGATCACTAAGTGAAAGTTATAATATTTTAGCACAAAATGATACAGTCTTTTTGCGTGAGTGTATTGTCTTCAATTCTTCAAATTGATTCCTTTATATAGTTCTTGAATAAATGTAGCCGTTGGAGACATCTTGAGCTAATTTAGGGTATTAGTTAATACCATAAATTCCTTCCATAACCAGAGATACTTGTCTTGATCATTAATTAAAATATTCTTTAATTAATGTCTTCATTATGAATATCATCATCTTCTAGACGTAAATCAGAGATAATAAATATATGATGCGCAGCCAATTAATCATGTCATTAAATGATGGATTCTTCATTAAGAGTATCTTCTATAAATGGCTCAATAAGCTTCTAGTAATGCACGTCTCCTTTAATTGAATTTCTCTTCTACACAAGAATAAAGGTAGTCATTAGAACTTCTATTCTAGCATAATAATCTTTGTTATCATCAAAACACTTAGAGGTTTAGAACCATAATTGTTCTAACAATCTCCCCCTTTTTGATGATGACAAAACATTTATTAAGATATTGAGAATAGAGTTTAATAAGGTTTAGAGGAACTCCCTTTGGTTGAATCAAATCAAATATTTCTTTTAAAGATTTCTTCAGAGGTTTTATCCTTCAGATGTTTCATTAGCCTTAGCTCCCCCTGAGTTGATTACTTGACCTGTTCTATTTTAGAATCACAACTCAAATAGTTTTATTATAATTTTATATGTAAGAGGCAAATCATGGTAAACTGCTATGGATCAGGATCTTCTACGTTTCTCCCCCTTTTTGTCATAATCAAAAAGAATAGATGCAGAAAAAGATGCAAGTGTATAGAAGCAAAATACGTTACCATTAAATATAATTAAAAACCAGTAAAACAAAACCAGAGAACTTTAAAAAATCATGAGGAAGCAGAAGATAAAACAGAAAAAGTTAAGCAGAAGATAAGCAAAAAAAATCAGGAGTGCATCTTAGTAACTAAGGCCTCCAGCAGAGACTTGATCTCAGATGATGATTCCACTTGCTTACCAAGCATTGTCTTCAACTCAGCAGTGGTTTCATCTTGCTTATCTAGGCGTTGCTTCACCATCTTATTTTCCTTCTTCAGCTCTTCCAAGGTTTGCAGAACAAAATTTGTTGGCAGAGGATCTTCAACATCTGGGGCAGCTTGATTCTCAGGAACTTCTATATTTGCTGGTGATTGAGCAAGTTCAACATTCTGATCTTCTTCAGAAGGTACCAGAACCATTTGAAGTCCAGAGTGTTCTTCCATATTTTCTGACTCTGTCCAGGGCTTATTGTCCAGCAGAAGAGGTTTATACTGTTCAATGTTAGAAACAACTGCTTGAAGATACTCACAGAAGTTCTGGTGAGCAATATCATAGCAGATGTCCTTGAGTCTCTTTGTCTCAGCATTAAACCATTTTCTGAAGGTAGCCCACAGAAAGTCAGAAGCAGCTGGATCTGTAAGCTCTGAGCACGCAGACTTCAGACCCTCTAACTTCAATTTCATGACTGTTTCAAAAGCAAGTAACAAAGCAGAAATGTCTGTTCTAGAGGGCTTTGGTTTAGGTACAGGTATGGCTATTTTGTTAGAGACAGAGGACAATTTTTGTAAAGCTTCAAAATTAATAGAGGTTCTAAGTGGATTATCATGTTCAGCTTCTTCTGGTGGTGTGTCAGGGATGTTTATAAAAGTTGGTGAGTTGGGAGGTGTAGACTCATATGAAGACAGTGAACTTTCTCTTATGGGGGAAAAACTAGAAACATTTTCAGAGGATGGGATTTGGACAGATTCTGGGGGTTGAAAATTGTCAATATCAGAGAGGACATGTTGCAGGGCAGTTTGTGTTTCAGTTATAGGAGAGCGGTCAATATCAGACAGTGGTGTTGTATCAATTGGAATATCAAAATCAGAAATTGTTTGTGGTTGATTGTGTTCAGCTTCTGGTGGATAAAGTGATGATAGGATGGATGAGACAGCAGCAGATGCAGGTATTTCAGTTGGAATAGGATTAGAGGATTGAGGTGGTTCAGAAGATGGAATAGATGCAGATGGAATATCAACAGAAGGTATTGGTTCAGAAGGGTTTTCAGACACTTCTACTGTAACTGCTTCTACTATAGAAATGAATTCAGAGTTAGAGACAGAAGTTTTACCTGATCTTCTGGTTGATTTGGGAGTCTTCTGAGATGATCCTTCTCCAGCCTTTCTCTTCTTGGTTCTTGCAGAGGCAGCATCTGGAGTTTTCTGAGTGAGTTCAGTTGACTTGAACATAGGGTCCACACCATGTTGCTTGCATATATCCAAGTAATTGACCACAACCTCTGGAGGTGTGTCAGAAGAGAAGAGGGGGAAGTTTTCCAGGGGAATCTTCCTGGTGGTGATAACTTCTCTAGACTGAAGGACAGGTTCTTGCTGGATAGAAGTTATAAACTTCATCTTCTTTAATTTCTTCGCATTCAGAGGTTTACTAACATCTGTTTCAAGAAATTGAGTCTGCTTTAATTCTGCCAAAAAGTCCACCAAATTATTTTGACAGAGAATGTCAGAAATTACACGTTCTAGAGGAATCCAATCCCTCTTGGTTTTCTCCCCATCTCTAGTTTCCTTCACACTAGTTTTCAGATGTTGAAACAGAGTGTGTGCAAGGTTGATTTTCTTCTGTTTGGCAATGAAGTACAGCAGAAACTGCTGATCCATATTGATATAGTCTGGAGAGTTTGTAGCCTTCCTATGACAGATTGTCCCAAGAATGATCTTGGCCCAAATTCTGAGAGGGGTCTTCAGATCCTTTATCTTATTGGAAGGTTGGCCAGAAGTGAAGATCTCCTTGGCTATCACCTTTGTATCAGACATTCTGTCCATGTCACTATACTTAATACCATTACCATCAGCTTCTATGAGTTTGGCAATGTGATCTTCAGAAATAATTATCCTTTTACCCAGCACGTACGACGTAACATGAGTGTTGGATGCTGTTGCATAAGCCCAGAATTCCTTTACCAGTTTTGGGAAGACTGGTCCCATTAGACGATCAAAGTACTTCTCCCAGCCCTGAGATTGAACGTCCGGAAAGAGATCAAAACCATTATCCTTTAGACTGTTGAAATCCACAAAGAGCTCACAAAGAACTTCCAGTTTATCAGCAGGAGTAGTAAGAGTCTTCATAGGTTCAACGTAGAACACATCAGAGAAGTCTTTTCGTTGTTGAGAAGAGGAAGCCATTGTTACTAAGATGAGGTTTTTGAAGATTTTAGGGTTTTAGAAAATTTTCAGAGAGAACGCAACAGAGAGAGTGAAAAGATTTTTCAGTAAAATTGCAATTAGGGTAAAAAGTGAAAGTGAAAATGAAAAGTTACTTATATAGGAAAAATAATGCATTTAATAAAACGAGAAATTAGTGGGAAAAAATTAAGTTTAAAAACATAATGATTATATGCAATAAATGCAGCTGACATAGGGTAAGGCGTAAAATATTCTGGAACAGTTACCCAAGAGATTTTTGCCTTTTTGGTGTCAAGTTAGCCGTATCAGTTTCCCAGAAGATTAACAGATGTCATTCTGTAGAGGACAGTTGTCCAATGCATGTTCTGTCACTCTTCAGAATTTGGACACTTGTTTTAATTCTGATGGGATTCCTTAGAGCCTTGTTGACACTTGTTGATTTGAAGATCTGCATGTTATTCCTTTGAACAGAAGTTCTCAGAATGAAACAGTTAGAACATAGTATCTTCTGAGATAAAAATATAGAGGATTAATTTCAGAACTTCTAGGAGTTAAAGACATATAATTAAGCATTTTCATTCTGGACATAATTTCATGCTAAGGTTAGTTAGTATGAAATTAAATCTATCTTCAGGAAGGGGTTTTGTAAAAATATCAGCCCATTGATGATTTGTATCTATGAATTTTAACATTAAAATTCCCTTCTGAGTATAGTCCCTAATGAAATGATGTTTAACTTCTATGTGTTTAGCTCTAGAATGTAAAATTGGATTTTTAGATAGAAAAATAGCAGAGGTATTATCACAGAGGATAAGAAGGTTACTCTCATAAATATTGAAATTCTCAAGCTGATTTTTCATCCAGAGCATCTGAGTACTGCATCCAGCTACTGCAATGTATTCAGCTTCTGCAGTTGATAATGCTATGGTTGACTGTCTTTTGATGGACCAAGAAATTAGATTATCTCCCAGAAATTGACAACTTCCAGAATTACTTTTTCTTTCTGTTCTGTCTCCAGCAAAATCAGCATCACAATATACTACAAGTTTATAATCTTCGGATCTTCTGTAATATAGACCAAGATTAGTAGTACCTTTCAGATATCTAAAGATTCTCTTAACTGTTGTTAAGTGAGTTTCTCTAGGATCTGATTGGAATCTATCACATAAACATACACTGTATAGAATATCTGGTCTAGAAGCAGTTAGATAGAAGAGAGAGCCAATCATACCTCTGTAGAGCTTCTGATCTACTTTCTTACTTACCTCTTCTTTCTCCGGAATACATGTAGGATGCATAGGAGTTTTAGATATTATGCTTTCTGATAAATCAAATTTCTTCAGAAGTTCTTTGACATATTTGCTTTGATGGATATATGTTCCTTCTGAAGTTTGATTTATTTGAATTCCCAGGAAGAACTTTAATTCTCCCATCATGCTCATTTCAAATTCTGCCTACATAGACTTAGCAAATTCCTTTCCCAAGGAACTTTTAGTAGAACCAAAAATTATATCATCTACATAAATTTGGCATATCAGAAGATCATTTTTAATGTTTTTAATGAAAAGGGTTGTATCTACTTTCCCTCTGATGAAATTATTTTCCAGAAGAAAAGTACTTAGTCTTTCATACCAAGCTCTGGGAGATTGTTTCAGACCATATAAAGATTTTTTCAGTTTGAAAACATGTTCTGGAAATTTTATATTTTCAAAGCCAGGGGGTTGGTGTACATACACTTCTTCATAAATATAATCATTTAAAAATGCACTCTTGACATCCATTTGATATAGAATGATATCATGGTTTACAGCAAATGAAATTAGAAGTCTAATTGATTCTAACCTGGCAACTGGTGCATAGGTTTATGTATAGTCAATACCTTCTTGTTGACTATAACCTTGTGCAACCAGTCTTGCTTTGTTTCTGACAACTTCTCCTTGCTCATTTAGCTTGTTTCTGAATACCCACTTGGTGCCAATGATGTTGAATCCTCTGGGCCTAGGAACTAGATCCCATACATCATTTCTGGTGAATTGATTTAGTTCTTCTTGCATAGCCAGAATCCAATCATTTTCTGAGAGAGCTTCTTCTACAGAAGTTGGTTCAATCAGAGAAACAAGTCCCATTAGAGATTCTTCAGAGTATCTGAATGATGATCTTGTTTTGATTGGTTCATCTTTCTTTCCTAAGATTTTATCTTCTGGATGATTCACCTTGCTTCTGGATAGTTTCTTCTGAGTGGGTTCTTCAGAAGTTGATGGAGTAATTGTCTTGTTTTGTTCTTTAGGTGATTGATCTTCAGATGTTCTGTTTGTAGAAATGTCAACTTCTATATCTGCAATTAATTCATTCTGCTTTGGTTTTTCAGAACCAAACTTATCATCAAATCTGACATAAATAGATTCTATTACAATACGTGTTTCTGTGTTGTATACTTTGTATCCTTTAGAACGTTCAGAGTATCCTAACATATAACACTTTTGTGCCTTAGAGTCAAATTTATTCAGAGTATCATTAGTATTCAGAATAAAACATATGCCTCCAAAAGGATGAAAATATGAAATGTTGGGCTTTCTATTCTTCCACAATTCATAAGGAGTCTTTTCAAGAATAGGTCTTATAGAGATTCTATTCTGAATATAGCATGATGTATTTACTGCTTCTGCCCAAAAATGTTTAGCCATATTAGTCTCATTGATCATGGTTCTGGCCATCTCTTGCAATGTTCTATTCTTACGTTCTACAACCCCATTTTATTGAGGAGTTCTAGGACAAGAAAAATCATGAGAGATGCCATTTTCATTGAAAAATGATTCTAATTTTTTGTTTTCAAATTCTCCACCATGATCACTTCTGACTTTAATAATTTTAAATTCTTTTTCATTTTGAACTTGTTTGCAGAAGTTAGAAAATACAGCAATTGACTCATCCTTGTGTCTAAGAAACTTTACCCATGTCCATCTGCTGAAGTCATCTACGATCACCAATCCATACTTCTTGCCACTGACAGAAGCAGTTTTCACTGGTCCAAACAAGTCAATGTGCAGAAGTTCTAATGGTCTAGAGGAAGATACAACATTTTTAGCTTTAAAACCAGGTTTTGAAAATTTGCCTTTCTGACATGCTTCACACAGAGCTTCTGAGTTGAACTTCAAATTTGGAAGTCCTCTGACTAGATTGAGTTTGTTAAGTTGAGATAATCTTCTCATATTAATATGTCTCAATCTTCTGTGCCAGACCCATTGCTCAGTTTCCACAGACATTAGACATTTTACATTCTGAATTTTTAATTCTGAAAGTTTTATTTTATAAATGTTGTTCTTTCTCTTTCCACTAAAGAGGATTGTTCCATCTTTCTGACTAACAACTTTACAGAACTTTTGATTAAAGATTATGTCATAACCATTATCACTTAATTGACTTATGGATAATAGATTATGCATTAATCCTTCTACTAATAGAACATTAGAGATAGAGGGAAGATTTCCATTACCAATGGTTCCAGAGCCAATTATTTTTCCTTTTTGATTGCCTCAAAAACCTACGTGGCCTCCATCTTTTAATTCATGACTTTGGAACATATGCTTTCTTCCCGTCATGTGTCGTGAGCATCCAGAGTCCAGGTACCATGATTGGTGTTTCAGTTTTGCTGTTAAAGACATCTGCAACATACACAATTTTATCTTTGGGTACCCATATTCTTCTGGGTCCTTTTTTGTTAGTTCTTACAAACTTCTGATTCATTTTAGGTTTCAAATCAGAACTTGTGGAACAAGATGACTCACTAGTGTATATTAGATCATGATTATGACCATAGGTAAAATGAGAACTTAGAGGATTATTAGTTTTTATGACAATGTCATCAATCTCTTTATATTTCAGAGTTTCTTTAGTTTTCTCATAGCCTATGCCTCCTCTATCATTTCTGCTAACTCCATAGATCATAGATGCAATTTTGCTTCTATCTATGCTTTTAGCCAGGAATTTTTGAAAACCATAATCATATTGTTTTATGATATTATCAGAATTGATTAGATCTTCTAATTCAGATTCCTTCTGAGCTTTAAGTTTCTCAAAAGAGTTTTTACATTCAAAAATATTTTCTTTCAGCTCAGAGTTTTCTGTTTTTAATTTTCTAACTTCTTCTAATTCAGATACCAGACTTTTTTTCATGTCTTTGTATTTGAATTGAAGCTTCTGATATTTTTCAAGAATTTCTGAGAGACTAGCTTCTAATTGAGATCTGGAGAGTTTAGAAAATACCTCTTCTGAATCTGATTCTGATTCTGATTCTGATGAGTGATCATCTTCTGGTATGTTTGCCATTAGTGCAATATTAGCTTGTTCATCTTCAGAATCTGACTCTGCTTCAGATGATTCAGAATCATCCCATGTTGCCATGAGACTCTTTTTCTTTTCTCTGCTGAATTTGTTTCTGGGTTTCTCTTTCTGAAGTTTTGGACATTCACTTTTGTAGTGTCCTGGTTCTTTGCATTCATAGCACACAACTTCTTTGCTTCTGGGTTTCTTGTGACCAGATGTTGATTCAGAATAATTGTTAGTTCTTCTGGTATTTCTGAACTTCTTCTGACGATGCTTCCAGAGTTGTTGAAATCTTCTGGATAGGAGAGATAATTCATCTTCTTCTGATGAGCATCCAGAACTTTCTTCTTCTTCTGCCTGTAAAGCTTTAGAAACAGATTTGTTAGATTTAAGAGCTACAGACTTACCTTTCTTCTGGGGTTCATCTTCTTCTAGTTCAATCTCATGACTTCTCAAGGAGCTGATCAGTTCTTCTAAGGATATTTCATTCAGATTTTTAGATAGCTTTAGAGTAGTGACCATGGGCCTCCAAGCTTTTGGTAAACTTCTGATGATTTTCTTCACATGATCTGCTGTTGAGTAGCCTTTGTCCAGAACTTTCAGTCCAGCTACCAGGATTTGGAACCTTGAGAACATTTTTTCAATTGTCTCATCTTCTTCCATTTTGAAAGCTTCATACTTCTGGATGAGGGCTAGAGATTTAGTCTCCTTAACTTGAGTGTTGCCTTCATGTGTCATCCTCAGAGAATCAAACATGTGTTTAGCTGAGTCCCTGTTTGTGATCTTCTCATATTCTGTATATGAGATAACACTTAGAAGTATGGTTCTAGCTTTGTGGTGATTTATGAATTCCTTCTTCTGCTGAGCTGTCATATTTTTTCTTTCAATCTTCTGACCATCTGCTCCAACAGGATGAATGTATCCATCTGTCACCATGTCCCAGAGGTCTCCATCTAGTGCTAGAAAGAAACTTTCCAGAACATCCTTCCAGTAGTCAAAATTGTCACCATTGAACACTGGAGGTTTAGCATTGATCTTGTCATTTTGGTAGTCATTGTTGTTATTGCCAGCTTCTGCCATGTGTTTAACTTCTGGATCTTTTACTGACACGGTTAAGTGTTTTTCTCAGAACCTAGCGCTCTGATACCAATTGAAGGTGCGCAAAACACAAGGAAGGGGGGTTGGAATTGGGTTTTCTTTTGCAACTTAAAAACAACTTCTAATGACAAGTTAATTTATCCTGGTTCGTTTGAACTCAAACTACGTCCAGTCCACCCGCCAAGGTGATTTTGCCTCTACTGATGTCTTAATCCACTAATCAACAAATGAATACACACACTAACATATAGTCAATGTCCTCTTGAGTCTTCTGACTGAACTAGTCACTCAAGGAATATTATACAACTATTACAATGATAATAATATAGTAACTAAATTGCTTCTTATCAAGCTAGGATCACTAAGTGAAAGTTACAATATTTTAGCACAAAATGATACAGTCTTTTTGCGTGAGTGTATTGTCTTCAATTCTTCAAATTGATTCCTTTATATAGTTCTTGAATAAATGTAGCCGTTGGAGACATCTTGAGCTAATTTAGGATATTAGTTAATACCATAAATTCCTTCCATAACCAGAGATACTTGTCTTGATCATTAATTAAAATATTCTTTAATTAATGTCTTCATTATGAATATCATCATCTTCTAGACGTAAATCAGAGATAATAAATATATGATGCGCAGCCAATTAATCATGTCATTAAATGATAGATTCTTCATTAAGAGTATCTTCTATAAATGGCTCAATAAGCTTCTAGTAATGTGCATCTCCTTTAATTGAATTTCTCTTCTACACAAGAATAAAGGTAGTCATTAGAACTTCTATTCTAGCATAATAATCTTTGTTATCATCAAAACACTTAGAGGTTTAGAACCATAATTGTTCTAACATGTTTTTCCACAAGTACAACGTTTCTCAAGTCAAAAGTGTGAAAAAAGAAGAAATGAAGCAAAGCAACATAAAAATCAGAAGAAACAAGCAAAAACAAAGATCTGCATAAATTGTAGCTGTGACGGTCGTCACAGACTCATTACGACCGTCCTGCAATATTAGCGTGTGACGATCATCACATGTACATGACGACCATAATGGTCTTAAAGAAGAGAAAAACAATCGTAACCAAGTCATGACGCTCGTAATATATTCAAATTAATTTTATGCAGAACGTGGGAACGTGGAAACAGAAGCAGAGGAAAGTCATCCTATTTTCCTATTTTCTCTCAACTTCAACTCAACCGAAGAATACTGAGTCCTCCTAATTTCTCTCAAGGAGTAGGTTGCAGAAGCCCACGAATTTCTCCAACTGACGAAAATCAAATGCTATATATATGAAGCCAGTTAGAAAGAAAGGGGGGGGGGGAGTTTTGCTGCAATTTGTTTTACCGAATCTCTGCCAAAATCCAAACATGAATTTTATTGCTTTCTATTTTCTTTGCTTTTCTTTAATTCCTTTACCGTTATTTTTTTCAATTCCATTTACCCTTTAGTATTAATTTCCAACATTAGGAAATTACTACAGTAGTTAGTAATTTATTTCCAGCCTCAGAACTTGTTACTTTACGATTCCGAAAGCTTCCAATCTTGCCGACATTTGTGGAAGAGGGTGCTTGAAGGAATAGTTCTTTGTAATCAGGTTTCGACCGTATTGAATTTAATAAATATTGTTTATGTTTAATTATTATTGTCTATTCATTATGCATGTTTTACAGTCCTTTAATTATTATTGTTTTTCTGTTTAATTACCATGTCTAGCTAAACTTATAGTCTCGTTATGTGATAAAAGTAACCTAACAGGTTAAATCAATTCTAAGCTAAAATCATAAACAACTTTAATTCTGGTTGTGACTTTTTATTATTAAAACCAAGATTTTTGTTACGAGAGTAAAAAAAAAAGGGTAGAAAAGGTTAGGATCGAGACCACGAGAGTGTGAGGTTTTAACCGGATAGCTAAAGTTAGGCATTTGTTTTTGTCGCGGCCGGCTTAAAATTTAAGAGTCGCCACCCCATTTTTTAGGAAAAATAAGGGTAAACCTGATTTTTATTTTTGTCCGGGAGTCGATTAGGTGGGAGGAAGGTGTTAGGCACCCCTCACCTCTACTATACTTAGCAGGATCCATTCTAGAAAAATTATAGTTTTGTGTATTTTTAAGAATAATAATATATAATCGTAATTTTAAAAAAAAATTCACTCGCTAAAGTCCTAGTTCAGGGACTTTATGCCTACATACCCTCAGAGAGGGATCAGAGGACCGTAGTTCGTTTTCCTAACCCCTACCCCTTTACTATGTGACAAAAAAAACCCGTTTTGAAACCCCATGAATTTTATATAAAATAAACTTCATTCTTCCTTAATAATAATCTTAATAATTTATTTATAATAAAAGTAATAATTATAAACTCCAAAATGAAATAAAAATATAAACAAGATCTTTCTTATCTTTTAATATAATCCTTTAATATAAAAAAAAAACATTTTTAACTCCAAAAAAACAAAGATTCAAATTCAACCCAAGTGATATTTTAAAACCCCATATAATACTTAGTATTTTACCAAATAAATCTCATCTTTTAGAAATAAGTTTTTTTTTTAAAATAAACTCTTTGAAATTTTCAAATGATAATAAAACCCCCCAAAATAGTGGTAAAACCCCAAATTAGTAAACCCAAATTAATTCAGTAATAAATCATCCTTAATTATTTTAAATTAAACCTCATAATTACTACTAATTTTGATGATAATAATAATAATAATAGAGACATTGATGATTAAACTACTAATTTTGTTTTTGTAATTAAATTAGAAGTATTATATATTTTTTTATCTAATAATTATTATTAATAATTAGTATTAAAATTTGAAATCAAAATCATACGTTAATCATGATATGCAGAAGTGTAACATGCTATAATTATTATTAATTCTTAAGACCAAGCCAATTAATTGATGCAATTTTTATTTATCTACATGTAATGCATAAGATAAGTTTTTATATAATTGCAATATTAATAGGGAATGAAGGTTTTTAATACATATTATATATTATAAATTGGAATATTATTTTTTAGTGATTTTGTTGTTAATTACTATGAATAATTAAGAAAAAAGTTTCAATTAATGAATGATTAGATTTATAATGTTCAAACTTTATACTCCTAAAAAGTGACGTTCTTTTCCTTCTTTTTTTCTTTAAAAAAATTAATTTAAGTTAAGGATAAATTGTGGAAAAAAAATAAATTTAATCTATAAATAAGATACTAATTTTAAATTTAGAATAATATAAGGGAAGTTAAAAACACACAAAAAATTCTTAAAAAAATGAGAAGAGTGAGATTTGAACTCAAGACCTTCTCCCTTATAACTTCTTAAACAGGTTCTTCTACCCACCATAACATTTTATTTATTCGAAATAAAATGACACTAGCTAGAAAGCATATGAAGCATGGTCAAAATTTGGGGTGTGACAGTTTTAAACACAGCGAGAGCAATTTAAAATGAATTAGATTTTATTAAGTTTTCAAAAAGTATTTTCTAAACACTTGTGGGCTAGCGAGAGCAGACATAGGGCTTTAAGAGTATAATCTAAGACAAGACCACGAGAGTGTGAGTTGAGGGTTTTTAGACTGATAATTTCTACAGAACTACCAAAGTGAAATACTTTTACATGCTTAGTTTCGATTAAATCCGCATAGGTATACTATATTACATACCGATCGCCTTATTAATATATTCTTAATCCAATTTAGATTCCCGTTATTTAACCTTTAGAAACCAAAACCGTGACAACTTCCGCCTTAGCTAAACATAGCAAACCTTTTTAGCACTAGAGTGATTACAAAGTCCCTGTAGGTTCGACATCTTTTAATTACTACCGCGATAGGCTGTGCACTTGCAGTTAAGATACCGTTAGACGTTAGGTCGATCGCGCATCACATATTTTAAGTTGGGAGTTTACTCAAATGGTACCACATCTATTGCATTTGTTTAAGTCGCATTTTCAAGTTGCATTTCGTGTTGTATAATTGTGTTTGCCAAGTTGATGGCTTAAGTTGATTTATGTTGGTTGCAAGTTGTGAAGTGGTGATTCTATATAATCTGGTCTAATATACTATTTATCATGCATCTGATTATATTGTTAGACATTTCACCCCTTCTGTTTGAATGTTGCCCCTATGTTGATAATGTGCATGTATTCCATATTAGAGCTACTTACTTACATTAGTTTGAGTCGTTGTCGTCGCTCTGATACGTAACACTCGGGGGGGGGGGGGTGACGCTTGTTATATCGTTGTCGTTTTCCTTTGTTGTTGTTGTATTTAAAAGTCGAAGTTGAATAAAAGAATAAGTTGTTTTATATTTGAATTAAGTTGTTATGTCAACAAAGTGGAAACTATGAATTTGTTGTGTAATAATAAAGATGTTTTGGTTTAAAGAATAAATAAAATTGTTATTTGTCTCCTGATGTTTAAGTGTTATGTATAAATGATGAATATGCGATAAATGTTGTTCTTTTTAAAGTTGAAAATGTGGCATCCTATTTTATGTTGAATTTTGAGAACTCTGATTTATGAATTTCCGCCTGGTAGAAATGGGGTGTTACAATAGTGGTATCAGAGCATGTCTGCACGTCCGACCAATGGTGTCTAATTCTGTTTATCTCCTTAGTGCACGACATGTGTGTGAAACACTATCGGTACTTGTTTGCTAGTTTCTAGTCGTTGTCTGCAGGTGTTGGATTGAAATTGAGTGGGGAGGGGCTTGTCTCCCGGACGTGTTATTGGTATGTAGAAGTGGTTTAAGTTTATGTTGATTGTAAGAGTGCAATGTTATTAAAGCGATGTTATTGCAGACAGGCGAGAGCATGGGCTCATGAATATGTATCGGTCGAGCTTTAGATGTGTGTAGATTATGGATAGTGAATTGATTGAGAATAAGGAATTATTCCAATAGAAATGATAAGTTGATGGATCACGTCGGTAGATTAATATGACTTGAGTGTAGTTGGATTATAGTCGAGCAATTTCCGTAGTTGGATGAAAAGCAAAGTTTGGTAGATCTTGGAGCAAGAGGGAGATAGATGGAACTTATGTTCATCAATCTCAAATTCTGATTTTCGCAATTTTGGATCAGCTATCAGTAAAAGAGGCATAATGTTTTACTCATGATTCTGATTGAAGTGATTATAAAAGTTTTGGAAAGCTTGTGAAATTCCCTACAGTTTGCATATGAGATTTTCCTTCGGGGGGTTTGTGAAGAGGGAGAAAAGTGAGTTTTAATAATTGGGTCTGATGCTGATGTTTGGAAAAATTCTGCATACGGGAATTCTGCATCAGTCCCATTGCAAGGAGGATAAATTTTTATTCGTAACTTGGATTCAAGAGAGTCTTGAAGTTATGAAATCTACACAAAATTTTATTCATTTTGGAATATAATTTTATGTTTGGGAGGTCTGTATTGGAAGAGATAATTGTGTTTAAAGTTGAGAAATTATTGCTGAGAATTGAAAAGATGAAGACGAGTGTGAAATATTGATAAGGAATGAAATGTTGGTATTAGGAAGAATGTGATGGTATCAGAGGGTCATAGAGATGCGATCTATGTTGGACAAGGATGATTACAGTAATGATGTTATGCGGCGATCATATTAAAAGAAGGACGAATTCAAGAAAGACGAATGTTGATTAGTGTTGTCAAAAACTTTAACTTGGAAGAAAGTTGTAATTGGAAGCGAATCGAATTGGATTGCACTCGATGTTGTAGCGACTCTAGTGTTAGAAGGATATTAAAGTTGTGTTGTTCTTTGAGCATGCATAAGAGAATGCGTATTGGACTGCGAATGTTTTGTAATCATTGACGAAGTTGAAATTAAGGAAACAAAGAAGATGTTGGTAAGCCTTAGAGAGTTGGCGGAGTATTATGCTTACAGGCTTTGGGCACAAGTTGAAGTATGCTATTGTTGTTGGGTAAGGATGATTTATGCCACCGTTATGGTTGTCAGATGTCTATTGACAAATTGAGGGACTGGTCGTCCTTAATCTCTTGTTGATAGTAGACGGAATCATAAATGATGGATAAATGTGTCTTACCAACTAGTATAGTATGTACATTGAATTGGTTGAAGTCAAGCTAAGTGCTTGTGGATTGTGTGATTTGTCAATGCAGATTTGTATATAAGAATATTAGTTGAATTTAAGGATGATAGTATGAAGTTGCGTTTGGATTAAATAGTAATATGGAAACTCATAGTTAAACTCTGGATAATTGGAGTGTGGTTTTGTGATGAATTGAGTGGCATGAGACTTGAAGTTTTCTTGATATGATTTGAGAGGAAAGTAGACGGAAATGTAAGACTGTGATTTGACAATAATGTCGGATAAAGTTGAGTTGCAAGAAGTGAAATTATAAGTTGGTTTATTAAAGTGCGATTTTTGGTTGGAAAAAGATGAGTTACTTGGTTGTGTTGACTCGGATAAGAATCTATGAAGCAGAATGTCAAAATAAGTAGGAATCGATAATTTGGTTGTTGGATTAGTTGGAAGCAAAAAAGATGATTTGTTTTGTTGAAGCTAATTGAACTCAGATGTTATATGTTGTTGTAATGATGTTATGCGCTTAAGATGATTTTAGAGGACGTATTAATGAAAGATGGTAAAGATGTATTCTATGTTGATGATCAATGAGAATTCCTGGAAGTACATGTATATCTTATCCAAGGTTTGGAGTAGTCGCCATTGTAATTATGTTGAATGTTCAGAGGTGTTGTCATACGGATCTAAGTTGAATTATTCGGTAACTACAAGAGTGTAGAATACCTGTTGGAACAAAATTTCCAAAGAGTTAAGTCGAAAGTCTTGATTATGTCGGCTTTGGTGATTTTGAATTGGAAGTAAATTTGGTAGATTCAATATTTTGCAAGTAATCAGAATGCGCAGCGAACACGTGGTGTAGTGTGGTTGTTCATACGTGAGTAACAACGATGTTGGTACTTGGTTACGTGTTTAAGTTGTGTGTTCTTATGTTGTTATGTTCCAGTTCTTAACCGGTGAATTCTTAAGTTGGTTACTCGTTGGGTTGTAATGATAATTGTCCAGTGTATTACTTGAGTAGTATTTGTGTTGTTGTCGCTGTTGATGTTATGAATTATTTGTAGTATGCGTGGGGTTTCTTTTCGGGGATGAGAGTTGATTAGTCGGATGTGGTAGCATAGTTGGAATAGTTGTATCAGATAAATTTCAAGGACGAAAATATCCTAAGTAGGGGAGAGTTGCAACGCCCTGTTTATTTAATTACTTGTTTAATTAAATATTATCATTTGTTTGGTGTTGATTTGTCGGAATTTTGTTGTGTTGAGTTGTTAATTTGATTTTGGTGGAATTAAGTTGATAAATTCGATTAATTTGAATAAAGTTGTGTCTTGATAAGTTGGATTAAGATTTTAGTTGATTAAGTTGTGGGATAATAAGTAGAATTGTGTTATTCTTAATAAGTGAGCCTAATAGTGAATATGAGTAGTAGTTGTGGGAGATGTATGGTTTAAGCCCAATAATAATTATTAAGGATTTAATATAATTATAAAAACAATTATAATAAAGGGAAAGGAGTTATCAGTGAAAAGAGGAGAACGTGAAGTTGAGAACAAGAAGTTACGAGAAGTGCTTAGGAGAGGAAAAGCTAGGGTTCCGATCAAATTGTTAGAGTCACCTTAAATCCAAAGGTAAAGGTGGGGTTCTAACTCTATAATTGGATTCTTGATGAACAATATGTGGGATTGGGTTAGTAAAGTTGTTTCTGTTATAATATTAATTGTTGTTGTGACTGATTGTTATACATGGATGTCAATATTAGATGATATTGTTGAATTAGTCGTAGGAATTGGTCTATGTTGATTTAAATGTGTTCTTGTTATGTGTTGTTACCCTATGGTGGATGCATGTTGAACTTTTCATGGATCAAAGTTGAAACCTGTGAGAGTATGTGTGAGAAACGAAACTGGAATAGAGAAGGAAATTTGGACGTGTGACGACCGTCTAGGCCGGGTGACGATCGTCCCAACGTTGGGAAGACCGTGCCATTTGTGTAATGAACATTACACTTAGTGAAGATAGGCATGTGCATATGGCGTTCATCACATGTGGGTGACAGGAAGTTGTTTCTATCGTGTTGTTTCATCTGGGAGGTCTGGCATGTTTACTGATACATTTAGTTTTAATACTGAAACCCAATTTAGTTAAGCAACTAATTCTTATAATTGAATTAATTTATTAGGACCACTGTGAAGAATTAATTAATAATAATGATGTGATGAATTATAAATTATCAATAGCAGTAGAAATAATTGGACTATGAGGCAGTAGTATTTTTAGTAGCAGTATAATTGTATAAGTTCCAGTGTTAATAATAACTAGTTGGGAGGGATAGATTTAATATGTTAAAGTAAAGTATTTTTAGGTGACAGAAAACTTAGAGCAGTGTAGTGATCAATTAATATTAACACCATTAATACTTGAGAAGAGAATAAAGATGGTAACATTGGGGTAGTGGTTTAACATAAATAACTTAGTAGCAAGTTTTGGCAGAAGATGAGGTATTAGTAATTGTGCAGCAGAGTCAGATTTTAATGACAAGTAGCAGCAAAGCATTTGTAGCAGCAAGTTAAAATTAACCGAATTTGAAAAATTAATTAGTAATAGTAGAAGAATGTAAAACAGTACAGATTCAGTTGAATACGTAGAATTAAGCGAAAAAATTAGTTGCGGGAATGAACTGAAATTTGTCGGAGTAGTTCGTATAAATTAGTAGATAAGTTGGTGAATTTATTCAATTATAATTATGTCGAATACGTGGATTTTCTAGTACTTTTTAATAAGTTTATTTGCTCCGATTTACGAGCACAGTAGACTTAGCAGCATGTTTAATATTTGGTCACTGATATGAATCAACAGAGGCTTAGTAGTAGGCTAGTGATAAAAAGTAGTGACAGAGTGTAGTAGATTAATTAATTACTTTAGTCGGAGATGGATGAAGGGATTGAGTATTGGAATTGAATCGAAGTAAGTTGTTTTGTAGTGCTTTGGTGATTTAGTAAGAGTATAATTAAGTGACAATGAGTCAAGATTGAGTAGTATATGTTGATAAGTGGTTGGTTGAGAATTAAGTTGTTGTGTTGTCTTAGTTGAAGGATTAAATTTAAGGCGGGGAGCCAAAGTTATTTTGTTGTAGTTGTTGTTGTTTTCAAGGTGTAAAGCCAATGTTGAGTTGTCGTTGTGATTGAAAGCCTTTAGCCAACATTGATAAGTTGATGATGATAAGTTGTAGGCCTATGGCCAAGGTTGAATTTGTGTTGAATTAAAAGTCACTATGTTAATCTGAGTTGTTCGTTGTATGTTGTTCTAAGTTAGTTGATATTATGTGTTGTGTTGTTTGTATCATCGCATACAATGCATTTCTAAGTTGGAGCGGATGTTCACCATGTTGGTCTGGATTGACAAAGTTATTAAGTTTAAGGCTTACACCTTGCAGATGCCTTGATAACCTGACATATTTTAAGTTGGGAGTTTACTCCAATGGTACCACATGCATCACATTTGTTTAAGTCGCATTTTCAAGTTGCATTCCGTGTTATATAATTGTGTTTATTGAGTTGATGGCTTAAGTTGATTTATATTGGTTGCGAGTTGTGAAGTGGTGATTTTGTATAATCTGTTCTAATATACAGTTTATCCTGCATATGATTATATTGTTAGATATCTCACCCCTTCTATTTAAATGTTGCCCCTATGTTAGTAACATGCATGTATTCCAGATTAGATATGCTTACTTATATTAGTTTGAGTCAGTGTCGTCGTTCTGATACGTAACACTCGGAGGGGGGTGGGGAGGGAGGGGTTGACACTTGTTATATCATTGTCGTTTTCCTTTGTTGTTGTTGTATTTAAAAGTCGAAGTTGAATAAAAGAATAAGTTGCTATAAGTTGTTTTATAGTTGAATTAAGTTGTTATGTCAACAAAGTGGAAACTATGAATTTGTTGTGTAATAATAAAGATGTTTTGGTTTAAAGAATAAATAAAGTTGTAATTTGTCTCCTGATGTTTAAGTGTTATGTATCCATGATGAATATGTGATAAATATTGTTGTTTTTAAAGTTAAAAATGTAGCATCCTGTTTTATGTTGAATTTTGAGAACTCTGATTTATGAATTTCCGCCGGGTAGAAATGGGGTGTTACAATATTGACAAGAGCAAATATCGTCGGTTCCACCGCAGTCACGAGCATGTCACCGAGGATTGTATCCACCTCAAAGATGCGATCAAGATCCTCATCAAAGAGGGGCACCTAAAGAAATATGTCAAGGACGGAGCTCCTCGACAAGAGGAGACGAAAAGAGTTGAAAAAGTATCCGAAGAAACCGCTCCCATGCAAGTCGCCCTGTCAGTCACCAGACCCGAGGATTTTTTCATTCCTCAACACCTCAGAAGCACGTGATACTTTGCATCACACATCCCTTGGGAATGCTTCCCATCGGCCATGCCCATCTAGGGTGGAGGCTATAACGATATGATTGTCGGGTCCATTAGGAGAAACCTCGAGCATCTGGTCGACTCATTGCCAAATCAGCTCTCATCTATCGAGAGAGACAGGGGGAAGTCCCAACCGATCACTTTCTACATGGAGGAACTCCCAGGTGGTTCTACAAACTCTCACATCCCTTTATTGATCCGCGCCAAGATGGCAAAGTTGGATGTACGCAAGATACTCATTGACCAAGGGAGATTCGTCGACATCATGTACACCTCGCTATTTCGAGCATTGCAGCTTGATCAGAAAAACATGTCTTCGTATGTTGGTTATGATCTGCAGGGATTCAACGGAGCCATCGCCAAACCTTGGGTTTACGTCGAGCTAAAGGTCACGTTTAGGGAAGGAGATGCATCCAATACAATTAAGATGCATTTCCTAGTGATCGACTGTTTGTTCCTCTACCAATGCATCCTGGGGAGGCCAACTTTAGTCGAGCTTATCGTCGTCCCATCAACGGTCCACCTCAAAATGAAGTATTACATAGAGAAGGGCCACGTGGCTACTCTCCACGGAGACATTGAGGCAGCGTGGAGGTGCTTTGAAGCAGCGACCAGAGGCCAGGCCGTGATAGAGACCGCACCAAAGAGCAGCAAGCGTGCAAGAGACAAAGGCTCTCCAACTGATGACGTTCAACCCGAGAAGAAGCCAAACCCTCAGATCAATACAATCGACCTTGACTCTCGCATCCCAGCTGACTCCGAAGGTGACATCATTGCAGAAAAAGCATCTGTTTTGCGTCCTTTGCCCGCAGGAGAATTTGAAGTTATAACCTTCGGGGACAACCCTAACAGAGGAGTTTGCATCGGCATTGGACTTCCCGACAAAGTCAAGGAGCAATTGAAGCAATCCTTACGCAACAACGCATACCTCTTTGTCTGGAGTTCCACCGATATGCCCGACATTTCCCTTGAGATTGCATGCCACGAGCTCGCCATCAACCTGTCAGCATGCGCAGTTGCCCAACGTAGACGCAAGCAGTCGAAAGAAAACAATTTAGCTGTTGAAAAATTAGTTAAGGACCTCCTAGAGGCCAATTTTGTAACTGAGGCCATGTATACAACCTGGCTCTCGAAGACTGTACTCGTGAAAAAACCTAATGGAAAATGGCGCCTCTGCATTGGCTACACTAATCTTAATCGGACTTGCCCGAAAGATTCTTACCCTCTACCACACATAGACAAGTTGGTAGATAATTTAGCAGGTTTTAAATTACTATCCTTCATGGACGCTTAATCTGGGTACAATCAAATACCCATGGCCGACAAAGATAAAAGGCACATTGTGTTCATGACCCCGACGAGAAATTATTACTACAATGTAATGCCCTTCGGATTAAAGAACACAGGAGCCACATATCAACACATGATGAACAAGGTCTTCCAATCACAGATTGGGGACATGCTAGAAGTTTACATGGACGACATGATCGTCAAGTACATCCAAGAGTCCAATCACACTTCTCATCTCCAGAGTGTGTTCGACCAGGAAAGGAAGTACATAATCCATTTTAACCTTGACAAATGCATATTTGGTGTAAGAGTGGGTAAGTTCCTCAGCTTCTATCTTACAGAAAGAGGAATTGAGGCTAACCCCGACAAGTGTCGTGCCTCTCGAAATTTCCTACGCCTGACTCCAAGAATTTGATCCAATCCTTAAACGGTACGCTCGCCTCCTTATCTCGCTTTGTTGTAAAATTTACCCAACATGCCTCACCTTTATTCAAGTTACTTCGCAAGGAAGCAGAATTCGAATGGACAAAAGAATGCGTGTAGGCTCCGCGACACCTTAAACGAGCATTATCGGAACCCCGGGTTCTGTCTAGACCAACCATCGGGGCAATTATCTACCTATATCTATCTGTCAATACCGAAGCCATCAGCGCAGCTCTCATGAGAGAAGATCCAGACGGGAAAAATCCCATATACTTCACGAGTAAGGCCTTACAAGGGCCAGAACTTAGGTATCAGCAAATTGAGAAGGTCGTCATCACGCTCGTAAATGTTTCCAAGAGACTACGCCATTATTTCTTGGCGCATACCGTGGTCGTACGAACCGACCAGCCCATTAAGCAACTGTTAGCTCGACCCGATATGGCAAGAATAATGCTAAGGTGGTCTCTAGAGCTGTCCGAATTTGACATACGTTACAAAAGTAGGAAAGCTCTAAAAGCTCAAGCCCTGGCTGACTTCGTCACTGAGATGACCCAAACAGAAACCATGCCAGAAATCACCCAAAAGTGGATCATCTACATCGATGGAGCATCAGGTCCGTCTGGAAGTAGGGTGGGGATCTTCCTCGAGAATTTAGAAGGCCCCGTGATCGAGGTATCTCTAGTCCTTTCTTTCCAGACATCTAACAACCAAGCCGAGTATGAAGCCTTTCTGACAGGAATCCGCCTAGCAAAGAACGTGGGCGCCCAAGAGATTAGGATCTACACTGATTCTCAGTTGGACACATCACAGGTCAAAGGGGAATATCAGGAAAAAAATGACCATCTGGTCGAATACTTGGTGCTGGTACAAAGAATGCTTGCATACTTTAAGTCTTGGGATGTCCACATATCAACGTGAGCGTAACTCGTAAGCAGATGTCTTGTGAAAATTAGCAAGTACGCGATGGAAAGATGGAAACAAAATCTGTTATCCAGGAAACACTTCCTCACCCTAGCATTGAAAAGCCTCGCGATATCATCGACATCAACATCATAGGTAACATCAGTTATTGGATGACTCATGTATTCCAATACTTGATAATTGGCGAGTTGCCCAAGGACAAGAAAGAAGCCAGTGCCACCAAACGTCGTGCATCCTCTTACGTCCTTGTAGACGACAGGATGTACCACCGAGGATTCTCAATGTCGCTCCTAAATTGCGTCGGGGAGGAAAGCGTATCTGAATTTTTGCATGAAATTCACGAAGGGATTAACGTGCACCACTTAGGTGGTAGGTCTTTGGCCTGAAAGGCATTAAGAGCAGGATACTACTGTCCAACAATGCATAACGATGCCAGAGAGCATGTAAAGAAGTGCGAAAACTGCCAATGTAATGGGGATATGTGATAACGAGAAAAAGTATCGGTTATATTGCTATGTTTCAATACCGTTTTATCGCATAATTGTCGTTTTAACACCCGATTCCTCGAGTTTTCTTTGCCATTTTGCAGGTACATCATATACAGAGCTAAATCATGAGCCACAAGAGAAATGAGCAAAATCAACCATTAAAAGATGAATAAAGGAGGAATTTTGCTTAAACCTACATTTTTTGTAACAGTCACGATCGTCACCTAGGAGTCACGACCGTGACATGCTAAAAGGAGCAGTCACGGTCGTCACAAGTCCCTCACGACCGTGACACGCATCAAACACGGAAGACGAACGTGACACCCTTGTCACGACCGTGACAAGGGGAAATTAGGGTATTATGCTGAGACTTGGTCCTGAACGTGTACCAACGTGAAGTCAACATGCCTATGTTCCCGCAGACCAAGTATTCCAACGTTTCCCTGGATTCTCTCAACACCTACGAGGCCCAAGCACCAATTCCAACTGCCAAGCCCAAATTGCTTTCTATAAATAGCTTAACTTCAAGAAACAATTTACAGAGTTTTGATTTTAATTTTCCTGCGGAAGCTCTGCCGTTTTTATTTGCACCCTTTTATTTTTCCAGCATTAATTTTCTTGCTTTAATTTTCTGTATCCCAACCAACCATATAACAATTTCCAACATTAGGAAATTGTTATAATTTAATTTGTTTCAAAGCCTTCAGATTCTTTTAGAAAATTTATTTCCGATTCCGGTCAGTACTCCGAGCTTTCCAGCCTGTGGAAGAAGGAGTCAACTATTTTTTATTGTTATCCAGGTTTATATTTAAATTGCAATTATATTAATGTTGAGTATTTATTTTTCTGCCATGCATATTTTATTTTATATTTCTCTGCCTCTGTCTGGTTCAACAATAATGAGTAGCTAAACACCTTAGGGTGGTATGTAATTAAAACAAACTAAATCGGTAAAATCAACTCTAGGCTTAAAATAATTAAGAGCTTAAAATTCTGGCTAAGACTTTTTATTATAAAATCAACCTTTTTGTTACAAAAGTAAGGAAAGTGTATTAGGTTAGGTCAAGACCACGAGAGTGTGAGATTTTAACCAGATAGCTAAAGTTAGGCATTTAATTTAAACACAGCGAGAGCGCTTTAAAATGAATTAGAATTACTAAGTTTCCAAAAATTATTTCTAAACACCTATGGGCTAGCGAGAGCAGACATATGGCTTTAGGGGTAAGATCTGAGATAAGACCACGAGAGTGTGAGTTAAAGATATTTAAACTGGTAACCTCTACAGAATAGATTAAGTGAACCATCTTTATAAGCCTAGGTTAGATTGACCCGCCTAAGTTAACATAATTACATAACGACCGCCTTAGTATTATTTATTTAAACTTAAATTTAATTCCCGCCTTTAATCTTTAAAAACAACCAAAAATCGTGACAACCTTTCACCTTAGCTAAACTAGAAATTCCTCTAGCACTAAGTAATCATAGAGTCCCTGTGGATCGATAATCTTAAATATTACTTCGATAGGCTATGCACCTGCAGTTAAGATACCTCTAGACACATATTAGAGTACGTTAATAGCCCATCAAGTTTTTGGCGCCGTTGCCGGGGACCTTAATTTAGTTACTAGTGCACTTTAGGGTAGCATTGTCTAGACTAAGGTAACAACTATTTTCTTTTCTTAATCTAAATTCCCGAGTGTATGCCAAGTACTCGCTCTCAAGGCGAAGACTTGCAACCTCTAATCCCAGAATCGGAACGCTTCTTACACGTAAGAAGACGAATATTCGATTACGAACAAAATTACAATATTCCAGATCTTCAATTAGATCCACCTAAACCAGTTGTAACATCAAAGGACGCAGAGATGGCTGAAGAATAGCATCACCCACTCAAATATTACGCTAGTCCTTCGCAAGCTGAACCGCATTCTAGCATTGCCGCACCGACTATCAACCGAAACGATTTCGAACTAAAACCTTCGCTGATATCAGCCGTGCAACAAAATCAATTCGCCGGAAATCCTACCGAGGATCCGAACCTTCATCTTTCGATCTTTGTGCAATACGCAGATACCGTAAAAGCCAATGGAGTTACCCAAGAAGCTATCAGACTACGTCTGTTTCCTTTTTCACTTCGAGACAGAGCAAGAGCCTGGCTTCAATCTCTGCCTTCGAATTCAGTAACTACGTGGGAGGAACTAAAGAGAGTTTTCTTGACCAGATATTTCCCACCTAGCAAGACAACTATGCTGAGAGCTCAGATCAACGGATTTAAGCAAAAGGAAAACGAATCACTTTTCGAAGCTTGGGAACGCTATAAAGATATGCTGAGACTTTGTCCACATCACGGATTAGTAGAATGGATGGTCATCCATAACTTCTATAATGGACTCTTGTACAATACAAGAATGACAATTGACGCTGCCGCAGGCGGTGCACTAATGGACAAAGAATATAACGATGCTTATGCACTTATCGAAAGTATGGCTCAAAACCATTACCAATGGGGAAGCGAGAGAGTCGCAACTAAGAAACCAACAAAAGGAGGTATGTACGAAGTGAGTAGTATGGACCAAGTCAATGCAAAGTTTGACCAACTAAACCAAAAGATCGACAACTTGGCCATAACACCAACAGCCACCGTGGCTGCAGTAACACCTAACTGTGAGTTATGTGGAGTTCCAGGACATGAAGTTCCTGATTGTCAACTATTAACAGGAATTCCCACAGATCAAGTGAATTATGCTCAAGGAAACCCATACTCAAACACATACAACCCAGGTTGGAAGAATCATCTGAACTTCTCCTATAAGAATAACAATGATTTATACGCACCAGGTCAAGCACCAGCTACACCACCAGGATATCAAAAGACTGCTCCTAATGTCCCTAGAAAATCGAACCTTGAATTGATGATGGAGAACTTTATAGCTAACCAATCTCAAACAAACAAGGACTTCTTAAACCAAAACATACACACTAGTGAGCAGATTAAGCAATTAGTGAGCAAAGTAGATGCATTAGCTACACATAACAAAATGCTTGAAACTCAGATTTCACAAGTAGCTCAACAACAAGCACCTACCGCTGCACTAGCTGGAGTATTTCCTGGACAACCTCAACCTAATCCGAAAGGACAGGCCAATGCTGTGATATTAAGAAGTGGCAAGGAACTTGACGAACCTACCGATCCAAGACTTGACAATCCAGCCATGTACCAAAAACCGGATAAACCAACTGAAATGGTGAATGATCCAGAAGAAAAGGAAGATGATAATCAAAAGGAAGTGGAGAAAGAAAAGCCTTATGTACCTCCACCACCCTATAAACCACCAATTCCGTACCCTCAGAGATTAACCAATTCCAAGACGATGGGCCAGTTTAAGAAATTTGTCGAACTTCTGAAACAGTTGAATATTAATATTCCGTTTACAGAAGCTATCACTCAAATGCCCTCGTATGCTATGTTTTTAAAAGAAATCTTATCCAATAAGAAAAAGATAGAGGATAACGAAACCGTTACACTTACTACTGAGTGTAGCGCCATAATTCAGAATAATAAGCCTCCTAAGCTAAAAGATCCAGGAAGTTTCTCTATACCCTGTGTAATAGGAAAATTCGTCATTGACAAAGCTCTATGCGATTTAGGATCCAGTATCAGTGTTATGCCCTTAACGATTTGCAAAAGGCTAGACATGGGAGACCTAAGACCAACTAAAATGTTTGTTCAACTAGCCGATCGCTCTGTTAAATATCCTGTAGGCATACTAGAAAACGTCCCAGTACGTATAGGACAATTCTACATCCCTACTGATTTCATAATCATGGACATCTCTGAAGACTCCACTGCACCTATCATACTAGGAAAGCTAACCTTTGAAGTAGGTGAAGAGAAAGTTGAATTTATTTTAACACAATTCTTACAATCACCAGCTATAGAGGATACATGCTATCTATTGGACGTAATTGACGAATGTGTAAGAGAAATGGAAATGAAAGAAACTACCTATTCTGAAATTATGAAAATTCAAATCCCTCCGATTTTCGAAGATGATAATTGGCGTAAACCATATCAGGATGATAGTCTAAGCGAAAGTTTAGCACTTACACCGGATCCCATGCCAAGTAAGGATAAACCTACATTAGGGTTAAAAACTTTACCTAAGAACCTAAGATACGAATTCTTAGACATTGAATGTACAAGACCAGTTATAATAAATTCCAGTTTAGGAACAATCGAAACAAAGAAACTTTTAGATGTCTTAAAGAAATATCCAACTGCGTTAGGATATAACATATCTGATCTCAAAGGAATATGCCCTTCAATCTGTATGCATCGAATTCTGCTAGAAGAAGATTGCAAAACCTCCAGAGAATCTCAAAGAAGAATTAACCCAATCCTTAGCACTGTAGTAAAGGAAGAAGTTAAGAAACTACTAGATGCCGGAATAATATATCCAATCTCTGATAGTAAATGGGTTAGTCCAGTACATGTAGTACCAAAGAAAGGAGGTATCACTGTTGTGAAAAACGCTAAAGGCGAATCGATATCGCAAAGAGTAGTGACGGGACATAGAGTGTGCATCGATTATCGTAAACTAAACAAAGCCACTCGAAAAGATCATTTCCCACTACCTTTTATAGATCAAATGTTAGAACGATTAGCCAAGCATTCTTATTTCTGTTATCTTGATGGTTACTCAGGATTTTTCCAAATCCCTATCCACCCAGATGATCAAGAGAAGACTACATTCACATGCCCTTATGGAACGTTCGCTTATAGACGAATGCCCTTTGGATTATGCAACGCTCCTGCAACCTTTCAAAGATGTATGATGTCAATCTTCGCAGATTTTATAGACAACATCATGGAAGTGTTCATGGACGACTTCTCTGTATGCGGGCAAAGTTTTGAAGGATGCCTATCAAATTTAGAAATGGTGTTAGAAAGATGTGTAAAAGTAAACCTCGTGCTTAACTGGGAGAAATGTCATTTTATGGTCAGAGAAGGAATCGTATTAGGACATATTATATCTGAAAAGGGAATTGAAGTTGATAAAGCTAAGATAGAAGTCATAAAAGATCTTCAACCCCCTAAAACTGTTCGAGAAATACGAAGCTTTTTAGGACATGCCGGTTTCTACCGACGATTCATCAAAGATTTCTCGAAAATCACTAAACCTCTTACCGGTTTATTAATGAAAGACGTTGAGTTCATATTCAATGAAGATTGTCTTAAAGCATTCGAAACTCTAAAAACAGCCCTCATCACCGCACCAATCATGCGACCCCCTGACTGGAGATTACCTTTCGAAATCATGTGCGATGCGAGTGACTATGCTGTAGGCGCAGTTCTAGGCCAGAGGAAGGACAAGAAACTTCATGCGATTTACTATGCCAGTAGAACCTTAGATTCTGCTCCGATGAACTACGCCACTACTAAAAAAGAATTGTTAGCAGTTGTCTTTGCGCTTGACAAATTCCGTTTTTACCTAGTAGGAGCGAAAATAATCGTTTACATAGACCACGCTGCTATCAGATATCTATTGACTAAGAAAGATGCTAAACCAAGACTCTTGAGATGGATTTTACTCTTACAAGAGTTTTATCTCGAAATAAAAGATAAGAAAGGTACTGAAAACGTCGTAGCGGACCATTTATCTAGAATAGAAGGTATTAAACCCGAACAAGTGCCGATTAACGATGATTTTCCGTATGAACAGTTGATAGCACAAATAGGAAACTACCCATTTCAGTTAGACGTAGATGAACCAGAACCCGTGGAAACAATCCAAACGACTGTAGGACTGCCATGGTACGCTGACATTGTTAACTACCTAGCTGCAGGAGCTCTTCCACCTGATTTAACCTATCAGCAGAAAAAGAAATTCTTTCACAATCTCAAACATTATTATTGGGATGAACCATTTTTGTTCAAAAGAGGGCCCGATGGAATCTTTCGTCGATGTATTCCCGAAGAAGAAATAGAAGATGTCATTTCTCATTGCCATTCATCTCCTTATGGTGGACATGCAAGCACTTCCAAGACTTGTGCAAAAATCTTGCAAGCTGGCCTATTCTGGCCTAATCTATGGAAAGATGTCCACATCGCTGTTATAAATTGCGATCGGTGTCAACGCACCAGTAATATTTCAAGAAGAGATGAAATGCCTCAAAAAGGAATATTGGAAGTAGAAATCTTTGACGTCTGGGGAATAGATTTCATGGGACCATTCCCATCATCTTTCGGTAATAATTACATACTCGTAGCGGTTGATTATGTTTCAAAGTGGATTGAAGATATAGCTTCTCCTACAAATGACACACGAGTAGTAATAAAGCTTTTCAAAAATATAATCTTTCCCAGATTTGGTGTGCCTAGACTCGTCATAAGTGACGGTGGCTCGCACTTCATTTCAAAAATCTTTGACAAATTACTATTTAAGTATGGAGTAAGACACCGTGTGGCAACACCATATCATCCACAAACAAGTGGACAAGTCGAAGTCTCGAACAGAGAAATTAAACAAATCTTAGAAAAGACTGTCGCCATATCTCGGAAAGATTGGTCATCTAAACTTAATGAAGCTTTATGGGCTTATAGGACAGCTTACAAGACACCCATAGGAACTACACCTTTCAAATTAGTTTATGGAAAATCTTGTCACCTCCCGGTAGAACTAGAACACAAAGCTTATTGGGCGATTAAAACTCTCAATATAAACTATAATGCTGCAGGAGAAAAGCGAATCCTAGATATTAACGAATTAGAAGAGTTAAGGCTAGATGCTTATGAGAATGCTAAGATATATAAAGAAAGAACTAAGCGATGGCATGATAAACGCCTATCTAGGAAAGAATTTAGTGTGGGAGACGTTGTACTCCTCTTTAATTCAAGACTTAGGCTCTTTCCTGGAAAACTAAAATCTAGATGGTCAGGACCCTTTGAAATAACTAGAGTGTTCCCGAGCGGAGCGATAGAAATTAAGGGTAGGAATAGTGAACCATTCACAGTAAACGGACAACGTTTAAAACATTATCATAAAGTTGAAAATAGAGATTATGCAAATAGTCTAAGGCTTTTAGAGTTGTCCACTAATTTCCCTGATTAATCTACACCTAAGCATTACGTCAGGCTTTAGACGATAAAAACAGCGCTTAGTGGGAGGCAACCCATTTAATCATTTAAATCATTTTGATCATTTTATTATTTTGTCATTTATCATTTTATTATTCGTTTATTTGTTTTGCCATTTTATAGTTTTATTTCATTATTACTATTATTGCTTTTATTTATGCATTTTATTTTCTTATTTTTCCTTATTTTAATTTTAAATCACTTTTACAGATTTTCTAAAGTCTTTTCCACTTTCCTTCTCCCCCTGATTTGTTTCCTCCGTATTTACACTAACTATGGCTAACCAACCGATAAACCTTATGGAAACCAAATTTAGAGGTAGGAACCAAAGAATGAAATTTGAAGAGTTATCACAGAGACCAATGGATTTGACTCTGTACCCGGATGATCTGACTATGGAAACCTTAGGTATACATGATAGCATCCTATACTTGTTTAACCGACTTGGATGGGAGAATGCACTGATTCAACAAAAGTTTGTGACTTACCGCGAGCTCACCCTTGAGTTCCTTAGCTCCTTAGTTTACCTACCCGAGCGCGGTTTTGGATTCAGGAAAGGATTTATCAGTTTCCGCCTATTTGGAATAGAATATGACTTTAACCATAGAGAACTAGCTGACCTATTAGGATTCCCTAGTGGACCCTTTGCTTTTACTACCACACAGGTAGAATTGATGGACATTGAGCGGGATTTCTTTTGGGGAACCTTAACTGGAAATTACCATCCTGAACCAAATAACATGAACAATGATGAGATACATAACCCTGCTATCCGTTACTTCCATAAGATCCTTGCCCACACCTTCTTTGGAAAAGAAGAAAACCTTACTGGAGTATCTAAAGATGAGATATTCATTATGTCATGTTTGACTAATGGACAGCCGGTCAATGGTGTGCCTTTCATGATGCAAACCTTCACCCGAATCCAAGAAGAACCTGATCTACCCATATTAGTAGGAGGTCTTGTCACCATGATTGCTGATGCCTTAGGAATTAGATACCAAATACACAGGTGTAACCGTTTGGGTACCATCCGTCCTATGAATCTTAACTTATGCTTTAACCGCCATATCATAAGGAATTTAGGACAACCACCTTTCGAGTACCTAATCAGGAATGAAGTAGTAAACCCTGTTCACACTACCAAACCATGCTAGAGTAAGTGTTCACAATAAGGATAATTGGCTTTATGAGTTAACCCCTCCTGACTATCCATCTACTCCTGAAACACCTCAATCTTACAAGATAAATGATGATATAATGACCGATGTAGAAAGTGACCCTGAGACACCTCCTGGTTACCATGACATTGACCACACTAACGAAGTGATTGAAACCCCTGAAGTGAATCAAGTAGAATATGCTGACAACTTAAAGAAAATCATGAACACTCTTGAAGCTTACCAAGCCGATATAAATACTGTTAAGGATGAGATTAAGAGCATGCGATTGGACATTATAGGTTTAACTGACATAACATGTGAGCAATTCTACCACCTGAACTCTGCAATCGAAGATTTGAAGAAGCACTTTTGAAAATGCTGTAGTGATCTAGCTTATTTTACTTATTGTTTTCGTTTCTAGTTAGTTTAACATTTCGCAAACATTTTCGTACCGTATTTTTATTAATGTAAATTCACTTCAATTATCAAAAGCAAAGCACTTCTAGTTTACAAATTTTTCCAATTTAATCAATTTCTATGCTTTCAATTTATTTACTGTTATGTTTAAATTGATTAATGTTTTATATAATCTCTCGTGTGATGAAATTTACAAGTATTATGTTGGTATTATATATTATATGTTGTTTGTGTTTAAAATAAAGTGAGAAGTGATCATAAAAAAAAATATATAAATTATATTGAACGTGAGAGAGATAATGCATCCTGGAAAATATTCTAAGTTTTAAGCCCTCACGGTCGTCATCACCCTCTAACGATCGTGACAAGCTAATTAGCGCGTCACGACCGTCATCCCCCCATCACGATCGTGACGACCCCAGTTATAGGAATTCTGAGAAACAGAACTGTTCTTCTTCGAAACCTCTTCCTTTTTCAACTTCCATAACTTTCAAAATCCCCCATTATCTCTTCCAACTCCCGTAACCTCCCATTACCCAAATTAAACTCCATTAACCTCTCCATTTACTCCACACCTATCACATTCTCACCTTGCATTATAATCCGAACCAATTTCCTCTCATTTTACACTTTTCTCACAAACCTCAAAAACCTCTTATCTCCCACTCTTGTTCTTGCATGCAATGGAAGCAATTCAGTTTAGAGATGGTGAGCATAGAGAAAATCAGAGACAGAGGTTCATCAGATTCCAGAACCGTGGTGTTCAACCCACGCGATATGTCGACACTGAATGTTTGAGAGAGTTGGGAATGCTCAACAATGTCAAGAACCTGCTTCAGAAGGTTGGTTTGTGGGATCTATGCAGTCAGCCCCAGCCCACATTCGAGCTTCTGACATTGGAATTTCTAAGCTCATTTCATTACATCACTCCTACCGGTTCACAGAGTCAACTCATCGGCGTTGCTAAGTTCAGATTGCTCGGCTGGGAGTTCGAAGTTACACAAACAAGGATCGTCGAGCTGCTAGGCTTCGATCACGGGAATGATGCTCACCTCCGCGTGCCGGACAATTTCAGTGAAACCGCTTTCACCTTATGGCACGACATCACCAACACCCGTGCCTCAGCCTTTCAGAGCCTGAATGCTACGCATATCCACAACCCGGCGATCAGATACTTTCATCGCATCATTTGCAACACCATCTTTGCAAGAGAGAGCAACCACAAGCTTAACTCCAAAGAGCTCTTGTTCTTGCACTGCGCCTTAAATGACGAGCCCATTAATGCTGCCCCATTCATGCTGTCCCATATCCAGTCCATAGCGCAAAGAGGCGCAACCCCCTTTTACATAGGCGGCATTGTCACTACCCTCGCCATTCAGCTGGAGCTTGGTGACTTGGTCATCAATTTGCCTAGCAGAGCCGCAGAGTTCCTAACGAAGAATTATTGCAGGTCCGCACACTTGATTGTTCAGAGAGAGGATGGCAGGTTTAGCCCTGTTATCCAAGGCACTGTTTATCACCACATCATCTTGCCGTGTCGCGACCGCATCGATCCGTCTAGCCGAGCCAACTGGCTATTTGCTTTACCGGATGCTGCCGGCCATGCCCCCATTCCTGATGAGCAGGCCGATCCACCAGCGGACGAGATGCAAGACACCATGGATGCAACTGAGCCTGTCCAGGACATTCCTGAGTCATCCACCCGACAGCCTCCTGCACAAGAATTCACACTTGAGGACGTCCTCCGTGCGATTCATCAGCAAAATCAGATGAATGCCGCACTGGAGCGAAGGCAAAAGGAGCAACATGATGCATTACTCCTAGCTGTTGCCACCAACCAAAGGACTACTGATGAGAAGCTCGGAGAGATCTTTAGCGAGCTAGAGGCTTTGCGCATTAATATCACTGCTATCACCGGTACCGGTTCTGATCTTGAAGCGACTCCGACCAGACGCTCCCGCACCAGAAGCCGAGGCCGTGGTCATCAGCAGCCTTAGTTTTAGTTTTTGTTTATGTTTTTCCATTTCCGTTGTTTGTATTGTACTTTAACCGCTATTATATCACAACATTGAGGACAATGTCTGATATAGTGTGGGAGAGGTACCTTTCATTTTCCGCATTTTCCCTTTCCGCACTTTTCTATTCCGTTGTATTTCCTTTTTGTAAGTTAATGAAACAGAGCAATATTTGAGCTATTTTCTTTAGTTTCGAACTTTCCCCGTTTATTTAGCCATACCGAAAAAAATCTTTAATTAATTCTTCGCATTGCCAGACTTACCTACGAAATCATAATTAGGAAGCTGAGAACGATTCAACAAGATCAATACAGTCTTGACACCTTAGACTTCCCACTTAAGCAATTTCGTTCCGATAATTGTTACGAATACACCTTAAGTTTCAGTTCAAAAGTAACCCCTAGTAGTTTATACTAGCAGTCAGCACCGTCTGAACACAAACCACGTGGGGAGCCGATGAATATAAGTGTTTGATGCCTAATCTATAATGATCCTTCATATCTCGATGCAAATGAAAAGAAATTGCACCAAAGTACACAGTCGCATATATGAAACGAGAAATATGAGAAGGAGTCCATTGCGGGTTGGTTCAGAGGTACTGGTTCTGAACTTAGTAGGGCGTGCTACGGCTCGATCCCCCACAACCTCCAAATTGGATAATGTATGAAGGGTTACCACATTCGTGTACCAGACCCCGTGCTTATAAAGGATCAAAGTCGCTAACCGGCTACTCCACTACGTGCGTGCTAAGGCAAAGGGCTTAATGTGATTGCGCTAGAATGAAACCGGGCGAAATAAGATCGAAAGACTCTAGGTGAAATCGTAAAGCAATTACCGAATGTTTCGTTTAACGGGAAGTCGACGACTTAGCTTGTTGCTTGTGTCATTAATGTATCGTTAGTGTTTTATCAAAGTACCGGTTTATCTGACAAAACGATCCTTCGTACGGTTTGTTATGTGTGTGCGTCGATAAAAACTTGTCCGACAATTTTCAACCGACTATTTGCTTGAGGACAAGCAAAGGTTTAAGTTTGGGGAAGTTTGATAACGAGAAAAAGTATCGGTTATATTGCTATGTTTCAATACCGTTTTATCGCATAATTGTCGTTTTAACACCCGATTCCTCGAGTTTTCTTTGCCATTTTGCAGGTACATCATATACAGAGCTAAATCATGAGCCACAAGTGAAATGAACAAAATCAACCATTAAAAGATGAAGAAAGGAGGAATTCTGCTTAAACCTGCATTTTTTGTAACAGTCACGATCGTCACCTAGGAGTCACGACCGTGACACACTAAAAGGAGCAGTCACGGTCGTCACAAGTCCCTCACGACCGTGACGCGCATCAAACACGGAAGACGAACGTGACACCCTTGTCACGACCGTGACAAGGGGAAATTAGGGTATTATGCTGAGACTTGGTCCTGAACGTGTACCAACATGAAGTCAACATGCCTATGTTCCCGCAGCCAAGTATTCCAACGTTTCCCTGGATTCTCTCAACACCTACGAGGCCCAAGCACCAATTCCAACTGCCAAGCCCAAATTGCTTTCTACAAATAGCTTAACTTCAAGAAACAATTTACAGAGTTTTGATTTTAATTTTCCTGCGGAAGCTCTGCCGTTTTTATTTGCACCCTTTTATTTTTCCAGCATTAATTTTCTTGCTTTAATTTTCTGTATCCCAACCAACCATATAACAATTTCCAACATTAGGAAATTGTTATAATTTAATTTGTTTCAAAGCCTTCAGATTCTTTTAGAAAATTTATTTCCGATTCCGGTCAGTACTCCGAGCTTTCCAGCCTGTGGAAGAAGGAGTCAACTATTTTTTATTGTTATCCAGGTTTATATTTAAATTGCAATTATATTAATGTTGAGTATTTATTTTTCTGCCATGCATATTTTATTTTATATTTCTCTGCCTCTGTCTGGTTCAACAATAATGAGTAGCTAAACACCTTAGGGCGGTATGTAATTAAAACAAACTAAATCGGTAAAATCAACTCTAGGTTTAAAATAATTAAGAGCTTAAAATTCTGGCTGAGACTTTTTATTATAAAATCAACCTTTTTGTTACGAAAGTAAGGAAAGTGTATTAGGTTAGGTCAAGACCACGAGAGTGTGAGATTTTAACCAGATAGCTAAAGTTAGGCATTTTATTTAAACACAGCGAGAGTGCTTTAAAATGAATTAGAATTACTAAGTTTCCAAAAATTATTTCTAAACACCTATGGGCTAGCGAGAGCAGGCATAGGGCTTTAGGGGTAAGATCTGAGATAAGACCACGAGAGTGTGAGTTAAAGATATTTAAACTGGTAACCTCTATAGAATAGATTAAGTGAACCATCTTTATAAGCCTAGGTTAGATTGACCCGCCTAAGTTAACATAATTACATATCGGCCGCCTTAGTATTATTTATTTAAACTTAAATTTAATTCCCACCTTTAATCTTTAAAAACAACCAAAAATCGTGACAACCCTTCACCTTAGCTAAACTAGAAATTCCTCTAGCACTAAGTAATCATAGAGTCCCTGTGGATCGATAATCTTAAATATTACTTCAATAGGCTGTGAACTTGCAGTTAAGATACCGCTAGACACATATTAGAGTACGTTAATAGCCCATCAATATGCACATCGCGCCCCCCGACGTGCTCAAAGCAATGTCATCACCATGTTTGTTTGCGCAATGGGGCATGGACATCTTCGGGCCCTTCACAATGAGTTCTTTCCAAAAAAAATATCTGATCATGGCCGTGGACTACTTTACCAAATGGATAGAAGCCGAGACCCTGGCCAGAATCACTGTATTCAACATTTTGCAATTTTACAAGAGGAACATCCTGGCCAGATTCGGTATACCCCAATCCCTTAATACGGACAAAGGTACCCAGTTCACAGACAATAATTTTCAAGACTTCGTCGCCAAGACAAGAATCAAGCAACACTTCGCATCCGTCGAGCACCCCCAGAAAAACGGGCAGGCCGAATCTGCCAACAAAGTCATTTTACAGGGCCTAAGACAAAGACTAGGCGAGGAAAAGAAAAGGTGTGTCGAGAAACTCCGAAACATACTCTGGGCCTACCGGACCACTCCACATTCGACCACCAGGGAGACTTCATTCTGGATGACGTACGGGACAGAAGCAGTCATCCCCGTCGAGATTAGAGAACCTTCTCGATGTACAGAGTTCCCTTTAGAGGAAGAACTCAACGAAGAGGCACTAAGAGAGGAACTCGACATGGTTGAGGAAATCCGTTCAAGGGAAACTCTCCGCGAAGAGTCTCTAAAACAAAAAATCCCCTTGTGCTACGACAATCAGATTGTCAAACGAGAATTCCAAGTGGGTAGCCTTGTCCTGCGCATAAACCATAAAGATTCGCACGGAGGCAAACTCGTGTCCAACTAGGAAGGCCCATATCGTGTTAAGTCAAAAACGGACACAAGGGCATACTACCTCGAAGAACTGAATGGGGAACCATTTTCTCAACCATGGAACGCTGCAAATCTTAAACAATATTACAGCTAAGGTCCAGCTAAAGCGCGAAATAATTGTCGGTTAATAAATCCCATGTACAAGGGAAGAAGTGCCCGACCACACGAATGTATCATGGTATAAATAAAACCCTCAATACAAACATGCGTGATCACTTGCCCATTATTAGGGAAAATGAATCGCCTAACGAGGACACCTCAAACGAGCTCCGCCATTGTCATGCCAATGTGGCAGAACCCCAACTCGCGATGGGAAAGGTCTAAGCCTTGGGGGAAAAAAGGACACAATCGCTTCCTCGATCCCCTCTAGCGAGAATAGATCTCGCCCCCTTGTCAAGTTCCATACACTATCGAGTTTAACATTATCACGTCCATTATTCACCCAGTTCTTTAACTTAAAATTATAAAAGCATACATACAATTTAAGTTATAATTCATGAACAAGGAAAAAAGACCATAATATTATTCAAAAAAAAGTATCGACCACAAGGCCGGACATTGTCATAATATACATTAAAATTGGACTAAGCCCCATACAACAAAAATACATCAAAAAGAGGCACACATGCCAAGATAATTACGGCACGCAGGCCAACAGACTTTACTCATCATCAGGAGGAACAACAATGTTATTCTCCACACGGTGAAGAGGATCGGTACCTTCCACGGTCAACTCTACTCCTAGGTTGGTCACTTTAAGTTGTTCAACAACATTATAATAACTAAACGAGGCCATTGCGAGGTTATCCTACACCAATAAACGGATACGAGCAATCAGATCCGCCCTGGACATCATGCTCTTCTCCTCCTCGATCTCGTCCTCGCCACAAGGCGTTCTCTAGCTCCTGGACCTTTTCCTTCAGCCCTTCATTCTCTGTGATGGCTGCCTTCGCTTTCTCCCGTTCGGCCCATAACACGATTAGCAGCTCCTTCTTCGCCTTTAGGTACCCTTCGAGCTTACTCATTTTATTGTAAAGCTCTGCACTTTCCTCTTCGAGGTCAGTTATCTTTGCTTTGGCTGCAACTAAGTCCTTCATGGGCACTAGGTCAGCATCATTGAAGGCAAGGGTAGCCTCTAGGATCCATATCATCCCCGTCGCATCCTGACACAACTCAGTTCTTAGAGCTTTCCGATCAGTGGATAAGATGGTCGTTGCATCTAGATAGGGCACTCGGATGGATGACCCTTCAGCAAACAATGACCTCTGGGTCACACACTGGGGCAGTACAAACATGCCCAAAGGTTTCATATCAGCTTGTGAAGGAGAAGGGGGTTCTTCGACCCTAGGCCTCTTTCCTAGCGGAGAGCTGCCCAGCGGGGTGCTCACCAGAGTAAAACAATTAGTTACGACGAACCCGTCAAAAGTAGCCTGACCCTTAACAGTTTCAACCCTGATCTTAGGGCCCTTCTTGAGGTTACCCTTGTTAGTCTTCACCAGCCGTTCACGCATCTCAACCATTTGTGCTGTAAAAAAACAAAGAAACAAGTCAGTTACCGAACAATTCCTCGGATAAAAAACTGAAAAATCTAAAAATCCATCTAGGAGTCGCATCACCGCCTCCTCGTTTGGACAACTGAGCAATGATTTCACATTTATCAACCTTGCCTGAGTGGCCGGCGTTCCATCAGGCCTAAGAAATGTATGCCCGTCAGGGTCTACAAGCCCTGAAGGGCGGAAGCTAGCAACAAATTTAAACAGTGTGTTATACGTCGTTGTGTCATTACCGCAGAGATCCTCAGGTTTAGTGATGTAATGTTCGCTATGATCTACATATGTACCGGATCCCATAGGTGTAGATGATGCCTTGCAATTATCCATATCAAATTTCTTCAATAATTCTTTACTATATTTGGATTGGTTGATAAAGATGCCATCTTTGAGTTGCTTGATTTGTAGTCCTAGGAAATAGTTCATTTTTCCCATCATAGACATTTCAAACTCTCCTTGCATCATGGATGAAAATTCTTCACATAAATTTATGTTGGTTGATCCGAAGATTATGTCATCAATGTATACTGGCACCAAAAGAGTATCTTCTTTAATTTTCTTGATGAACAAAGTCTTGTCCAGTTTTCCCTTTTCAAAACCATTGTCACATAAGAAATTGCTAAGACGATCGTACCATGCTCTTGGTGCTTATTTTAAACCATATAGAGATTTCTTTAGTTTGAAGATATGAGAAGGATTCTTGTAATCTTCAAATCCAGGGGGTTGCTTGACATTCACTTCTTCATTTATGAATCCATTAAAAAATGCACTCTTTACGTCCACCTGGAAAAGCTTAAAATTCATAGAACACGCATAAGCTAATAAAAGTATAATTGCTTCCAACCTTGAAATTGGAGCGTGAATGTTTCATCAAAATCGATTCCTTCTTCTTGGTTGTATCTTTGTGCGACTAATCTTGCTTTATTTCGAACTATGATTCCATTTTCGTCAAGTTTGTTTTTGAAAACCCATCTTGTTCCCATGATGTGCTTATTGCTCGGTCTTGTTACAAGATTCCAAACTTGATTTCTTTCCAATTGGATTAGTTCCTCATGCATATCTGTTATCCATTCATCATCGCCTAAAGCTTTATCGACTTTGGTTGGTTCAATTTGAGACACAAACTCCATGGTTAGATACGCATCCTTGAGATTTAACCTTGTTGCTACAACTTGGCTAATGTCCCCAATAACTTTATCGATTAGGTGATCTCTTTGAGTCCTCCATTCTTTTGGTAGATCATTATGTTCTTCATTGTTTTGTGAATCATCTTGTTGTTGTTTTGGTTGATCACTTGCAACATCATTGTAAGTTTGATAGATATCTATTACATCATCATCATCAAGAACATTATCCTCATTGGATGGGTTAGTTTCATCAAAATATACATGCATAGATTCTTAAATAGTTAAAGTTATTTTGTTAAAAATTCTAAAAGCCTTACTAGAGAGAGAGTAGCCAAGAAAAATACCTTCATCGGATTTGTCGTCAAACTTATCAAGGTTGCCTTTCTCATTGAGAACTTTCTTCTTATCATCTTTATCCCATGAACCTTTAGGCTTTGGTGTTCCAACGCCATTAACAACTGTTATAGCAGCAAAAGGACCATTCTAAACAACATCCCATATTTCATCTCCTTGTGCTTCTAAATGAGCCTTCATACATATTTTCCAAAAGTCAAAATATTCACCACAAAACAATGGAGGCTTGTTGCTACTACCACCATATTTAAACACACTTTTGTTGGTTGCGGAAGCCATTCTGAATCGATTAATAACAGGTTACCCAAAACTTGCTCTGATACCAATTGAAACCCAGAGATACGCCTAAGAGGGGGGTTTATTAGGTGTTAAAAAATTCTTCGAGTATTTTTTCCGATTGTTAATTTTACTTTTTTGTAAGATCTTAAGTTCTTGAAAAAGTAAAATGTTGAAAATAAAAGACACAAGAGATTATCCTGGTTCCCTCCATAATCCGAAGGTACATCCTATCCTCTTTCAATCGAAAGATATTTTACTAAACTCAGAATGATCGTACAGTCTATTCACATAATCGGTGATGCTTACTATCTAACCTATAGGTAAACTAAAGTGCAAGAAGAACAATCCTCTTCAATGCACACACTTACTTTCAACAATCCTAAAAGCAAGGTAATGACAACATATAATTGGTAATTTTACAATGTGATTGATTGTTGTATAACAATGTTATCAATCTTCAATTGATCTTCTATTTCAATGGTAAATCCACAAATATTCAAGACTTGTTACTCAGAATTTTCTGTTCAAGAATTATGAAAGTATGCAGAAAATTCTATGTGAAATATGATATGATCAAGATGTGGATTAAGAAAGTTTTGTAAATATTTTTGAAAGAGATTTAAATGATCTTTTCTTTCAATGTACAATTTAATAATATATGAAACTTAAGTGCTCAAAAATTATTATGAAACTTTTATGAATGATTTTAAAGTTATGCACAAAGTTTCAACATTTTTGAAAAAGAATGAACACTTAGAAAATTATTTGAATTGATGTGAAAATTTAATCATGAAAATATTATTATAAAATATGAAAGTTAAAGAATATATAGATCTTAAGCACCCCTCTGAAAATACATGAATTTTTCCATAAAAAAACATGAAGAATTGTCATGGTTCAATGGAGAAAAGTTATGAAAGTTTAAAATCAAGAGGTGCCATTTTTCAAAAAGATTTTTCAGATTTGTTCAGTGAGCAATCGATTGCAGTAAGTGTGCAATCGATTGCACACACACACACACACACACAAAACATTTAAAATTTTTGAATTTTTCACAGGAGCAATCGATTGTTGTTAGTGTGCAATCGATTTCACTAAGAGTCAGAAGCGAATCTTAAACATTTTCCAGTATGCAATCGATTAGTGTCAATGGTGCAATCGATTGCACTCATAAAAATTGTAAAATATTGATTTTCAAGATGAGAGAAAGTATGATCATGCAATGCAATAAGAGTTTTTCAAAATGAGCAACTAGAACTTAAATATTTGATAGAAAGTTCCATTATACCTTCAAATGCTCGTGATCTTCATATCAAGTTGTCATCCGTTTCTTTTGCTCATGTAGCTTTGAAATTGATCTAACATCTTTGCCTTCTTGCAATGTGGTTTGTCTTCATCAAAACATAAGTTGAGGTTGTGAATATTGATTTTGTAATCTCCCACTTTTTGATGATGACAAAGTCTTAGTCTTTAGTTGATGTTCTTTCTAACAAGTCTCTCCCCCTAAGTTTGAGAACTCCCCCTCAATGTATGAAGTATGAAAATCTGAATTTTGTTTGAGAGTTGAAGTTGTTTGAAAGTTGAAGTTGACTTGTAATTCCACCTTTAAAAAATTTTAGAAAAGGAAACAAAAGAATAACATCCTTCTCCCCCTTTTGACATTATCAAAAAGAAGGGAAATATGGGTAAAAGCAAGAAAAATAGATATGATATAATTAACTAAGTTCATAAATTATCTTTAAAATGTATAAGACCAAAATACATAGAACACATACTTAATGAAGAGTTGAAAAAATGCAGAATTTTAAAGTGCAGAATTTTAAAATGCAGAATTTTAAGAGTACAATACTTAAGAACTTAAGAAAATGTAGAAAATTAAAAGAGTACAATAGTTAAACATAAACTAGAAACATATAGAGATAATTTTTAAGAGTAGTCCATGTTTGGATCAAAGGGGCCTTGGTTTGGGAAATGTAGGCCAAGTGGTGGTTGTCTTTGTGGCGACACAGTTAGGTTTGACGGATCATAAGGTGGGATGTAGAGATGAGAATAGATGTAAGAAAATGGTTGGTTCACTCCATTCTGAAAGTTTGTGATCCTAGTGATGATGGATGCATCAATGGCATTGTAGCGGTCATTGATAGTGTTGTTGAGATTCTTGAATTGTTGAGTTATAAAATCCATCAATTGTTTATTGCTAGGAATATCTTAAGTGTATTGAGGAGGATTATTTTCATCATCTTCATTTTCTTCTTTATTACCTTCATTTACTACCACATCTTCAGCAATGTACACAATTGTTTTAGCCTCCAGGTTGTATTTTACGCCCATTCTTGAATCCACATTCCGGATGGAAACTTTGTTGGAGTTGGAATCCATGAGACATACATCGAAGTCGTCAAAGTTAATTTTAAAGAGTTCCAAAATCCGAGTGATAAATCAACCATATGGCAGAAATTTGGATTTTTCATTGAAAGATAACATATGCACCATAATCAACCATGCCCAATTAACAGTGATACCTTTCTTAAAAGCATATAGAATTTGCATTTCCAAATCAGTGACTATACAATGATTTCCATCCCTTAGAGACATTATATATACCATGAAATAATGAAAAAGACGATCATTAATATCAAAAATTCCCGCTGACCAAGAGGTACAAAATGGTTGTATACCTCGTACAGATCGGACCCATTTAGCATGAAACTCAGCCTCTGTCATCCTTCCAATGTTGTAGTAAAATTCTCTTTTGTTATAAGTCGCCCAAATTGGATCTTCTTCATCATACAATAAACCACCAGTATGGAATTTGTAATATGCTACCAACAATCCTTGAAGTAAGACAAATAGTCTTGCCTTAAACATATGTCACAACTTTTCCATTATGAAATTGGAGATTGAAAAAAAAAACTTAACAAATCCAGATAGGATGGTCCGGATGAGGAAATTAATGATTCTAAGGCAAGAGCAATCAAAGATTGTTGAAAAGTAAAACATTTTTCAGGAAAGGAAGAGAGTATACCATACTTTGGTGTTTGCACAACCTTTTTCTAGAAAAAATTTATGAACCGTTCTCGTTGATCATCCGAGAGATGTTAAAGTACAAGTGGAGTTTTGGAAGATGATGCTGCTAGAGCCTTTCATTTGGCTTGAGTAGACGCCTTTCTCTTTGGACGAGTAAACATGGTGACTTGATGAACATTTGTTTAGGGTTTATGGGTGTGATTTTAGGTTTTGGAAGAGATGATGAAATTATAGAGAAGTAGTGTGGTATTTAAAATGGTTTTGTGTGAAGGTAATTTTTGTGGGAAAAGAGTATTCAAAATTTGAATAATTGTGGTCAATTGTTGGGAGATGTATAATCAAGTTTGGGAGAAGTGTGGTCAAGGATTGAAAGATGTGTAATCAATATGGAATAATGAATCTTTGGGGGAGATGATTTTTTTTTGTAAATGGTGTAAGAATTAGTAAATATGTGATCCAAGACATTAATTGGTCAAAAGGAGAGTTGTTGGGGTTGTTGGTAGTTTTAGGAGCCCATGGACCATCTTAAAAATTATGAAAAAACACATTTCGTACAGGTGCAATCGATTGTATGCTTAAAAAATTAGGAATTTTTGAAATACATACAGTGAGCAATCGATTTTTGTTAGTGTGCAATCGATTGCATACTTAAAAAATTAGAAATTTCTGAAAAACAAACAGCGATCAATCTATTGTTGTTAGTGTGCAATCGATTGCAGTCAGTGAAAATTTAAAATATTCAAACTTTAAAAGTATAAAACATTCACATACTCATATAACATTGATCACACACACACACAAACACACACACACACACACACATACACACACACACACACATACATATATATATATATATATATATATATATATATATATATATATATATATATATATATATGACATTTAGGACATGTAAAATATGTTATATAATGACAAATTTAGAAGAGAAAAATAGCATGTACCATGATAGATGATCCTTTATATTTAAACATCGTTTTCATCCAAGTATGAGTCACGAAGTTATTGCTTGAGCCAAATTATATGTGCGCAACAACTATCGGCTGCTATGTATTCTGCCTAGGCCGTACTGAGTGCTACGCACACTTGATTTTTGCATGCCCACGAGACTAATGCATTACCTAAGATATGACATGTTCCACATGTGCTTTTCCTATTTGTTTTACATCCTGCATAATTCGCGTCAGAATATCTAATTAAATTTCAAATACTACATTTAGGATACCATAAGCCGAAATTGGTTGATCCTTTGAGATACTTCATGATCCGCTTGACTGTCGTTAGATGTGATTCCTTTGTATTGGCTTGAAAGCAAGCACGAAGATAAACACTGAACATGATGTCAAGAAGGCTTGTCGTTAAATATAGTAACGAACCTGTCATACCTCTATATTTTGTGATATCAACCGAGACACCAGATTCATCTTGATCTACAAATGTATCGGATGCCATAGGTGTAGACGATGCCTTGCAATTATCCATATAAAATTTCTTCAATAATTCTTTACAATATTTGGATTGGTTCATAAAATGTCATCTTTGAGTTTCTTGATTTGTAGTCCTAGGAAATAGTTTAGTTTTCCCATCATAGACATTTCAAACTCTCCTTGCATCATGGATGAAAAATCTTCCCATAACTTTGTGTTGGTTGATCCGAAGATTATGTCATCAACGTATACTTGCACCAAAAGAGTATCTTCTTTAATTTTCTTGATGAACAAAGTCTTGTACACTTTCCCTTTTCAAAACACTTTATTTCTTTCAAATTGGTTTAGTTCCTCTTGCATAGCTATTATCCATTGATCATCGCCTAAGGCTTCATCGACTTTGGTTGGTTCAATTTGAGACACAAACTCCATGTTTACACATGCACTCTTGATATTTAACCTTGTTGCTACACCTTGGCTAATGTCTCCAATAACTTTATCGATTGGGTGTTCTCTTTGAGTCATCCATTCTTTTGGTACACTATTATGTTCTTCATTTTTTTGTGAATCATATTGTTGTTGTTTTGGTTGATCTCTTGCAACATCATTGTAAGTTTGAGAGATATCTATTACATCATCATCATCATCAAGAACATTATCCTCCTTGGAGGGGTTAGTTTAATCAAAAGATACATGCATAGATTCTTCAATAGTTAAAGTTCTTTTGCTAAATATTCTAAAAGTCTTACTAGAGAGAGATAGAGAGTAGCCGAGAAAAATACCTTCATTAGATTTCTCATCAAACTTATCAAGGTTGTCTTTGTCATTGAGAAATTTTTTCTTATCATCGTCATCCCATGAAACTGTAAGCTTTGGTGTTCCAATGCCAATAACAACAGTTGTAGGAGCAAAAGAACCATTATGAACAACATCCCATATTTCATCTCCTTATGTTTCTAAATGAGCCTTCATGTGTATTTTTCAGAAGTCAAAATATTCACCACAAAACAATGGAGGCTTGTTGCTACTACCACCATCTTTAAACACACTTTTGTTGGTTGAGGAAGCTATTCTGAATTGATTAAGAATAGGTTACCCAAACCTGCTCTGATACTAATTGAAACTTAGAGATATGCCTAAGAGGGGGTGAATTAGGTGTTGAAAAATTCTTCGAGTATTTTTTCCGATTGTTGGTTTTACTTTCTTGTATGATCTTAAGTGCTTGAAAAAGTAAAGTGCTGAAAGTAAAAGACACAAAAGATTATCCTGGTTCCCTCCATAATTCGAAGGTACATCCAATCCCCTTTCAATCGAAAGAGATTTCACTAAAGTCAGAATGATCGTACAACCTATTCACACAATCGGTCATGCTTACTATCTAACTTATAGGTAAACTAAAGCGCAAGAAGAACAATCTTTTTAAATGCACACACTTACTTTCAACAATCCTGAAAGAAAGGTAATGACAAAATATAATTGGTAAATTTATAATGTGATTGATTGTTGTATAACAATGTTATCAATCCTCAATTGATCTTTTCTTATAATGGTAAATCCACAAAATTCAGGACTTGTTGCTCAAAAATTTCGGTTCAAAAATTATGGAAGTATGCAGAAAATTCTTTGTGAAATATGATATGATCAAGACGTGGATTAAGAAAGTTTTGTAAAGATTTTTGAAAGAGGTTTAAATGATATTTTCTTTCAATGTACAATTCAATAATATATGAAACTTAAGTGCTAAAAAATTATTATGAAACATTTATGAATGATTTTAAAGTTATGCAGAAAGTTTCAACATTTTTGAAAAATAGTGAACACTTAGAAAATCATTTGAATTGATATGAAAATTTAATCATGAATAAATTATTATAAAATATGAAAGTTAAAGAATATATAGATCTTAAGCATCCCTCTGAAAAAACATGAATTTCTCCATAAAAAATCATGAACAATTGGCATGGTTCATTGGAGAAAAGTTCTTAAATTTTAAAATGAAGAGGTGCCATTTTTCAAAAAGATTTTTCATATTCGTTTAGTGAGCAATCGATTGCAGTAAGTGTGCAATCAATTGCACACACACAAAACATTTAAAAAAATTGAATTTTACACAGGAGCAATCGATTACTGTTAGTTTGCAATCGATTGCACTAAGAGTAATCTTAAACATTTTTCCAGCATGCAATCGATTGTTGTCAATGGTGCAATCGATTGTATTCATAAAAACTTGTAAAATTTTGATTTTCAAGATGAGAGAAAGTATGATTATGCAATGCAATAAGAGTTTTACAAAATGAGCAATTAGAACTTAAATATTTGATAGAAAGTTCCATTATACCATCAAATGCTCATGATCTTCATATCTAGTTGTGATCCGCTTCGTTTTCTCATGTAGCTTTGAAATAGATCTAACATATTTGCCTTCTTGCAATGTGGTTTGTCTTCATCAAAACATAAGTTGAGGTTGTGAATCTTGATTCTGCATTCTCCTCCTTTTTTATGATGACAAAGTCTTCTTCTTTTGTTGATGTTCTTTCTAACAAGTCTTTCCCCCTAATTTTGAGAACTCCCCGTCAATGTATGAAGTATTAAAATCTGATTTTTGTTTGAGATTTGAAGTTGTTTGAAAGTTGAAGTAGACTTGTAATTCCACCTTTAAAATTTTTTAGAAAAGGAAAGAAAAGAATAACATCCTTCTCCCCCTTTTGACATTATCAAAAAGAAGGGAAAGATGAGTAAAAGCAAGAATAATAGATAAGAGATAATTAACGAAGTGCAAAAATTATCAATAAAAAGTACAAGAACAAAATACATAGAACACATACTTAATGCAGAATTTTAAAATGCAGAATTTTAAAGTGCAGAATTTTAAAATGCAGAATTTTAAGAGTACAATACTTAAGAACTTAAACAAATGCGGAAAATTAAAAGAGTACAATAGTTAAACATAAACTAGAAACACATAGAGATAACTTTTAAGAGTAGTCCTTGTTTGGATCAAAGGGGCCTTGGTTTGGGAAATGTTGGCCAAGTGGTGGTTGTCTTGGTGGTGGCACAACTGGGTTTGACGAATCATAAGGTGGGATGTAGATATTAGAATAGATGTAAGAAAATGGTTGGTTCACTCCATCCTGAAAGTTTGTGATCCTAGTGTTGACAGAGGCATCAATGGCATTGTAACGGTCATTGATAGTGTTGTTGAGATTCTCAAATTGTTGATTCATAAAATCCTTCAATTGTTGATTGCTAGGACCATCTTGAGTGTATTGAGGAGGATTATTTTCATCATCTTCATTTTCTTCTTCATTACCTTCATTTACTACCACATCTTCACCAATTTACACAATTATTTTAGCCTTCGGGTTGTATTTTACGCCCATTCTTGAATCCACATTCCGGATGAAAACTTTGTTGGAGTTGGAATCCATGAGACATACATCGAAGCCGTCAAAGTTAATTTTAAAGTGTTCCAAAATTTGAGGGATAAATCAACAATATGGAGGAAATTTGGATTTTATGTTGAAAGATAACATATACACCATAATCAACCATGCCCAATTAACAATGATACCTTTCTTAAGAGCATATAGAATTTGCATTTCCAAATCAGTGACTATGCAATGATTTCCAGCCCTTGGAGACATTATATATACCATGAAATAATGAAAAAGACGATCAATAATATATAAAATTCCTGTTGACCAAGATATACAAAATGGTTGTATACCTCGTAAAGATCAGACCCGTTTAGCATGAATCTCAGCCTCTGTCATCCTTCCAATGTTGTGGTAAAATTCTCTTTTGTTATAAGCCACCTAAATTGGATCTTCTTCATCATAAAATAAACCACCAGTATGGAATTTGTAATATGCTGCCAACAATCCTTGAAGTAAGACAAATAGTCTTGCCTTAAACATGTGTCACAACTTTTCCATTATCAAATTGGAGATTGCAAAAAAATAATCCTACCAAATTCGTATAGTATGGTCTGGATGAGGAAATTAACGGTTCTAAGACAAGAGAAATCAAAGATTGTTGAAAAGTAAAACATTCTTTAGGAAAGGAGGAGAGAATACCATACTTTGGTGTTTGCACAACCTTTTTCTAGAAATTTTATTTGAATTGTTCTCGTTGATCATTCGAGAGATGTTGAAGTACAAGTGGAGTATCAGAAGATGATGCTGCTGGAGCCTTTCCTTTGGCTTGAGTATACGCCTTTCTCTTAGGACGAGTAGACATGGTGACTTGATAAAAATTTGTTTAGGGTTTATGGGTGAGATTTTAGATTTTGGAAGAGATAATGAAATTGTAGAGAAGTAGTGTGGTATTTATAATGGTTTTGTGTGAAGGTAATTTTTTATGGGAAAAGAGTATTCAAATTTTCAATAATTATGGTCAATTGTTGGGAGATGTATAATCAAGGTTGGGAGAAGTGTGGTTAAGGATTGGAAGATGTGTAATCAATATGGAAGAATGAATCTTTGGGGAAGATGAATTTTGTTGGTAAATGGTGTAAGAATGAGTAAATATGTGATCCAGGACATTAATTGGTCAAAGGGAGAGTTGTTGGGATAGTTGGTAGTTTTAGGAGCCCATGGACCATCTTAAAAATTATGAAAAAACACATTTCGTACAGGTGCAATCGATTGATGCAGATGTGCAATCGATTGCATGCTTAAAAAATTAGGAATTTTTGAAATACATACAGTGAGAAATCGATGGTTGTTAGTGTGCAATCAATTGCATGCTTAAAAAAATTAGAAATTTTTGAAAATCAAACAGTGAGAAATTGATTGTTGTCAGTGTGCAATCGACTACAGTCAGTGAAAATTGAAAAAAAATCAAACTTTAAAAGGACCAAACATTCACATACTCATATAACATTAAACGCACATATATATGACATTTAGGACATGTAAAATATGTTATATAATGACAATTTTAGAAGAGAAAAATCGCATGTACCATGGTTGATGATACTTTATATTTAAACATCGTTTTCATCCAAGATTTTGAGTTCTCTCCGAATTTTGAAAAACGGTTCCATTGCCAAAGGCTTTGTAAATATGCCTGCAAGTTGATTATGAGTGTCTACAAATGTCACCTCGACATCTCCTTGAAGGACATGATCTCGAAGAAAATGATGTCTTATGTCGATATGCTTGGTCCTTGAATGCATGACCGAATTTTTTGTGATGTTAATTGCACTAGTGTTGTCACAACATAGAAGAATGCATCCTAAATCAAGTCTAAGTCATGAAGTTGTTGCTTGAGCCAAAGTATATGTACACAACAACTACCGGAAGCTATGTATTCTGCCTCGGCCGTACTGAGTGCTACACACACTTGCTTCTTGCATGCCCACGTGACTAATTCATTACCTAAGATATGATACGTTCCACTTGTGCTTTTCCTATCTGTTTTACATCCTGCATTATCCGCGTCAGAATATCCAATTAAATGGCAAATACTACCTTTAGGATACCATAAGCCGACATTAGTTGATCCTTTGAGATACTTCATGATCTGTTTGACTGTCGTTAGATGAGATTCCTTTGGATTGGCTTGAAAGTGAGCACAAAGACAAACACTGAAGATGATGCCAGGAAGGCTTGTCGTCGAATATAGTAATGAACTTATCATACCTCTATATTTTATGATATCAACCGATATATCAGATTCATCTTGATCTATAAATGTACCGGATCCTATAGGTGTAGACGATGCCTTGCAGTTATCCATATCAAATTTCTTCAATAATTCTTTACAATATTTGGATTGGTTGATAAAGATGTCGTCTTTGAGTTTATTGATTTGTATTCCTAGGAAATAGTTCATTTTTGCCATCATAGACATTTCAAATGCTTCTTGCATCATGGATGAAATTTTTTCACATAACTTTGTGTTGGTTGATCCGAAGATTATGACATCAACGTATACTTGCACCAAAAGAGTATCTTCTTTAATTTTTTTTATGAACAAAGTCTTGTCCACTTTTCCCTTTTCAAAACTTTTGTCACATAAGAAATTACTAAGACGATTGTACCATCTCTTGGTACTTGTTTTAAACCATATAGAGCTTTCTTTAGTTTGAAGACATGATAAGGATTCTTGTAATCTTCAAATCCAGGGGGTTTCTTGACATACACTTCATCATTTATGAATTCATTCAAATATGCACTCTTTACGTCCATCTAGAAAAGCTGAAAATTCACAGAACATGCATAACCTAATAAAAGTCTAATTGCTTCTAACCTTGCAACTGGAGCGAATGTTTCATCAAAATAAATTCCTTCTTCTTGGTTGTATCCTTGTGCGATAAATCTTGCTTTATTTCGAACTATAATTCCATTTTCGTCAAGTTTGTTTTTGAAAACCCATCTTGTTCCTATGATGTGCTTATTGATCGGTCTTGGTACAAGATTCCAAACTTGATTTCTTTCAAATTGGTTTAGTTCCTATTACATAGCTATTATCCATTGATCATCTCCTAAGGCTTCATCGACTTCGGTAGGTTCAATTTGAGACACAAATGCCATGTTTAGACACGCATCCTTGAGATTTAACCTTGTTGCTACACCTTGGCTAATGTCCCTAATAACTTTATCGATTGGGTGATCTCTATGAGTCCTCCATTATTTTGGTAGATCATTATGTTCTTCATTTTTTTGGGAATCATCTTGTTGTTGTTTTGGTTGATCAGTTGCAACATCATTGTAAGTTTGAGAGATATTTATTACATCATCATCATCATCAAGAACATTATCCTCCTTGGAGAGGTTAGCTTCATCAAAAGATACATGCATAGATTCTTCAATAGTTAAAGTTCTTTTGTTAAAAATTCTAAAATCCTTACTAGAGAGAGAGTAGCCGAGAAAAATACCTTCATCGGATTTCTTGTCAAACTTATCAAGGTTGAATTTGTCGTTTAGAACTTTCTTCCTATCATCGTCATCCCATGAATCTTTAAGCTTTGGTGTTCCAATTCCATTAACTACCATTGTAGGAGCAAAAGGACCATTCTGAACATCATCCCATATTTCATCTCCTTATGCTTATAAATGATTCTTCATGCGTATTTTCCAGAAGTCAAAATATTCACCACAAAACAATGGAGACTTGTTGTTACTACCACCATCTTTAAACACACTTTTGTTGGTTGCGGAAGACATTTTGAATCTATTAGGAACAGGTTACCTAAAACCTGCTCTGATACCAATTGAAACTCAGAGATACACCAAAGAGGGGGTGAATTAGGTGCTGAAAAAATCTTCGAGTATTTTAACCGATTATTGATTTTACTTTCTTGTATGATCTTAAGTGCTTGAAAAACTAAAGTGATGAAAGTAAAAGATACAAGAGATTATAATGGTTCCCTCCATAATCCAAAGGTACATCCAGTCCCCTTTCAATCGAAAGAGCTTTCAGTATAGTCAGAATGATAGTACAACCTATTCACACAATCGGTGATGCTTACTATCTAACCTATAGGTAAACTAAAAAGCAAGAAGAACAATCTTCTTCAATGCACACACATACTTTCAACAATCCTGAAAGCAATGTAATGACAAAATATAATTGGTAATTTTACAATGTGTTTGATTTTTGTATAACAATGTTATCAATCTTCAATTGAACTTCTCTTTCAATGGTAAATCCACAAATATTCAAGACTTGTTGTTCAGAATTTTCTGTTCAAAAATTATGAAAGTATGCAGAAAACTCTTTGTGAAATATGATATGATCAAGATGTGGATTAAGAAAGTTTTGTAAAGATTTTTGAAAGAGGTTTAAACGATCTTTTCTTTCAATGCACAATTCAATAATATATTAAACTTAAGTGCTCAAAAATTATTATGAAACGTTTATGAATGATTTTAAAGTTATGCGGAAAGTTTCAACATTTTTGAAAAATAGTGAACACTTAGAAAATCATTTGAATTGATATGAAAGTTTAATCATGAATAGATTATTATAAAATATGAAAGTTAAAGAATATATAGATCTTATGAACCCCTCTGAAAAGACATGAATTTCTCCATAAAAAATCATGAACAACTACCATGGTTTAGTGGAGAAAAGTTATGAAAGTTTAAAATGAAGAGGTGCCATTTTTCGAAAAGATTATTCATATTCATTCAGTTAGCAATCGATTGCAGTAAGTGTGCAATCGATTTCACACACACAAAACATTTAAAAAATTTGAATGTTACACAGGAGCAATCGATTACTGTTAGTGTGCAATCGATTGCACTAAGAGTAATCTTAGACATTTTTCCAGCATGCAATCGATTGTTGTCAATGGTGCAATCGATTGCACTCATAAAAACTTGTAAAATTTTGATTTTCAAGATGAGAGAAAGTATGATCATGCAATGCAAAAAGAGTTTTTCAAAATGAGCAACTAAAACTTAACTATTAGATAAAAAGTTCCATTATACCTTCAAATGCTCATGATCTTCATATCAAGTTGTCATTTGTTTCTTTTGCTCATGTAGCTTTGAAATTGATCTAACATAAGTTGAGGTTGCGAATCTTGATTCCACAGAAGGCCCTTATGAAGGCCAGGGCATTTTGGTGCAACAGGGAGGGTGCGAGCTCGAGATGGGTGAAAACCGCCTCTTGAAAGTTTGTGAAAGGCAAGTGGTAACCAACCTCGCGAAATGCGAACTCGTACATCGGGAAGTGAATGGCAGGATAACACGTGCAAATCCGTTGATCAGGTTTTGGGGTAACACCCACCAGTTTACAAGTCCCCCTTTCTTCCTCATCTTCTCAAATTTTCCTCACGCATCAGAGGCATTTACAGTAAACTGAGACGCCGTCTCGAGTGGCTCTTCCATAATCCATAAACGATTAGCGGCAGGGACATCCGTGACATCAGCGGCAGGGGATGAAGATTACCTTGATCCATGGTAGATTTCTTAACGGTGGTGACGATGAATGTCTGGCGAGAGGTTGCAGAGAAAAGGTTTTACGATGAGAGGAAGAATTCGTGTGAAATGAAAAAATGAATCTCTTTTCCCCTTTTATAATGTCTTAAGCTCGCATGGGGAATCTCCAAAGCCAAGTCATTATTACCTAGGGCTAGCCCCTATGTGTCATAAATGAATTACGACGCTTTTCAACACGTGTCACTAAAGCTCTAAACGTTTTGTCTTCTAAAAAAAGAGAATCTTTTGCAATGTATGTACACATTCCTCCTACAAACAGCTTCCTGACATGAAAACCAAAGGAGATATGTACTCGTAACATCTAGAAGAAAGTTACGTCGACCAGGATCCTCGACACCTTAAGTCACCATCCTCGCTCGAGCACAACGACTTGGGGGCTCCTGTCCTGGACTAGCCTAGCAAGTTCCTTATGCCGAATTGAGGCCCAATTCGGTATTCGCTTGGGCATAAGCCCAATAAGATATTAACAACGACATGATCATTGTAAGAAATATTCGTTGGCATATAGCTATTGAGGACCTCCCATCTCGCCCCATAACGTCTTTCACATGGCCAACTGCCCTCCAGATTTATAGGAGGCAGTTATGCTCAGTCAAAGGCTACGCGCCCATAATCTGCGGGCACATGCCCTTATAAATACCATCCACCCTTGGAGGGCTAGGTATTAGATTCTAATCACCTAATTTCTTACGCTTTAGTTTGTCTTTCACTGGAACTTACTAGAGCGTCGGAGTACCTTGCAGGTATACCACCCCCTCTCCTACAAACACCATCGCAATCCAAACTAAAGGCCACGAGGACCTATCCAGATCATTTCTATACAATACTATTACTTGAAAACCTTATTAATGACAGGACAAGTTTTACACATGGACTTCAATGACACTAACTTTTCCAAAGTGAATCCATCTCTTTCTGACATATCAATCTTGCCATCATCACTAGTAGGTTTCCAATCAAAGCATTGAACCAATAATGTTAAAGTCATACTAATTACTCTAAGAGCCAAGGCTTCTCCAGGACAAGCCCTTTTTCCAATTCTAAACTTAATAAGTTTCTCCAACTCTCCTTCTTTTTCAAACCTCTCTGGCTTGAAACTCGTTGGCTCACTCCATGTTTCAGGGTCTCTATGAATGGCCCAAGCCTTGATCAATACTATGGTGTCTCGTGGAACTTTGTAGCCTCCAATAATACAATTGTTTGAAGAACTGTGTGGTAATGATAATGGAGCGGGAGTGTACAACCTAAGTGTCTCGTAGATAACATTTTTGATGTAAGTGAGTTTTAGAAGACCTAATTCATCTACCAAACGATCTTGACCTACATGAGTATCTAATTCTTCTCTTACCTATGTTAATACCTCAGGATGGTTCAAAATATTAGACATTGACCACTATAATGTTAAAACAGATGAGTTTGTTCCAGCCACGATCATGGCCTATAAATTCATCAACTCAATTTTATTAAAAAAAATGTGTTTGTTTCGGTGTCATTGACACTGAAACTTGTGACTACCTATGTCAGTGTTGTGTTAGCGTCAGGTGTAGGCAACTTTATAGCACCAACATCTTTGGACAAAGCTGTAAGAATTAGTCAGGGCACGAAACTGGCACATGTGATTATGTTCATACTAAAGCAAGGCCTTTGATGATTTGATCGGTGTAATATTTTGGTTGTGATTCTTGCATATTTAGAAGATGATCTATCATAGTATTTGTATATTTCTTCTTGTTGTGTTGTTTTTCTAGGAGTATTCTCAAGAAGTTATCACATCTTTCACCAATATGTTTGAGTTTCTTTTCAAATTTTTCAAAATCAAGAAACTTAAGCAAATGCGAGAAATCAGTCTTCTTATTTTCTCCTGATAACTGCAAAAGTTGAGATACCATATCTCTAAATTCACTTGATTCCTGAAGAACAGACATGTCACAATCTTCTCCATAGTACCTCTTTCCACAAATCATTCTCATGATATTATTGAAAGTTATTATGAATCAGATACCTCAAAAACAAAGTATAATAGGTTTCTTTGTGATCAAGAAACCCACAAGGGTTAGGATTTAGGGTAACCTAGGATAACAACAAGGATTGATTATAAATGGTTATTCTTTCCTTTCTCTTTAAACAAGATTATAAGTATACAATAATAACAAATAACATCTCTCACTTTTGAATTAGTTTAGCTCGATTTTTGTGGTTTTAATCACAATTGCATTTTTGCTACTTTCTGATTTCTTTTTTTTCCTGGTGAAGCTGGTTATGGAAGGGAAAAGATATCTTAAACTCATCCCACTTTGCATATTGTTATTTAACATATGCCTACATGGTTTTTGGTTCTCTTTAGTTTATTTCACCTTTGGATTAATGCAAAATTTGTTCTTTTTGATATTGGTGGGGGTTTCTTTGATATGGGTCTGAGTATGAGATGTGTGTTGATTGATAGGGTAATGTTGATGTTTTTGTGTTTCCTTATCATCATAATTTTATGATGTTTTTCTTAGGTTTAGAAACCTAATTGTTGTTTTTGTTTGGTGTACTCGCAAAGATCTTATGACCTTTTACCTACGTACTCCCAAAAAGAGAATTGAGCGATCAGAGCATCGTAGTTCCTTCTAAAAGGCTAGAGCTAGGAGGAAAGGGTTGATTTGTATCCTGGTTAAAGCACAAGATGTTAAAGCTCAAAATTTTGATTTATGTCTTGATCAAAGCCTAAGATTGAAGCTGAAAATTATGTATGTGTCCTGATTAAAGCCCAGGGTTGAAGCTAAAAAAATAGTTATTTGTAATTGGTTGGTTGCTTGAATTTCATAGCTTAAGGCATAAGTTGAATGGTATCTTGATTTGCATAGCTCAAGAAAGGCTGAATGGGTACCTGTTGCACCCCAAAATTTGCCCTCACAATACAAGACTTTGTGTGCTAAGAAGGTTCACAAGGTTCACAAGTTCTTAATGCTTTCAACACCTTTCATGAGGTTCATGAAGTTTACAAGTTACTTTATGAAGGTTCACAAGGTTCACAAGCCTCTCAACATTTACATAACCTTTCATGAGGTTCATGAAGTCCACAAGTTACTTCTTGAAGGTTCACAAGGTTCACAAGTTCCATAATGCTTTCAATGCCTTTCTTGAAGTTCATGAAGTCTACAAGTTACTTTATAAAGGTTCACAAGGTTCACAAGCTTCTCAACACTTACAAGACCTTTCAGGAGGTTCATGAAGTCTACAAGTCACTTCTTGAAGGTTCACAAGGTTCACAGGATTCACAATGATTACAAAGCTTTCCTGAGGTTCATAAGGTCTACAAAGGCACTTTATGAGGTTCACAAGGTTCACAAGGTTTAAAATACCTCCCATGAGTATCACAAGACACTTTATGAAGGTTCACAAGGTTCACAAAGTTCGCAATTGGTCAGAAGAGTTGACAATTCCCTCAGACAATGCACCTCCTAAGCAATGCATCCAAAACTAGGGTTTTGACTTTAATCAGGCTAAATGAACTTCCAAGACTTCAAGTGAGCTTCATAACATCTTATATGTGTGTAAAAAACCCCATGACAAGTTTCAAGACTTTTCTCAAAAGTTTGCTCAGTCAGATGATCAGATAAGTCAAAATCAGTCAAAGCAGTTAAAAAGTCAAACTAAGGTCAACTGTGGTCAAACCAAAGTCAAACTTCATGATTTTTTGCCAACATCAAGTATATGAAGTAAAATTCATCATTTGATCAAGGGTTGATCATGATTCATCAAGGAGATTCCAGATCATCAAGAATCAGGAGTTTCTAAATTAGGGTTTCCTCAGTAAAAGTCAACTAAACTTTGACCAGCCATAACTTTCACATGCTTCATCACCAAGTCTCCATCCAAAGCTCATTTTGAAGGAAATTGAATTCTCTACAACTTTGTGTCTCACAAGCAAATCCCAAAAATGCTTCATTTGGAAGGTATGAGCTAAGACATTATAGGTCCTTTTGAAAGTCAACAAAAAGTCAACAACTTCAAAAGGGCATAACTTGAGAATGGTAAATGATATGGACATGAAAACAGTGGGGTTGGTTAGAGGACTCTTCAAGCTTTCCAAAATGTCCAAGAACACCCTCATAGCATTAAAATTGAAGGATTTGTGCCCTTGCAAAGTTTGGAAATTTTAGGGAAGTTTATGAAGCAAATAAGGCCTAAAATCAAATTTTTGCTAAATGAGCCCACCAAATTGCCGTCCCATCTTTACAAACTCATCAAGCACGACCCAACCCACTCATTTTCTGATTTTTTATTTTTTATTTCATATTTATTTGAATTTTATTCATTAAAATACAAATTAAATTGAAATAAAATATAAAAGTCATATATTTGATTTGATTTTTGGTTTTAGAAAGTTTTAACACTCATTTAAACTTGATTGATACCATTTAAATTCAGATCATCCAAACATGGCAAGGCTAGATCAAGAATATTCAAAATTTAAGATCACATCTTTTTCAATCTTAAAAGGTCCAAAAATCCAAAGTTTTGATTAATCTCTTGACCTAATTTCATTATATCATATATATACAACACATAGCAAGCATAAACTGACGAAGGGGCTGCCTCAAGAACACATTACAAACTTCAAAATTTCAAGAGAAAATAGAGATTAGGTTTTGGACTTAGAGGGACTCTCAAGACGAAATAAGGGTTGCAAATCATTCCTTGAAGGTCACTGAACGTTTCTGGATCATCAAATCATCCATTCATACACAAAATCATGAGAACCGAATCATCATATTCTTGCTTTTTTTGAATTTTCGATTTCATATATTTATGTAATATAAATTGTTTTTGATCATTGATACTTGTTTGTGAAGGTATTTGGAATTTTTCTGTATGCTTGGATTGAATTTTCATTACAGGTTAAGGGATTCACCATGGCTAGGGTTTCGGCCTCTCGTTTGGGGTTTCATGATAAACCAAATATAAACAATTTTTAAGAACATAAGAAGATTGTATGAGTTCTGAGGATCATATTTCACTAATCAATTTGAAGAAATTTCACTGTTTTGTTGATGTTTGAAATTCGTAGGTTTTGAACATGATGAACTTCGCAGAAAAAAACGCAGCTAAACTCATAGTTATTTTCGCAGGAAATTTGAGGAAGATGAAGATCAGATGGCGCCAAAATCCAGTTTAAAAAATTGATTTAAAATATTATGTTTATTTGTTGGTTATATGTTGAACGTGTTGTAGTGGCTCAGTTGGTTAGTGTGCGCGTTTGTTATATAGATGGTCCTGGGTTCAAATCCTCCCCAGGCCATTTTGCTTTGTTTTCTTTTTTTTGAGAATTTTTGCAGGTTGATAATAAAACCAATTGGTCTCCAATGTTAGCACCAGCGCGCGCTTGGCCTGGTGGAGATGTTGTTGGTCCAGTGTTGGCAAAGCCTAGGGCGTGGGTTCAATCCCTGCCCCAGGTAAGTTTTGTCTTTTATTTTCTCTAATTATTTTTGTTTTATTATTAATAGTTTTTATAATTAATTTTAATTACAATAATATATATTCAAATAATAATAAGTAAATAAGTATGTATAACTTCATATTCTTCTAAAAAATTCTAATTTATTTTTTTTCTAAATTTTTTTTTTAATCCTAGTCTCTTTATTTAAATTAAAATATGTATATATTATAATAATTAGATTAATATTTAACTTTTTTTGTACAAAAAATCTAATTTATTTTATAAACCCTAAAAATATATTTTTTTAAAAACCCTAATTAATCATGTTAATTTTTAAAACCCTAATTTCTTTTTTTTCTTCTATTTTTGTTTAATATTATTATTTATATTCAATCTAATTTTTATTAAAATTTTGTACATAAACATGTTTAAAAATTAAAATGCTTAATTTATTTTTTATAATATGTAAATATTCTACAATTGGTTATATTTTAATTTTACATAAAAATAATTTCTATTATATGTTTAAAATTACTAATTTAATTATGTTCATAATTAATTTTATAATTTATACTTAACTTAAAATTTTATAATAATTATTCATATTTTTCTATTAACCATTAAAATTTTGTTTATTATAATCTTTTTTGTTTATTATTATTATTATTATTAACCATGTTTATTACTAACCCCATTTATTTTTATTTTTTTATTATTATTATTATTTCTACTAACCATATTATAATTTCATATTTATTTTGCTTACTTATTTATTTTGCTTACTTATTTATTTTGCTTGTTTATTTATTTTGCTTATTATTTTAAATTGCTTTTATTATTTTTGTAATTGCTCATTGGTGTAAATATTTATTTGTAATATTTAATTATTTATTTTTATGCCATGGTTAGTAAAAATAGGGAGTGTAAACATGTATGCTATTTAAAATTAATTTAGATCACTTAAATCAAAAGATAAATATAAAACTGAACACTCACACACGTAAGTCGATCTTTGATCGCCATCTCACTTTCTAGGGTTACCTCTCATTGTTGCCTAATCACAAGGTCAAGTGGGGTGTATAAAGCAAAAGTCCCTTAAAAGAAAAGTCATCTAGTCCCTTCGTAATTAAAGATCAAGTCCCTTAAATGGTTGCCTTTCATAATGATCTTGTCCCTTTCGAATAATGATGGCAGTCCCTCCAAAAAATGCTTAATACACCCTACAGTTGCCTTCATTAAACAGATGTCCCTTTACTTGTCCCTTACATCCAAGGTAATGACTACCTATTCCTTAATAATAGGGATAGTCTTACCATTTAAAGGATAAAGAACAGAAAGACTTAAACTTTAGGGTAGGTTCCTCATAGTTACTTGCTCACTACTTAAAAATTTCTCAAACACTTCACAAATTTCAAACAATTTTCAAACACAAGTTTTTTACGCATCCGTACATGGATCATTATCAAACTCTTATGAAATTTTTTATCCACACACTTCACATTTTGAAAAACAATTCAAAGTGAGCTAAGTAACTAAGAGCCCATGGATAACCATGGATGTAAAGGGTGTTAACACCTTCCCTTTACATAACCTACCCCCCGGACCCAAAAATCTTTTAAAAGGTCTTTCCTGTTCTTTTATGCCTTTCCTTTGGATAAAATAAAAGTCGGTGGCGACTCTTGCTATCCGCAACATAACTAAAGTCAGTTCTCCCACCGTGTTACAGAACTGGCGACTCTGCTGGGGATCTAAATTAAAGAGGGGTACCCTTAGGAATTAAGATCACTTTAAATTGTTTGCCTTGTTTGATTTATATTATCTTGTTGGGGTGCTCTTATGTGTGAAAGGTCCTAACCCGGATCTAGTGTACCTTAGGTAAATGGCAATAGACCAAGGAAACTGTACGACGTATATCGATACGGTTGATCTGGTGGCCATAGTTAGTGCGACTTCTTGGTTGGTGCTTATGTTCCTTAAGTCAAGTTGAGGATAATATGAGGCTGCCATATGTTGTCAATGCACTAACTGACTTTTAGAACCCTAGTTAACTCATCTTGGCCTTTAGAAAGTAGTGAGGTAACCGGCTTTGGTGCAGACTGAAGTTGGTTGACACTCGATACTACGCTCATTGAGATCTTAAACTTGGAGGGTTTTGGTTGGCAAGTAAGTTGCCTTCTGATCAACCATCCTTGTGAAGGATCAATGATATTGAGATCCCTTAGAACCCGGTTACTTTTGTAGGACAGGATGAACCATCTAACTTCAGGGGAGGGTACTTACCTTTGAACCTCATGCAAGCCTTTAAACCTAGGACTATGGTGTGACTTGATTGTGTGTGCCACATGTTTGTGATTGAGCATAACATCATGACATCATCATGCATCATAAGCATAGCATTTTCACTAACCATTTCAAGGACCAAGGGATTTATCTTTGTTCTTTGTTGTAGGGCATGGCTTTTGCTCGTAGAAACACCGTCAGGACCAATTTTGTAAGAGACTCATTACAAAGTAAGTCAGGAAAGAATTCTGGAGCTAACAAAGCAACTTCACGAGGAACGAAACCTCAATTCATACCTCAACATAAAGAGGAAACGTCCATGGGAGACTTAAAACCCCCATCTTTTGTACTTATTTTATTTCACTTTCATTTTTTGTAAGCCTAAAAGGCAAAACAAAGTTATTACTAATAAAAGTTTACTTTCGTGTTTGTCTAAGCAAATTTAAATCCTGCGGTCCTTGAAAACATTGCATATGCATTCCCATATCATTTCATTGCATCACAGGCTTATAATTGTGCACAGGTGTCTCATCTTCTCACTGTTTATTTCAGCAATGGCTCTCGAACAATCAGTTAAGGATCTTCAGGCACAGAATGCACAGTTCCAAGAGCTGATCTTGAACCTATCCAAGGGGCAGGATGAATTGAAGACACTGCTGGCCAAGAAGACTAAGAAGACTAGAAGGTCTGCTGGGTTGATCAACATGGGAAGAAGGTTCAAAGGTCTTGCCAAGACCAAGGAACCAGCTGAAGACTATGAATCTGAAGAATCTGAGCAAGAGGTAGGCAGTCTCCACCATTCAATAGGGGACTCTGATTCTGAGGCTAACTACTACCATGAGTCTAATGAAGACAAATTCAAGATGTTGGTGGATAGGATGGATGCTATGGAGTTGCAGAAGTCATCTGGGCTGGATTTTGAGGATTTGAGTCTGATATCTGGGGTAGTCATACCCATTGGGTTCAAGGTTCCTACATTTGTTGTCTATGACGGGGTCTCTTGTCCCAAGCTGCATCTGAGGTCTTATGTCAGAAGGATCCAACCTCACACTGCTGACAAGAAGTTGTGGATCCACTTTTTCCAAGAGAGCTTATCTGGAGCTCAGCTAGAGTGGTATTATCAGTTGGAGAGTGTCAACATCAGAGACTGGAATGATCTTGCTGAAGCTTTCTATAAGCAGTACCAATACAATGCTGACTTAGCCCCCACTCGCATGCAACTTCAGAGCATGTCTATGGGTGCCAAAGAAAGTTTTAAGGAGTATGCTCAGAAGTGGAGAGATTTAGCTGGAAGAGTTCAACCCCCTTTGACTGATAGGGAACTGGTTGATATGTTCATGTGTACACTGAATGGTCCGTTTTACAGTCATCTCATTGGAAGCTCATCATCTGGCTTCACTGAGTTGATCATGACAGGAGAGCGGGTAAAAAATGGTATCAAGAGTGGAAAGATCCAAGTGGGCACTTCTTCATCAGGTGCTGCAAAGAAGCCTCCCACTGGGAAGAAAGAATCCAATGCTGTTTATGGTCAACCTGATCGTAACAGAAGGCATCAGTCTGTTAGTGCAGTTCATATTTCAAATCCAACTCCTGCAACAACAGAGCAGCCTCAAGGCAACCAACAGAGGGCTAGAAGACAGTTCACGAAGATCAACATGTCAATGGCTCAGGCATTGCAACACTTGTTGAAGGCTGAACTTATTACTCTGAGAGAGGCTCCTCAGAATCCCAATGTTACCTCTCCCAAGTACAATCCCAATGCACGATGTGCATATCATTCAAACTGTCCAGGACATGATACTAATAACTGCTGGGTCTTGAAAAACAAAATTCAAGATATGATTGATGCTGGAGAGATTGAGTTTGATCCTCCGGGTACTCCAAATGTGATTACAGCTCCAATGCCAAATCACGAGAAGACTGTCAATGCCATTGATGAAGACCTACATGTCTATTCAGTTGCGGAGTTGACCACACCATTGTCTGTCATCAGAAAGAAGTTAGTGCAAGCTGGATTCTTTCCGGGTTGTCGTGAAGATTGTGTTTATTGTGAGTATAATCCAGATAAGTGCTTCAGGTTGAAGGATGGAATTCAGCGTCTCATGGATAATTACACCATTGTATTTGAAAGGAGGCCATCTTCTGTAGAAAGTATGGTGGATCATCTGACTCGGGGTAAGAAGATTGAAGAGGTTGATATGGTTGACAAAGTACCGGTAAGAATCACTTCAAAGGGTCCCATTAAAATCACTCATCAGGGTCCAATCAAGATTACTGCTGAAGGTCCTGTGAAAGTTGTTGCTGAAGCCAGAGTGGCTCCTTTGATCATTACTACTCCTGGTCCTATTCCTTATACATCTGACAAAGCTGTGCCTTGGCACTATGGGTCTGATGTTTACATCCATGGTGTTAAGCAAGAGCCTTTACCTGATGTGCCTGTTGACATTGACAATATTGCTGGATCTAGCAAGATCACTCGTAGTGGAAGAGTCTTCTCTCCTCCAGTTGCTTCCAAGAATGCAGTTACTCCTGCTGCTACTTCCACCACCGATGCTCGGGGCAAGGGTCCTGTTATTGAGCCTGTATCTACTAATGTGCCAGCTGCTGATGATCTCTCTAAGCAGATGGAAGAAGTATTGAAAATCATTCGCAAGAGTGATTATGACATTGTTGATCAGTTGGGGCATACTCCCTCAAAGATTTCTATGCTCTCCCTATTATTATGTTCTGAGGCTCATGCCAAGTCATTGATCAAGTTTCTTAAGATGGCTCATGTACCCAGTGCAATTTCTGTTGACCAATTTGAAAACTGTGTTGCCCACCTGACCTACGACAATGGGTTAGGATTTTCTGATGCTGATTTGACCCCTGCCAAGAGAGATCATAACAGGGCCTTGCATATTTCAATTGAATGCAGGGGCACTACCCTGTCTCATGTGCTGATAGACAATGGTTCCTCTTTGAATGTGTTGCCCAAGGAAGTCCTGAACAAGCTGAGTCCTGAAGATGCTGTGCTGAAGCCCAGTAATATTGTGGTAAAGGCTTTTGATGGTTCTAGAAGAGTAGTACATGGGGAAATTGATCTTCCAATCCAAGTTGGTTCTCAGGTGTTTACTGCTACATTTTATGTGATGGATATTCGTCCTTCGTACTCTTGTCTGCTTGGTCGTCCCTGGATCCATGGGGCAGGTGCTGTGACCTCTACATTGCATCAGAAGCTGAGATATCCGGTGAATGGAAAGGTTGTTACTGTCTATGGAGAGGAAGAATACTTTGTCAGCCATGTAAACACTTTCAAGTATCTGGAAGTGGAAGGTGAATACATTGAGACTCCGTGCCAGTCATTTGAAGTGGTTCCCTGGGTTGTTAATGATTATGTAGCTCCTCCTACTGTGAAGAAAGTTCCTGTGGTCACCAGAAAACCTCCAACAATGGCAATGGCCTCCCTCAATGATGCTAGAGTTGTGGTGGATGAAGGTGGTTGTACTATTTGGGGTCAGCTTCCTGATATTCCATACAAGTCTGACAAGTTTGGTTTGGGTTTCACTGCAGAGTCCTAGAAGGCTGTTCGTCGTGCTCGTGCTGCTCGCATCACCAATCAAGGGGTTGTGAAGGACCAGATTAATGTTATGGGAGATCAAGATGAAGACTAAAACTTGGATGCATGGATTTTTCCTACTGTGGGTGCTGGACTCACTAATTGGAAAGCTGAAGATGTTATCCCTATCTCCTTTAGTCAGGAGTAAATACTATTACTGTGTTATGTTTTAATTTTGTAATTTCTTGAACAATAAAACTTTCAAGCCATGTGCCTTACCCGGGGCACAATGGTGTGCTTGTTACGGGCTGTCATTTCATTTGCATACTTCATTCAATAAAATCAGTGGACGTTTCGTTTTCGTAAATATTGTGTTCCTTGTCTTTCTTTTTCTTTTATTTTTGTTTTATCAGCTATGTGTTCTTACACACACCCACATCACTAAATGCAGATCCTCATCCACTCTGGATCCTGTTGATAATAGTTCTACTATTGCCAATTATGATTTCGAGAATCCGATCTATCAAACTGAAGACGGAAATGAGGACGATTGTGAAATACCTGTAGAGCTTGCTAGGTTGTTACAACAAGAAGAGAAAGCTATACAGCCACATGAAGAGCCAGTCGAAGTTGTGAATCTGGGAACTGAAGAAAACAGAAAAGAGGTTAAGATAGGGGCTGATTTAGAGGACAGTGTCAAAAGCAGGTTGATTCAGATGTTACGTGACTATGTGGAGATATTTGCTTGGTCTTATGAAGATATGCCAGGGTTGGATACAGACATTGTGGTTCACCGTTTGCCAGTGAAAGAAGATTGTCGTCCAAAGAAACAGAAGGTTCGTCGTATGCGTCCTGAAATGTCAGAAAAGATCAAGGCAGAGGTAATGAAACAGTTCAATGCAGGGTTCTTAGCAGTAACTTCTTATCCTCAGTGGGTTGCAAATGTGGTACCGGTTCCAAAGAAAGATGGTAAGGTACATATGTGCATGGACTACAGAGATTTGAACAAGGCTAGCCCCAAAGATGACTTTCCACTCCCTCATATTGATATTCTGGTAGACAACACTGCTCAGCATAAAGTATTCTCTTTTATGGATGGTTTCTCTGGTTACAATCAAATCAAGATGGCACCTGAAGATATGGAGAAGACTACATTTGTGACACAGTGGGGCACCTTTTGCTATAAGGTAATGCCATTTGGTTTGAAGAATGCAGGGGCAACATATCAGCGTGCTATGGTGGCTTTGTTTCATGATATGATTCATCATGAGATAGAGGTATATGTAGATGATATGATAGCCAGGTCTCAGAATGAAGAGCAACATCTTGATCATCTGCACAAATTGTTTGAGAGGTTGAAGAAATACAAGTTGAGATTGAACCCAAACAAGTGTACTTTTGGAGTTAGATCTGGAAAGCTCCTGGGTTTCATTGTCAGTGGAAAAGGTATTGAAGTGGATCCTGCAAAAGTGAAAGCTATACGAGAGATGCCAGCTCCCCGTACTGAGAAGGAGGTTAGAGGTTTCTTGGGACGATTGAACTACATTGCAAGATTTATTTCCCAATTAACTACCATTTGTGAGCCAATTTTCAAGTTATTGAAGAAAGATCAGGTGATGGAATGGAATGATGAGTGCCAGACTGCCTTTGATGAAATCAAGAGATACCTGCTAGAACCACCAATTTTGATGCCACCAGTTGATGGAAGACCCTTGATCATGTACTTAACAGTGTTAGACAACTCAATGGGGTGTGTGTTAGGGCAACATGACGAGTCTGGTCGAAAAGAGCAGGCAATATACTACCTTAGCAAAAAGTTTACCGACTGTGAAACAAGATACTCACTGCTCGAGAAAACTTGCTGCGCTTTGGCATGGGCTGCTCGCCGACTAAGACAGTATATGTTGACCCATACTACCTTATTGATTTCTAAGATGGATCCAATCAAGTACATATTCGAAAAACCTGCTCTCTCCGGAAGAATTGCAAGATGGCAAATGATCTTGACAGAATATGACATACAGTATACTACTCAGAAGGCCATCAAGGGAAGTGTTGTTGCTGATCATTTGGCTCATCAAGCAGTGGATGATTACCAGTCAATGAATTTTGAATTCCCTGATGAAGATATCATGATTATTACCAAAGAACCTGGACAATATGACGGACCTGAACAAGGATCCCGATGGACTATGGTTTTTGATGGTGCCTCTAATGCACTTGGTAATGGTGTTGGTGTTGTGATTAGTTCCCCGGAAGGTTGTCATACCCCGATTACTGCCAGACTTTGTTTCCATTGTACCAATAACATGGCTGAGTATGAGGCATGTATCCTGGGTATTAAAGCTGCTATTGATATGAAGATTCAGTTTCTTGATGTGTATGGAGATTCAGCCCTGGTAGTAAGTCAGATTAAAGGAGATTGGGATACCAAGCATGATAACCTCATTCCTTATAGAGAGCATGTGTTGTCTTTGATCCCACATTTCAAAGAGATTACCTTTGGACACATTCCACGAAGAGAGAATCAGTTGGCAGATGCATTAGCCACCATGGCATCTATGTTTGAGATCAGCTGGGAGGATGAAGCTCCCAAGATTACTATTGATAGATTTGAAAAGCCTGCATATTGCAATGAAATTGACACTGAAGGGGCAGAGGAGAAGCCTTGGTTCTATGAAGTGAAAAGATATCTTGAAGCTCAGGAGTTCCCTGAAGGGGCATCTGTCAAAGATAAGAAGTTTCTGAGAAGGTTTTCTGCTAAGTTCTTTCTGAGTAATGGCATTCTGTATAAGCGCAATCATGATTCAACTATGCTTCGTTGTGTGGATAAGAAGGAAGCAACTGAGATTATGGAAGAGATGCATGATGGGACCTTTGGCACTCATTCTAGTGGTCATACTATGGCAAAGAAGATATTGAGAGCAGGTTACTATTGGTCTACCATGGAAGCTGATTGTTATCAACACTCCAGAACGTGTCACAAATGCCAAATTTATGCTGATAAAGTCCATGTACCCCCATCACCATTGAATGTGTTGACTGCTCCTTGGCCCTTTGCCATGTGGGGAATTGATATGATTGGTGAGATCAAGCCTACTGCTTCTAATGGACATCGTTTCATCCTGGTTGCTATTGATTATTTCACAAAGTGGGTGGAGGCAGCTTCATTTGCATCTGTTACCAAGAATGTTGTGGCTCGGTTCATTAAGAATAATCTCATATGTAGGTATGGCATCCCTGAGAGGATTATCACTGACAATGGCTCTAATCTGAACAACACTATGATTACTGATCTCTGCACGCAGTTCAAGATTAAGCATCACAACTCTTCTCCGTATCGTCCGAAGATGAATGGGGCAGTTGAAGCTGCTAATAAGAACATTAAGAAGATTGTACAGAAGATGACTGTTACTTACAAGGATTGGCATGAGATGTTACCATTTGCTCTTCATGGTTATCGTACTACAATACGTACTTCAACAGGGGCAACCCCATTCTCCTTAGTCTATGGTATGGAAGCAGTTCTGCCCATTGAAGTTCAGATTCCCTCCTTGAGAATTATGAAGGATGCAGGCTTGAACGAAGATGAGTGGATTCAGACTCGACTTGACCAGATAAATCTGATTGATGAGAAGAGGTTGGCAGCAGTTTGTCATGGCCAGATGTACCAAAAGCGAATGATCAAGGCTTTTAACAAGAAGGTTAAGCCAAAAGTATATCAGGCTGGTGACTTGGTAATCAAGCGTATCATATTACCACAGGGTGATCCTAGGGGCAAGTGGACTCCAACATATGAAGGACCATTTGTAGTCAAAACAGTGTTCTCAGGAGGTGCCATGATACTGACTACAATGGATGGTGAAGACTTCCCACAGCCTGTAAACGCAGACATAGTTAAAAAATACTACGCATAAAAAGAGACCCGCTAGGTTGACAGGCCTAGGCAAAAATAAGGGCATCCCGGCAAACCAAAAGGGTTTGGGCAAAAATTAGGGATATATATATAAAAAAGATGTACACCCGGCAAGTCGAAAACCTGAAAAGGCGGCTTGGGCAAAAAAGGGTATCCCGGTGGATTGAAAACCTGAAAGGGCAATCCAGGCAAAAGTTAGGGATTAAAGCGTATGACTATGTCTCGTTTGGATCACTCATGAAACTACAACCAGTTGTACCACTTACTCAAGCTCGAACAGATAAAGCTCAATTCAATCGTTTCCGTCTCAACAGCAAGAAGATGAGATACTTGAATGGCAATAGTAGAATTGAAACTCAATAGGATTGTTTCCCACATAGCTGATTTTCTTTTGTAAAACTTCATGACAAAATCCTCTTACTAGGGTTTATGTCTCCTTGTACAAACTTACCCGTGTATGGGTCACCTTTTGATATAAATAAATTCCATCTTTTGAATCCAGATTTACTTTTACCCTATTTACATAAGCGAAACGTCCATTGGTTGTGTTTGAATGTATGTATGCTTTTGAATATGATTGATGTTTACCAGAAATGCATGTATGCTTAATATGATTGATGTTTACCAGAAATGCATGAAAATGCAGTAATAGTATTTACTAAGGACGAACGAGGGAAGGATTTCAACGAAGCTTCGCCGGTTCACCTTTACAAGACAGTTACGAACCCTCAGTAGGACAAATCCATCTTCATAAAGTCTCATCTCCCCTGGAATTTATATCCATCTCTTTTATCCTCATACGGATGTACGGGAAATTACTTTCCAATAAGGGTACGACGAACGAAGACGGGATGTTATACTTATCCTACTATCCCCAGCATACGGGAAGTTATCTACACCCTGTTATCCCCAGCAGACAGAGGGTTTATATATTCTTCAACAACAAATCAGGATTTATTTTCCCTGGCCAGCAGTTGTTATACGAAGATATCCAGACGCTCCCGGCAGTATCATATCATACATACATCATTTACATCATACTATAGCATATATATCCATAGACATATAGTACATTACCTAAGTGCATCATATCATACATGCATACATAAAGCATAAACTAATATTATTATACCGAATGCTACTTTGTTTTCAGGTTAATTACCCAACAAACAAACTTATTACTTTGGGACTGCTTTATCGTAACCTCAGGGTTACTTTATCCTCCTGATAAGCTTCTTATTACTTTGGGACTGCTTTATCGTAACCTCAGGGTTACTTTACCCTCCTGATAATCTTCTTATTACTTTGGGACTGCTTTATTGTTACCTCAGGGTTACTTTATCCTCCTGAAAGCATTACTTCAAGACTGCTTTAGAGCTATCCATTGCTCTATCCTCCTGAGGACATATTACTACTTCAAGACTGCTTTAGAGCTATTGATTTGCTCTATCCTCCTGAAGCCATCTTATTATTTCAAGACTGCTTTAGAGTTATCATTATTGATGGCTCTATCCTCCTGAAATCATCATATTACTTCAAGACTGCTTTAGAGTTATCATTATTGATGGCTCTATCCTCCTGAAATCATTACTTCAAGACTGCTTTAGAGCTATTGATTGCTCTATCCTCCTGAGGTCATATTATTATTTCAAGACTGCTTTAGAGTTATCATTGCTCTATCCTCCTGAAATCATTACTTCAAGACTGCTTTAGAGTTATCATTATTGATGGCTCTATCCTCCTGAAATCCTATTATTACTTCAAGACTGCTTTAGGGTTATCATTATTGATTGCTCTATCCTCATGAAGACATGCTGTTACATCAGGATTACTCCAGTATCCTGAAAACATATCATCAATACCTCAGAACTCTCCAAATTCCTGACAGCTTTCATTATATCTCCATATTTTGGACTGCTTTATCTTCCAAGAACTTTCTACTAGTGGCATCTTTAAGCCCACTCAATCATATTCAACCAACCATCAATATCACTCTATGCACTGGTGAGTGCAAATTTTTTGGATTTTGTGTTCAATCCCCTTCAACCTTCCAGGTCACGACTGGCAAATATACCAATCTAACCCCTCAGGTTTCAGAAAATTGAACAGGGGCAGCTGTTGCACCCCAAAATTTGCCCTCACAATACAAGACTTTGTGTGCTAAGAAGGTTCACAAGGTTCACAAGTTCTTAATGCTTTCAACACCTTTCATGAGGTTCATGAAGTTTACAAGTTACTTTATGAAGTTTCACAAGGTTCACAAGCCTCTCAACATTTACATAACCTTTCATGAGGTTCATGAAGTCCACAAGTTACTTCTTGAAGGTTCACAAGGTTCACAAGTTCCATAATGCTTTCAATGCCTTTCTTGAAGTTCATGAAGTCTACAAGTTACTTTATGAAGGTTCACAAGGTTCACAAGCTTCTCAACACTTACAAGACCTTTCAGGAGGTTCATGAAGTCTACAAGTCACTTCTTGAAGGTTCACAAGGTTCACAGGATTCACAATGATTACAAAGCTTTCCTGAGGTTCATAAGGTCTACAAAGGCACTTTATGAGGTTCACAAGGTTCACAAGGTTTACAATACCTCCCATGAGTATCACAAGACACTTTATGAAGGTTCACAAGGTTCACAAAGTTCGCAATTGGTCAGAAGAGTTGACAATTCCCTCAGACAATGCACCTCCTAAGCAATGCATCCAAAACTAGGGTTTTGACTTTAATCAGGCTAAATGAACTTCCAAGACTTCAATTGAGCTTCATAACATCTTATATGTGTGTAAAAAACCCCATGACAAGTTTCAAGACTTTTCTCAAAAGTTTGCTCAGTCAGATGATCAGATAAGTCAAAATCAGTCAAAGTAGTTAAAAAGTCAAACTAAGGTCAACTGTGGTCAAACCAAAGTCAAACTTCATGATTTTTTGCCAACATCAAGTATATGAAGTAAAATTCATCATTTGATCAAGGTTTGATCATGATTCATCAAGGAGATTCCAGATCATCAAGAATCAGGAGTTTCTAAATTAGGGTTTCCTCAGTAAAAGTCAACTAAACTTTGACCAGCCATAACTTTCACATGCTTCATCACCAAGTCTCCATCCAAAGCTCATTTTGAAGGAAATTGAATTCTCTACAACTTTGTGTCTCACAAGCAAATCCCAAAAATGCTTCATTTGGAAGGTATGAGCTAAGACATTATAGGTCCTTTTGAAAGTCAACAAAAAGTCAACAACTTCAAAAGGGCATAACTTGAGAATGGTAAATGATATGGACATGAAACCAGTGGGGTTGGTTAGAGGACTCTTCAAGCTTTCCAAAATGTCCAAGAACACCCTCATAGCATTAAAATTGAAGGATTTGTGCCCTTGCAAAGTTTGGAAATTTTAGGGAAGTTTATGAAGCAAATAAGGCCTAAAATCAAATTTTTGCTAAATGAGCCCACCAAATTGCCGTCCCATCTTTACAAACTCATCAAGCACGACCCAACCCACTCATTTTCTGATTTTTTATTTTTTATTTCATATTTATTTGAATTTTATTCATTAAAATACAAATTAAATTGAAATAAAATATAAAAGTCATATATTTGATTTGATTTTTGGTTTTAGAAAGTTTTAACACTCATTTAAACTTGATTGATACCATTTAAATTCAGATCATCCAAACATGGCAAGGCTAGATCAAGAATATTCAAAATTTAAGATCACATCTTTTTCAATCTTAAAAGGTCCAAAAATCCAAAGTTTTGATTAATCTCTTGACCTAATTTCATTATATCATATATATACAACACATAGCAAGCATAAACTGACGAAGGGGCTGCCTCAAGAACACATTACAAACTTCAAAATTTCAAGAGAAAATAGAGATTAGGTTTTGGACTTAGAGGGACTCTCAAGACGAAATAAGGGTTGCAAATCATTCCTTGAAGGTCACTGAACGTTTCTGGATCATCAAATCATCCATTCATACACAAAATCATGAGAACCGAATCATCATATTCTTGCTTTTTTTGAATTTTCGATTTCATATATTTATGTAATATAAATTGTTTTTGATCATTGATACTTGTTTGTGAAGGTATTTGGAATTTTTCTGTATGCTTGGATTGAATTTTCATTACAGGTTAAGGGATTCACCATGGCTAGGGTTTCGGCCTCTCGTTTGGGGTTTCATGATAAACCAAATATAAACAATTTTTAAGAACATAAGAAGATTGTATGAGTTCTGAGGATCATATTTCACTAATCAATTTGAAGAAATTTCACTGTTTTGTTGATGTTTGAAATTCGTAGGTTTTGAACATGATGAACTTCGCAGAAAAAAACGCAGCTAAACTCATAGTTATTTTCGCAGGAAATTTGAGGAAGATGAAGATCAGATGGCGCCAAAATCCAGTTTAAAAAATTGATTTAAAATATTATGTTTATTTGTTGGTTATATGTTGAACGTGTTGTAGTGGCTCAGTTGGTTAGTGTGCGCGTTTGTTATATAGATGGTCCTGGGTTCAAATCCTCCCCAGGCCATTTTGCTTTGTTTTCTTTTTTTTGAGAATTTTTGCAGGTTGATAATAAAACCAATTGGTCTCCAATGTTAGCACCAGCGCGCGCTTGGCCTGGTGGAGATGTTGTTGGTCCAGTGTTGGCAAAGCCTAGGGCGTGGGTTCAATCCCTGCCCCAGGTAAGTTTTGTTTTTTATTTTCTCTAATTATTTTTGTTTTATTATTAATAGTTTTTATAATTAATTTTAATTACAATAATATATATTCAAATAATAATAAGTAAATAAGTATGTATAACTTCATATTCTTCTAAAAAATTCTAATTTATTTTTTTTCTAAATTTTTTTTTTAATCCTAGTCTCTTTATTTAAATTAAAATATGTATATATTATAATAATTAGATTAATATTTAACTTTTTTTGTACAAAAAATCTAATTTATTTTATAAACCCTAAAAATATATTTTTTTAAAAACCCTAATTAATCATGTTAATTTTTAAAACCCTAATTTCTTTTTTTTCTTCTATTTTTGTTTAATATTATTATTTATATTCAATCTAATTTTTATTAAAATTTTGTACATAAACATGTTTAAAAATTAAAATGCTTAATTTATTTTTTATAATATGTAAATATTCTACAATTGGTTATATTTTAATTTTACATAAAAATAATTTCTATTATATGTTTAAAATTACTAATTTAATTATGTTCATAATTAATTTTATAATTTATACTTAACTTAAAATTTTATAATAATTATTCATATTTTTCTATTAACCATTAAAATTTTGTTTATTATAATCTTTTTTGTTTATTATTATTATTATTATTAACCATGTTTATTACTAACCCCATTTATTTTTATTTTTTTATTATTATTATTATTTCTACTAACCATATTATAATTTCATATTTATTTTGCTTACTTATTTATTTTGCTTACTTATTTATTTTGCTTGTTTATTTATTTTGCTTATTATTTTAAATTGCTTTTATTATTTTTGTAATTGCTCCTTGGTGTAAATATTTATTTGTAATATTTAATTATTTATTTTTATGCCATGGTTAGTAAAAATAGGGAGTGTAAACATGTATGCTATTTAAAATTAATTTAGATCACTTAAATCAAAAGATAAATATAAAACTGAACACTCACACACGTAAGTCGATCTTTGATCGCCATCTCACTTTCTAGGGTTACCTCTCATTGTTGCCTAATCACAAGGTCAAGTGGGGTGTATAAAGCAAAAGTCCCTTAAAAGAAAAGTCATCTAGTCCCTTCGTAATTAAAGATCAAGTCCCTTAAATGGTTGCCTTTCATAATGATCTTGTCCCTTTCGAATAATGATGGCAGTCCCTCCAAAAAATGCTTAATACACCCTACAGTTGCCTTCATTAAACAGATGTCCCTTTACTTGTCCCTTACATCCAAGGTAATGACTACCTATTCCTTAATAATAGGGATAGTCTTACCATTTAAAGGATAAAGAACAGAAAGACTTAAACTTTAGGGTAGGTTCCTCATAGTTACTTGCTCACTACTTAAAAATTTCTCAAACACTTCACAAATTTCAAACAATTTTCAAACACAAGTTTTTTACGCATCCGTACATGGATCATTATCAAACTCTTATGAAAATTTTTATCCACACACTTCACATTTTGAAAAACAATTCAAAGTGAGCTAAGTAACTAAGAGCCCATGGATAACCATGGATGTAAAGGGTGCTAACACCTTCCCTTTACATAACCTACCCCCCGGACCCAAAAATCTTTTAAAAGGTCTTTCCTGTTCTTTTATGCCTTTCCTTTGGATAAAATAAAAGTCGGTGGAGACTCTTGCTATCCGCAACATAACTAAAGTCAGTTCTCCCACCGTGTTACAGTACCCTGAATTACATAGCTCAAGGAGGATTTAATGGTTGACCTGAATTGCATAGCTCAAGACAGCTGAATGGTTTATCTTGATTTGCATAGCTAGAGAAAGGCTGGATGTTTAGCTTATTTAGAGTCCAAGACTATGACTATGGGAATTTAACTTAGTTAAAGTCCAAAACTATAACGATATTGATGTTGTTAGCCTAGTTAAAGTCCAAGACTATGACTGGTGTTATCTTAGTTAAAGTCCGAGACTATGATTGGTGTTAGCTTAGTTAAAGTCCAAGACTATGACTGGTTTTGAGTGATTATTGTTTGAATTTTGTGCCTTGATTGAAGCCCAAGGTTGAAGTTAAATGGTGCTCAGTAGAGAGAATTTTTCATCTTTAAAAAGGGAAGATTTGTTTTATATGTGCCTTGATTGAAGCTCAAGGTTGAAGCTAAACAAAGAAAACTAACTTTGTAGGGAAACTTTTATCTGTATTCTGATTTGGAAGCCCAAGTGTGAAGCTTATTTATGAGAGATTGATTCTTGATTTTATTTGTATCTTATATGAAGCCTAAGATAGGAGGCTGAAAAATTTGTTGGGAGACTGGCTAAGTATGAAGAGTGTTTTGTCTTTTGGTAAGTTTTTGAGAGATGTGGTCATCAGACATTCCTTTGTCTGAAATGATTCAATTGTACAAAGTCCAAAAGGAGGCTATCTTGGTCATCCATCGGGGAGAGGGGGGTCTATTGTATGGTGTTTGATTATAAGGTATGTTCCTATGATTTTAGGAAGCCTGAGAGGATCCTTGTGTTTAAGCCCAAGAAGAAGCTAGATTACCTGTATGAGGACCATGGGTCCTTGGATAAAGCCGAATAGGAGGCTGGGGAAGGCTGAGTAACTTCTACATCTGAGAGAAGGCATCTTTAAGAGGCCTGAGGGTCCTTGAATGAAGCCCAAGAGGAGGCTATGTTTTTCCCTAATTTGGTTCTAGTTATTCAGAGGTTAGGTCTGGTGACAGTAACCTGATTGCTTAAATTCTAGAAGAGATGCAAGTATAAACAGTAAAGATGCATGCAAACAGATAAAAGGTGTCAGTAAATGTGTTTAACAACTTTTAGTATGTCTTTGCTATGGTTTGAGTATTCTTAAGTTGTTTTATTAAGAATTATGTTGGGAGTTACATTGGGAAGTTGATGCCAAAAATCCCGAGGGAGAAACATTACAGATGTGTTTTACATTGTATTCTCTTTGTGATTAAGAAGTTTATTATTATCTTCCCTTTAGTATGAGGTGAAGAAAGATAATTTTGGAAAACTGTTCTATTCTAAGCAAGCACATCAGTTTAAGAAAACATCGAGAAGTTAGAAAGAGAAAAGATGGCTCAAAAGCCAATAATAGAGCTTAAACATAAGGATGCCTATGGAATTTTTTTTGTTAATTAATCACCTGATGATTTCATACACATAGTAGGACCTGGGTGCTGAAAAGCTGCCTACAGTCTAGAACGCAATTCACCGGAGTGAAGCTCAGTCTAGCTGCTGGTGTATTAGATCTTTAGTCATAAAGATGAAAAAAGAAAAGGGAGATGAGATTTGTAAACAAATGATCATGAACCTCTGTTTAGGAGATTAAAAACTGTTTAAGAAATAGTTGGTGGGTTCAGGACTTATACGAAAGTCTGACGGAGTTTTAAAACAGACCGGAGAAAGTTTAAAGCAGAAAGAATGAGTCCTAAACACAAAGGATTCACCATGACACATTTTGACAATTCATTTTAGAAAACAAATGGTTATGTGTAAAAATATTCACAGAAAAATATTTACAGATGAAAACTTTATGTGGTGAAAAAGGCGATTACACCGAGTTTTTTAAAATGGATCAGATGAACCCTAATGGTTCATTTTTCAAAAAGGGACGGGTCTTACACTCTAATATAGGCCCAAGAGTGATAAAAACCAAATTGAGGCTGATTAAAATCAAAACCCTAGTTTTTGATATTTTTTTATATTTTAAATATAATAAATATTTAAAATCTTTGATAAATTTCAAACATATTTGAAAAACAAGTTGAAACCTTTGATCAATGTTTGAAAAATTATGTTTTATCCATGAGACAACTTTAATATCATTTATGTTTGAAAAATCAAGTGAAAGAAATGAATTTTAAAATGTTTAGAAGCAAATAAAAATAATTCTTTATGAAAATAATAAATATATTAAAAAATATTTTTTTGGAGATTTTTTCAAGGAATAAAATATTTAAACATTTTTTAGAGTTAATGAAAAAAGAATCATTTTAAAACTCAAAATAATTAGAGAGAAATTAATTTTAGATTGAATTAAATAAAATCACAAAATTCAAATATTTGAAAATTTGAAAAAGGGCGCCAAGAACAAACGCCATGGTTGTTTTGCCCAAAATTTGCAAAATCCATCGTATCTCATGGAATAGGCATCCATTTGAGATAAAAATAAACATCAAAATTGCTCGTTTTGATCCCACAAACACAATTGTACCAATTAATTTCATTTATTTTGTGTTTAGAGTGAAGAATCAGTGATGAACACTAAAGAGCCCTAATTTGGCCTGAGCCTCATGAAATACTACATGATGATGATTTTGTGAAATTGATTGAGGGAAAGTACTTAGAATATGATTACACACATATGACAAAAAGATAGTGCGAGGAAATATGCATGGATCATGAATTGGCCAAGTTTGAGGCTTACCTAAACTTGAGCTTGCAGTTGGAGTTGTGATTTTGAGATGGAGGTGTTCCAGAAAAGTTGTGATGATCTGGACAGCTTCCCTACACACTATGGAGTGTGTTTGAACACTTGGACTTGATTGCAAATGGTTGGATCAAGTTGTGGCCTTCAAGTTGCAGAAATCAAGCTTCTTTGAGGTTTTGAAGAGTGATTTTGGGTTGGAAGTGTTCCAGAGGTGATCTAAGTGTTTGAACACCTCATAAACATCATATGTGATATGTTTGAGCAATTAGTTTGAGTTGATAGTGGCCACAACTCAAAAATCAGTAGTGATTGCTCAAAATATCAAGTTTTGAGTCTTTGAGAACAAAGGAGAGAAAGCTTGGAGACCAGAGGCTTTGGTGCCATTTTTATGATCAAATGAGGTCTCTATTTATAGGCAAAGATGTTGAGATTACTTAGCCCTTAAGTCTTGAAGAGATGAGGTCACAATTGTTGAATCATTGTTTATGAAAATATCTCTTACACATGAAATGATGAAATTCTCAAATAGCTCAGCTATGCAGCAGCAAATTTCACATTTCTCAGAAGTGTTATGCTTGGATTGTGTCCACTTATTTCTTGTTGAAAAAGAGATCCAAGAATATGCCATTTCGGAGCTTGGTGACCCTTGGATTAAAAAGTCATAATGTTGAAATTGATGAATGTCATTTTGGTGAATTCCATGGTGTAATCATAAATTTGCATGTTTTCTCAAGTTTGTAATGATTGTTTATATGCTTAAACCCACTTGACATTGTCCTTTGACTCAAAAAATCAGATTTCACAAGTTTGTGAAAATCTGTATATTGCAAAACAGTTTGGGATGGCCACTTTGATCCATTATTTCTTCATGTACAAGCAAGATCTTTTCATGCCAATTAGTTCTTTAAATTGTTGGCAACATTTGCAACAACATTGGTGTTTTGAAAAGTATTTGAATCATCTTAGAACTAGGTGAAAAATCCCTCCAAGTTTTAGTGTTTTGCTGATTTTGTACGTAGACAGATTTTATCTAAGTGTTGAAAATCAATATTTTTCTTGATTTTGATCCAATCACAATTTAAAATCCATGAAGAATTGGAGTTTCTTGTAGTTGAATTATTTGTATTTTGTGATTATATATTTTGTTTTAGCTTTGGTTCACAAAAATCGGATGCTTGGATCACAAGTTATGATGCTTGGAAGTAGACCAATTGAACACTTTTTTTCATAACTTAGAAAAATTTCTATGTTTCAAAGGCTGCCCCTTTTACAAGTTATCTTAATGTTTTTTATTTTTTTTGTGATCAAATGCATCAATGGGTCATATATTCTTGTAATATAGGTCATGAGCATCATTTTAGGTTAAAAATTCAAACTTTGACTTTTTGGTCCAGATGGAAATTACACTAGATGCCCCTGGTTTTTTATTTCTTGACTGGACATCCTCTAAGGTTTTTTGATCTTATGAATAGACTTCCATGATGTATATGAGCTATTTAAACCATTCACTATGGTATAGGCTCTTGTCCAGATGAAAATCTTGACTTTTGGTTCCCCGATTAGTCAGAAACCCTAATATGGGCACTGTGAAACCCTAATCTTACAGTCTTTGATCTCTGCACCTCTTGTACTTGTAAATGGATTGTCAAAGTCTTGTCAAAATTCTTCATGATTTGTGGAGGTCTTGTCTCCTTTATGAAAATTTTCATATGGAGGGCATCAGTTGACTGAAACCCTAATTGGTGATTCTGATGGTTTGGGGCCCAAATCACTGAAATATTTGTACAGTCCTTAAAAGATTTTCCATAATTTGATATTCCTTAACCCTTTGATAGTGATTGAAAGATTGAAAATATTATGCATTAATGATTGGTACTTTGCCTGAATCCTATGAGGGACTCAGGAATCCTGATCCATTACGGGGATATTGTTCAAACCAGTCTGACACAGTCCTTTGGTTAGTGGATTTCCTTTAATGAGGTGTATATCTTAGGGTCAAAATTTAGGGTATGACATATGCCCCTATTTAATCTTCTTGGACCCCTAAAATACGAATGGTGAAAACATTTGGAGATTCGAAGTACAAGAGGATTAAATACCTTAGAATATCTGAAATTTTGATCCTAAGATGTCAGGTCGTTCATCTTGTCGGCGATCTTAAGGTTGCAAAGGCTTGGTTACAGCGTTTCTGTAGAGGTTCAAGTTTTCCAAACTCGAAAATGGACGTTTTATCCAGGAAAGAACTGGAGAGAAGACTATTTTTCTCGTGGGATAAATGTTATATGATTATGCAAATGTAAATGCAAACATAATTATGAATGTATGAATGAATGCATATGCTAATAAAACAGACACGACACGACACATAAAGTTGACGAGACAAAACAAAGAATATTGGGTCGATCCGGAGATGGAGTATCACTATTTCTTGGCTTGATCGCTCATTGTAAAGGGGAACTTCTGCTGCTTTTGGTATCTGGAGACATGGCTCTGTGGGGAGAAGCAAGTTCATTCTTGTGGGATATTCTAGAAGTTCAGTTACTTTTGAAGTAGCTGGATGATTTCTTTTTACGTTCACAGACCAAGGAAAATTGAAAATTTTACTTTGAAAAATAAAAGTGATGTAAATTCATTTTGATTTCAAGAAAAAGATAAATCATTTTTTAAAAAACATCATTTTGCAAAGCAAATAAAAAATAAGAGTTGCAAACAAATGGACAAAGACTCAAATTTTCATATATAGGGTGGTAATCATCCAAAGGTGTGATTCCACAGAGTATTTACAAAGTAGAAAATAGTAATTTATTGGGGAAAGGGGCTACATTGAAACATCATGATCCTTATCCTTCTACCAATTCAGAGTTCGGAGTCTTCAGAGCTTCTGTTGATGATGACTTCGATGAGTGACTTTCTTCTAATGATCCAATCTAGTTGGATGCAGTTACTTGCCATGAATCTCGAACATTTTGCCTAGATTTCTCTAGCGAGACATACATACACACACACACACACACACACACACACATATATATATATATATATATATATATATATATATATATATATATATATATATATATATATATATATAATGTCTCTAATTTTTGCCTGGATCGCCCTTTTGGGTTTTCAATTCATCGAGACGCTCATTTTTGTCTAAGTCGTCCTTTCGGGTTTTCAACTTAGCGAGTTTTTTTTATACTTTTAGCCGAAGTATTTATTGATTGCATTAACATTTGTAGGATAAGTGAATTCCTCACCGTTCATTGTTGTGAGTATCAGGGTGTCACCTGAGAAAGCTTTCTTGACCACATAGGGGTCATCATAATTCGGAGTCCATTTGCCCCAAGATTCAGTGAGAAATGATTGGATTTTCTTGAGCATGATATCTCCTTCTTTGAAGACACAACGAGGTCGAAATTTCTTGTCGAATGCTCTTTTCATCTGTTGCTGATATAACTGGCCATGACAGAGGACAATCATTCTCTTTTCTTCTATCAGATTAAGTTCGTCGAATCTGCTTTGGCACCAGTCAGCTTCTGTGAGTTTGGCCTCTATCAATATCCTTAATGATGGGATCTCAACTTGTATAGGGAGTACTGCTTCCATGTCATATACTAGTAAGAAAGGGGTTGTCCCTATTGAAGTGCGAACGAAAGTTCAATATCCATGAAGCGCGTAAGGGAGCATTTTGTGCCAGTTCTTGTATGTCACAACCATCTTCAAGACAATTTTCTTGATATTTTTGTTGGTGGCTTCCATTGCGTCATTCATCTTTTGTCGATAAGGAGAAGAATTATGGTGTTCAATTTTGAACTCTGCGCATAATTCCTTCATCATTTTGTTGTTCAAGTTTGACCCATTGTCAGTAATGAGTTGACTTGGAATACCGTAACGGCAAATGATATTATTTTTGATAAATCGGACGACCACTTGTCGGGTTACATTGGTGTATGATGCTGCTTCGACCCACATGGTGAAGTAATCAATGGCTACCAGGATGAACCGATGTTTGTTTGAAGCTTTAGGTTCGATCATTCCAATCAAGTCGATTCCCATATTGAAAATGACCATGGCGAAGAGAGATTCATGAGAAGCGTTGAAGGCGTATGAATCTTATTAGCATAAATTTGACATTTATGAGATCTCCTCGCATGTTTGTGTCAATCTGCCTCCATTGTGAGCAAGTAATGTCTTGATCGGAGTATTTTTCTTGCCATCATATATATGTTGGTATGAGTACCAAAAGATCCTTCATGAATTTATTTCATGAGTATTTCTGCTTCGCGCTCCTCTACACATTTGAGTAGAACCATGTCAAAATTTCTCTTGTAAAGTACATCTTGGTTGAGGAAGAAGTTGTCTGCCAGTCTTTAGAGGGTTTTCATGTCTTGACGATCCAAATGGATATTCCTTTTACTCGACGGGTCAAAATTACTTAATTTGTATATATTTGTTACATTATATTATATTAATTTACTATTCTAACAATTAAAAAACGACATTACGTGGCCCGTGCGAACCGTAACTCGTACGAACACATAGTTCTCTTATTATTACTTTCCAACATTTTATATATATTTATTAACCATCATTATATTATATTTATTAATTCTATTTCAAATATTAAAATTTATCTTTTTTTTATCACAGTCATTATCATCAAAATATCTATTTTATTATAATTACTAATTGTGTCTATTTGAAACACAAAATTATTATTTTCAAATGTTAAAATTTCTCTTTTTTTTTCTTTCTTCATTTCACACACTTTTTTTTATTTTGTATGATTATTTAATACAAGTTCATATTAATATTAATTTTTTCTATTAAAATATATATTTTTTACGGATCAAAATTACTTAATTTGTATTTTTTTTAAATTCACTATATTATATTAATTTACTATTCTAACAATTAAAAAAAATGACATTGTGTACCGTACGAACACATGGGTCTCTTATTATTACATTCCAACATTTTATATATATATTTATTAACCATCATTATATTATATTTATTAATTATATTTCAAATGTCAAAATTTCTCTTTTTTTTAATGGGTAACTATCATCAAAATATATATTTTATTATAATTATCAATTGTCTCTATTCAAGACACAAAATTATTATTTTCAAATGTTAAAATTTCTCTTCTTTTTTTTTTTCTTTTTTCATTTCACAAACTCTGTTTTTAATGATTATTTAATACAATTGAGTTATAATAATCTTTATATTTTTCCTAAAATATACATTTTTTACGGGTCAAAATTACTTAATTTGTATATATTTCTTAAAATTCACTATATTATATTAATTTACTTCTAACGATTAAAAAATTGATATTGCGTGACCCGTGCGAACCGCGACCCGATTTATTATCTTTTTAAAAATAATAAACTATTTTGGTTATGAATTACTAATAAATTATTTTGATTTTTCTTTATTGTGCTTTATCTTTTCAAAGTTGTAAATAACTGACGTCAACTTAACATACCACGCCATTATCCGTGTGAACACATGGTACTGATATAACACGTGGTATATAAAAGAATTTGGATAAAACAATATTGTTTTTATTTCAAAAATATTTTTTTTTTAAAATAAAAAATTATTTTCATAAAACAATTTTTATTTTTATTTTATTTTGAAAACAAACACGTGCGTAGTATCCGTGTGGAATCACAGGTATCTCACTATTACACAAATATTTTTCCTTTAATTAATTTATAAATATTTAAACTTATCAATGATATTGATTTTATTAATTATTTTTTTATTTTTATAAAAATTCATTTTTACAACAAATACGCCTCACTGACAAGTATCCATACGACGACACGGGTATCATACTAGTTATAAAAAAAAGTGAGATAAATACAATGTGTACCAAAAGTTTAATGTAATTCAGATAAATCAAATTCGTAATAACCATTCCAATTGTAATTCTTCCACGGCCCATTTGAAAATTTAAAACTTAGCTTGTGAAATTTTGTGAACCTAAAATTAACATGAAAAAATATAAGATGTGAAGCCAATAGTTTCAAAAAACTGAGAGTTTTCTATGTATGGTAACTTTTATGATGTACTTATTCAATATAAAATCTAAAAAAAAAAATATATTTAAAATTTATGAACCTACCAAATTATTCCTCCTACATTTTGTTCACAAAAGTGGCTGAAGAGTCCGGATTGATCCGTATAAACATCAATATCTTCGAATTACACCTATTTCGTCTGGACAAATAAGTGTTTGGACAAAAAAAAAATCATACCCAATGGAGAAATTGTTGGGGAGGTAACAAAAGCCCATATTCTTAATTCTAAAATCAATAAGCCTGAAATGGATTATTTTGTGAAAGAATGTTTGGGCCTATAAAAAGTCGAATTAGTGTTTGTGGAAAGTATCGAGGAGGAGGTACTTTGTCAAATCAGGATATTCATACAGAGCCTCCTACACAGAACACTAAAATAGTATAGTTGGATCTTCTCAAGTCCTTAATGTTTAATCTGAAATCATCTTTTCAAGTCCTTAATGTTTAATCTGAAATCATCTTTTAATCAAGCTAGCAACACAAAATTATCAACTATAAAAGAAGTTGCTACCAGAACCCAATTAATATGGATATGGTAATTCAACTAGCCACTAAAAAGGAGTGCATTAATAAACATGTAATTACTTATTCAACTAATCAAGTTAATCATGGAAGTGAATATCCTTACATCTTCCAGCCAAGGCAAACAGAAGTTTAAGCCAAAAAACTCACGTTAGGCATATGATATCTAAGATAAGCCAAACCTCAATCTATCACCATATATCAAGGCATTTGACAAGTCCATAATACCCTTACACATATGATTGTATATATTTTATTTTGTAACTGATGTAGATAGAGAAGGAAAGAAAAAGAACCAAACTAGAGTTTGTAGTTTGTAATAATAATAATAATGACGCTTACCAGAAACATAATCAACTCATACTTAACAGTCTTACATTAAAGAATATTAAGCTAATAATTATTTTACTAAAGTATTTACCTATAATAATTGTTATGATTACTATCATATTCATATTGTGGTGCAAAGAAGAATCAACAAAAAGGTGGTTGAGGATCTTCATAAAGTTTTCACAGCAAAGGAGCTAAAAGAAAGAGATTGTTGTGAATCTTCAAAAAGTTTTCACAGTAGAGGAGCTAAAAGTCTCTAGACCATATGAATAGTGTAACACTCCAACTTATAATTAGAATATTTTTATTTATTTATTCGTGTGATTATGGATTATATCGAACTTGGTTGTTTTTGGAGCACATGGATAATTTGGTAAAATACTAATTATTGGGGATTTGAGATTTTAGAGTTGATGAAATGGTATTATTTGGATTATTATAGATAATTAGGCCGATTAATTATTTTGTAAAAAGGTAAAATAATTGAAAATAAAGAATCATGATTAAATAATTATTAAAGTTGAAAAAATAGGAGAATGAGTCATTTATTCAATTTACAATACCACAAGTTAAATTGGACATTATCAACTTGATACTAGATAGCACTCAAACAATGAATCATTATATGTACTTTGTTTGTGTGTATGCATAAAACCAATGTTGAAGATGATGACGACTCTTAGTATGTTTCAGGTTTCGTTTATGATTTTTCTAAAATCATTGAAAAGAAATGATGCATGTATGAAGTATTTATATGCATGCATATTTGGAAGCAAAAGGAATGCAAAAGGATTGAAAAAGTCGAGAATTTTTGGAAACTTTTGTTGCACAAGTCAACCTATGAAAGTCATATGCCGACCTATTTGAAGGTCATGCGTCGACATGTAAAGTCAAATGCGGACCTGTAGAAGCATCATGTCTTACAAGGTCTACATGATTTAATAATGCGGTACATGAGTCGACCTATGGAGCGCATGTATCGTCATATAGAAACAAATTTCTTATATGTGTCAACCTGGAGTATGCATGTGTCGACCTATGATATTATTTTCCACATAAATTGTTTTTGATGCATTTTTTAAGCATGAAACCTTTTCCAAACATGTTTGCAAATTCTTATATGCATCCTAATGCAAAGATGCACATTGAGAATCAGAGGATATCGTCCAATATACATTAACGCTAAAGTATCCTAGTTTTGACATCATGCAAAATACATCTAATGGAAAGTTGCACACACACCCCAGACCCATATCCTTGCAGAAAAATTGTCACTTGGAATGAACAGACACATTAATAATGGCGCAAGTATATATTTGCCTCTTCTTTTATTGAAAATATATTACTTTTCCGGACCAAATCCATCTTCATATTCGAGCCCCTGGTATTAGGCGTATAAATATTATTTCATCTTTACTTACTCGGGGTATATATGAGTTAGCCCGAAATGGTAAAATGGAATAGGCCGATGAAAATACTTCTTATACCAATACTTTTGAAAACTCCCTTTGTGAGAGCGGGCACATCTCACAATTACCGAAGACAAAGACAAAGCCAGATGAGCCTCAATGGTAACAGGTTTCACTAACATGAAACGCTCCAGGAAATCACCCTAATTCAGTGGTAAAATAGTTAAACCATCACTCCTAGAAACGAAAGGAGACCAATCCATGGTCCCTGATACTATCTTGAGAAGTATGGTCCAAAGAGAAAACATTGGAGAAGATCCTCAAGGAAGGCTTCCAAGATTTATACTTAACACATGGGTGGAACACCTTTAGGAAAGCCCACGCTCCGGAATGGGGCTACGAGGGGCAACCGTTAAATGGTCCATGACGACCATCTCGAAATCAAAGAATGGTGGGTGTATCCTTAACCCGGTGAAAAGGAAATCATACAGAGGAACCATACAACCTTTAGAAAAGTTGCATACCTCATTTGAGCATACTGGGAGAATTGACCAATCTGAGGGATTGCCAAATGCGATGCCAGCTTTTACGATAACCTCGATAGTATTCAAGATAGAAAGAGTCTCACACTGATATAAAACACGCAAACAACAACGCTCAGATCAACAGGGTTCTTCCAAACACAGTGGTGACATCTATAAACTCATGGTATAATAACATTTGATGTTATAACCGATATGATACAATCAATCTTTCATGGGTTCGAATCTCAGTGTTCTCAAAAAAAATTATTCATTTAACGCAAATGCGCTCCTTTCTTTTTTATTTATTTTTAAATAAATAATAAAGGGGATATCACTAACGTTATTATGAGTAACCGTTGTGATATAATTTGTTATTCTTTAAAGTATTATTGTCGTACCTCGAAAAAATACGATCCTAAAATAAACAACAGAGTCGCCACCTAATTCTATTTATTCTAACTAAAGAAAAGGGAGATATAGACACAACCTAAATAGGACAAGAAATGGTCAACAAAACCACTAGTCTAAGTTCGGGAGTCAGTTACGCAAGGGGAAGGTATTAAGCACCCTTTACGTCCGTTGTACTCAACGGGAACCTCTTAGTCTAATTTGCGCTTAAAATGTTAACTTATTATTGTCTTCTTTTAATGATTAAAGTTACTAAGATTGCTTATTAAAGGGAAAAGAAAATTATTATTTATTACGGAGAAAGGTTAAATTTTTTTATTATTGTGAATATGACGGGGACAAAGTTTAAAATTTTTTATTATTGTGCTCGCGAAGGATTAAAATCCTTGTGCCTACGTATTCCCTTGTGCAATGGGAAAGTCAGAGCTTCGTAGTTCGTGCAACTACGGTTTATGTTTTTTAATGAACGATTGTTTGAAAATGTTTTCTACTGCTAAGCGTTGTCTTATCTGCTCGTGATAGGAGGCTGAAGCGCTAGCTTGTTTGCAAGATAGAAAGATTTAAACAATGCTCGTTTTGAGAAAAGATGTTTGATCTTTGTTAAGGTGTTTTAAACGAGAGGGCGAATGAACCACAATGCGTGGGGCTAGCCCATGAGTGATTGCATTCAAGAACGTGCGAAGTGCTAGACTCCGGAGTTCAGTTACTCGCTAATTAATTATGGAAAATAGTTTGTATTGGTTGGTAAGTTTTAAGTTGTATTCTTATTGTGAAAGGGAGAATGAATTACAAATCGAGTGTTAGCCCTAACAGTAATTCAATTCAAAAACCCGATGAATGCTAGATTCATGAGTTTAGTACCTTCACGATTTAATTAGATATTTAGATGTTTTGAAATTGAAAAAAAAAGCGAATGAATTACAAATCGGGGGTTAGCCCCAACAGTAATTCAATTCAAAAACCCGAGGAATGCTAGATTCCTGAGTTTAGTTCTTACATTAATTAATTATGCGTATTAAGCATCATGTTTTGAATGTTTGTTTTTTTAAATGATTTAGGTTTTAATGTTTTAGTAACGAAGGAATAAATGAAACACAACTCGAAGGCTAGCCTCAAGAGTGATTTATTAAAGAACCCGCAGAATGCTAGATTCCGAAGTTCAGTTCCTCGTCAATTAATTGAGACGTGAAAAATTATGCAGACAGCGATCATAAAATGACCGACTTACGTTTGTGTATGAAGTATGTAGAAGATTTACTTGGCGTTGGGCTAAGGGATTAAAATAATTTTGAAACGATTATTCTTAAGGTAAATGTGTTTTTTTAGTTAACAGATTATAGTCGTAATGTAAAAATAAAACTCAGGTTCATACAAATATAAGCAGGGCACCTAATCTACGCACGACCAAACATTAAACGAGTACACGGACACGACTTTACAAAAAAAACACAGTAAACATATTGGATTGGCTAATCATACAACCATAAACTATAGGGATTCTAATTAGAATTCTAATCCTGAGATAAACCTAGAATATGAATATTAATTAAAATTCTAATCATGAAATAAACCTAGAACTTATGAATATCAAGGATATTAATGATTATGATTTTATTTATTTGGAATCTTAATATGAATTAATAAAACAACGAAGAAAAGGAAATTCCAAAAAAAACCATAAAAGATAGTCTAAAAAACCCTCATTAAACAAATTGAAAGAAAAAGACTTGAAGATTCAATGGGCCAACAATCCTCCATTGATTTGTTCACACGATATACAAAGAGAACATGAAGACCTAGGTTTAGCATCATCGGTCCCACAAAAGCCAAGGAAATTCGTACTGATGAATCAACACGCAGCACCCAAAGAGACCCAATGTGTCTTAGGCAGTGAGTCTTTAATAAAGTATGGTAATGTATTACTTCTTCCAATGAAAATTATCATAGAAATAAAAAAGAAATTAATACTTGAAATCAACATGAAAAAACAAACTCCCACTATCAACACGTGATATGCTGACTGAGTTATCAAGTAGAACAACTAAAGTTACGCCATGTATGCCTCGAATAGTATAAGGTAAAATAGACCAAGCGTAAAATCATAACATCCACTAATCAAATAAAATGTTCAGATTGTTATATTTCAAAACAATAAACCGCAAGAGCAACTATCAATAGGTAGAAACAAATACAATCATAAACTAAATCGAAACAAAGAAACTGATCCCCAGAAAAATCCTCATCAACCCTCTCTCGCCACATTCATTCATCCGTACTCGATCATCGTTATTTTAGAGAAAACAAGGATAACTTCATTGTACCACCATACCCATCAGCATCGCAAATCAAAATACACAGGAAGACAATCCCAAATCCAAACCTTAGCTCTATCACAATCGGACGGAATCGAGCGGTTAGGAGAAAGTTTGAAACTCAGTTAAAAATGGAGAGAAAGAATCATAGTTGAATAAAAGTATTCATACCTGAATCAGAAGAAAACTGATTTCAAACTTCACCGTGAAAGGTAAATACTTGCTCTGGCTCTTTCTGTTCAAACTCCTTGTCACTGAATTTTCTTATGCTTCTTCTACGTCATCCTTTTCCTCTCCTTTGATGTTTGATGTTGTTTGTTGTTGTATTGAGGATTGTGGCTAGGTTTTTTTTCAGATTCTTATGACCAAGCCGTTTAGGGTTTTTCGTTAAAAAAAAGTTTGTCCGCTAGGGTTTTTTTTCTCCTTCAATTTAACCTAAATCCTCCTCTTATAGTGCTGTGAATTAGGGTTTCAGTTATGAAAAAAATTGAAGATTTCCCTCATTTGTGCTATATCCTGCTTTGCTTTTACTCTGCGCTTAAAACCTTTTTGTCGATTTCGTGAATGTTTCGGTCTTTGTAGCCTACTGCTGTTTCTGTTTGTACCTTTGTCAGTGTATTTTTGATTTAGTTCCCTCTAGTTTGAAGTGAACTGAATCAGTTCAGTTAGATTGAACTAGTTTGCTCTCCCTTTTTTTTACCATGAACTTTCATTTTCACCGCTTGTTACCTTTTCACTACTATAGCTTACACTGGCTTTGGCTCGAACTTGTTTTGCAGGTGAAGGTTCAAAGGTATCAGCTTCTATATCTCATGGAGCCTTGAGACAAAACTCTGAGTTGGTGAAGCCAAAGGAGAGGGTAAGACATGAAGCAATTTTAATAACTCCTCAACTTTTATTTTTATGATTAGACATTTAATGCTTTGTCTATATTTTTGATCATTTATCAGCATTGGTCTCCTTACCCTGTCTTGTGTTTCGCAAGGCTGAACTTGTATCCTCAAGCGTTTTTGATGTTGTTCTTTTGCCAACACGAAACGTCCCTGATAGATTCTATAATATTATGGGGATTGTCGTGATATGCCTTTACTATCTCCATTTCTTCCTTCACCGTAAAGTTGAACTAACCATTTTTTCTTTTGTATGCGAACATGTTGGAGTGTGGCTTGTGACATACGAAGGGTAAAAATTTGTCGATGGTGTCTCGTTTGAACATGCGTTGAGGATGGTTGCAGAGGTTGTTCCCGTTAAGGTATCTATCGAGGTCATTGTTGTTGTTGACTTCGTAACTTTTGGCCTTTACCATTTCTATTTCAAGCCTCAAATCACATCCTAAAACATGTGTTGATTCAAATGCAGGTACTATTCCGCGATGAATTGGAATTTTGTGAGGAGTGTTTTCAATCTCTTGAATGGTTATACCATTCGAGTGGAACTCTGTTATCATCCTGTCTACGACAGATTCCCAAAGCATTGTGGGATGAAACTGATTGAACAAATCTTGTGAAAATCAACTCATCAATCAACCAATTATCAAGGTAATTTCAAAATAGGTTTTTTGGCTTCATGACAATCACATTTTATACCTATGAACTTCTATTCTTCATTCCAATCATAGGGCTTCTGTTTTTTAACATCAATTCTTTCTTTGATACCGAGTCTCTAAATACGGTTCTGAACTTGATTTTCATGTCCTAAACTTGCTTTTCATGTTGCCTTGTAGATTGGAATGAAATAAGCATTGTTGTTGTTGAAGCTGAGGCTAAGTTACCGGTTACTGCACAACAGGTTTGAAATCTGGTTAGAAGCAAATGCATCTAGATTTATAATAGCTTGTTGAGATGATTAGGTTTGTTAACTTGATGATTTGGCACAGAGAGGATTGGAGGTTTGAATTGAATCCTTCAGCGATAGTGGCAATGAGACTGTGAATTAAACTTTATACTTCAGAATTTCTTGAGTTGGCCATGTATTTTCTAAGCTTAGGACTTTCCAGGTTCTTAATCAATTTTGGAATCATTTCTTTGTATACGTAATCTTGAATTTGCATTGTAATATTCGTGACCATTAATACGCACACATCTTTCCTCACTTAAACTTTTCTTTTTGCTTTTTACAAGACCTTTAATGGGTGTCTTGGATGACAACTTAAAGCAAAATCTCAAATCTCATAAATTGGTGAGGAAAGCGCATAGCAACAATCCTTCCAATAATTTAAGGCCAACAAACTAGAATCATAAACAACATGGAACAAGATCTTAAAACACTTAAGAAATCAAATCGTAAAGGCTAATTTGAAATCCAATATGAAATAAATTTGCAAAGTCTTGAGGACGTCTTAAAGCCTTGATCCAAAACTCTGTTTTAAAATTGATTTGACAAAGACCCGAGTTGAGGAAAGTTCAAGACTCTTTGAAATAATATTACATTTCGTGTGAACAACCAAGTGATCACTTAGTAGCAACGAAACGGGCCTAAATAACGGGTGGCTTTCCATAACCATCTTAATTGCTTGAATTTGGCTTGCTGGGATCAATCCTTGAAAGAAAGAGATCTTTATCTAATGGTTTCCATGATGAGGCACTTGGAATTCAACACGGCCTGATAACTTGGAGATGAAACATAACTCTTATTTGACCGAAATTAGTTTAATCTTAACTTAAATTCCATTCATCAGTGCACACACATTTGACCTGATGAGCATACTGTAACACCCCAAATTTGCCCTCTTCTTTTTAATCATCCTCATCATATCATAGTCTTCATAAGCATATCATATCCTTGGCATCTTTGCATGGAAAGATGAGGCATAACATTCTCATGACCTAGCATTAGGCATATGATCATCTGTGGAGGGATTTGAAGCATTACAAGCTATAACAAGAGGCCCAGTGGATTTGTCCAAGTCCTATGAGGGGTCTACATTGCATTCACAAGTTCAAGATCATTCACAAAAGCCCAGGAGGTTGGGAGATCACCAGTGAATTCAAGTTAGGGCTAGCTCCTACACAATGATCCCAAATTAGGGTTTCACTTTCAAGCATGAAATCTTTGTGACTTTGACCATTTCATATGGGCAAAGTCTCTCATATGACAAGAGGATCCTAGGGATGAAGTTTGAGGCAAAAATTCACTGAAGAAGTCAAGGTTTGGTTCAGTTGCTTGAAGGTGAAGCAAGAAAGTCAATTGTGCAGTCAGAAAAGTCAACATGAAGATTTCAGAGTTTTTTAGTCAGGATTATCATTTTTGAGGTCATATCATGTCAAGGAGTAATTTACTTGAGCTTAAATGTCAAAAATCGGGAGTATGCAAAACGTTACTAAATTTGGAAGTTTCCATTTTTGGAAATTATTTTGTCCCGAAATTTCAAGATATTATTTCATGTGCGAAAAAGCTCCGAATGATTTTCCGGTAAACACGAAAGTTGCAGAGCACGATTTTCCCTTTCCGAAAAATCGTAGAACACTTTCGTAGCATTTGTAGACCTCAAGTTATTATTTTTGGAAGTTTGGAGCATTTTTAGGGTTTTGGTGGACACGTGTCACTTAGCCATTGATTTATTATTTAAATATAATTATGTGTGGCGTGACATGGTTTATTTGTTCACATTTATTTTGTAGTAAGTCCATTGCATTATTTGTGTGACCAAATATATAAAATAATCAAAAAAATAGTGACATTTGGTGATGGTACACGAAGAAAGTGAGAAGAGCAGCACTTTGAGCCCACCAACCTCAGCCGGCCACATGTTCCTTTTTCATTTGCCCTGAGGTCACACTTTTTTATTTCCTCACCCACACTCACGCGGACGCCACAATGAGAAGAGAAGGGAGTATCACGTGAGTCATACCCCATGCACAACACCAAAGCCAGCCAATCACAGTTGTCCATCATTCTCATTTCTTTTCGTCATCCAATGATGATCCAAAAACAATCCCACACCACCATAGCACTTTACACCATCATGCACATGATTGTTTTCAAATTTGAAAACTGAAAGAAGAAACAAGGGAGTCACACAGGCCTCATGGTTATGAAATATTTGATCCATTCTTCACAACAAATACACGCTGCACCCTTACTATAAAAGAAACTAGGGCAAAAGAGAGTGACACATTTTTTCACACCACACAGCAAATCACACGCCTCTCTTTCTCCCTTTCCATTGTGCTCTCAAGATAACACAACAACAAAGCATTTCCAGATCTGATTGTTAGCTCTCATACTCCATTCTTCATCCTCAAGACACCTGAACACTCACATTCAACATCACCACACCTCCATGGCCAAGATCTTGAAGCTGCAAGCAAAATGAATCTTTAACATCATCTTTGATTGTGAAGCATCTTCGTATATTAGCCTTTATTTGGCTCAGAAGAATCTCAAGGGAGCTCATAGCATTTCTGGTTTTCTCAAAATCACAAGTTTGTCACGTTTCAGGTTTGAACACATCATCCATTCTCCTTCTGTTTTGCTCTGTTAATGCTTGTTTTACCTTACTATTGCTTGATATGGACTGTATGAAGTGTCTAGAAGCTCTGTGTGGCTTTAAATCTTGAATACATGTTTTGATGTTTGACTTAGTTGTTTTCGGTTTGCTGGCTATGGTGTTTGTTTGTAGGAACTTTTAGCATATTCGTAATCCTTGCATGTTGGGCTTCATTTTTTATTCTTACATTTTGGATTTTCATGGAGAGATGAGAGGGTTATGATGCTCTGAGTTTGGATGCTTGAAGCTGCATTTTGCCCTGTTTTCGTTTTTCTGAAGTTGTTTCATGAAGAGAGGTTGAAGATGATGAGGTGGGGCTTCGTGAATGGTTGTGTTGTTTTTTGTCTTTTTGTGACTTAAACCCTATGTGACCGGTTGATCTCATGTTCACATAGTTTTGTTATTTCATTTTTAAATAAGTTTGTCACATGTAAATAATGATAATAATAATCCTGATTTCTGGTTTGGTTTATGAATTTTCGTGTGGGCCTAAGGCCAATTTACTATGTGCACCTCCGTTTTGGGCCCAATTTTGTAATGAACTGATTTCGTTTGCTGAGTGCACCCCTGACCTGGTTTCTCTTATTTTTATTTCTTTTTTTTATTTTCAGTTTGCTTTTTAATTTTTAAAAATAGATTTAGGTCATTAAAAATTATAAAAAAATTCATGAAAGGTCCTTTGAGTTTTCTCTAATTTTTAGCATTTTTATTTTTCATTTATTTTTAATTACCACGTGGAAATTAATTGTCTCTTTTAATTAATTGCTTTTATTTCATTTTTGAAGCATGCTGCCTTGTTCATTTTCTATATTGATCATTATTTTGAATTTTGAGATGATTCTTTTTGCTCTGGATTCATGATGAGATGTAGTTTATTGGTGATTTTTGTTCTGATTTTTAGAAGGTTGCTTAATTGATTTTGGTCTCTAACTTGTGCATGAAGCTTTCTAACCCTAATCCATGTTTGAACCTTTATTTGAATGGCTAAGCTTCTGATTTTGATCCTCTCCTTTTGGCATGTTGATATTGTATGATTGAAGATTATTTATGCAAGTTTGTGGAATTTTTGGATGTATACTTGAATTGATTTGAATTTTTGTTCTTTACTTGTCCCCTTTTGCTTCTTTTGGATCATATGGTCACTCCTTAGGTTAGAAGGGCACTTGTGCCAACTTCTTTAGGTTGTTTAGATCCACCTTAGGATGTTGATACCTCTCTGGTCTTGAGTTTGTGTTTGTACCTTGGAAAATTTTGTGTTTGGTTGCTTTTGAAGTTCATTCACACTTATGCATGCTCACTTCACTTCCTTTTCTTCTTTGCTTCTCATGATGTAAATACTTGACTATGTGTGCTTCTTCTCTTCATCTTACATGACCCTTAGGCACTTTCCTAACATTTTAGGGTTCTGGTCTTACACTTTGTGATGTTGCTTTGTCTAGTTTGCTTTGTATTCTTTCATGTTTACTTTGTTTTGTCATGGTGATTCATAATGCATCATGTTGAGTTGTATAGTTCTTTTCTCATTCTTGTGCTTTGAGTTTGCATTTGGCATTTGTGTTTATGACTTCACTTCTGGTTGTGTTACTTTGGTTTGACATTATGTTCATTTTGTGTTGCATTTATTCTTATGTCACTAACCATTTCTGGAGCTTTGGTAAGTGAGAGGTGTGGATGTGATTCCCACATCTCCAAGTCTTATCTCTTATCTTTTCTTCATTGATACTATTCTTGTGATTGTTGGGGCTTAGGCCTTACTTCCTCCCTCTCCTTTTCTTCTTTCTTCTCTTTCTCTTCTTCTTTCTTCTCTTCCTTTAGGATAGTAAGCCTCACCAACCTAGGATTTTCTATGCATGATAACAATTAGGATTCATTAGTCCCCCATTAGATTTTTTACCTTTGAGATCCTTTTGGTGCTCTCTTTTCTCATCTTCAAACTTAACTTTAAGTCACTTTAATAAATGACGAGTCTTCTCATGTGACACGAGACTTTGCTATGAGATACTTGTACGCGTTCCGTTTCGGGGCAAGGTGCAGGATATCCCTCGTGGTGGATAGGTCTTAGCATGAGATTACCTCACAAAGAAAATCATAAAAAATAGTTCTTAACCAAAAATCACAAAAACACTTAATAAATGCCAGTAGGTCAGTGTGTCTGAGCCTTCACTTGTGGGACTAGATTTGGGGATTTCCTCCATAGATAGGTGTGTCTCTTGCGCATTCCATTCGGGATGATGTGAGACATACACATCCCAGTGAGTAAGACTTAGATACACTTACCTACACAAAATTCAAAAACAGAAAACTCATAAAAAACACGAACCAACAATAAGCGTCTTTCCTTCGGGAATTCTCTTCTCATCTCTTTCGCTTTGTCCGCGAACTAACTCCTACTTGTCACTTTGCAAGACGGTTACGCACTCGTCGTCCGAGCTTACAACACCTGAGCATTGACATAGACAGTTCAAGCCTTAATTCACAAGCAATCCTTTCCACCCCTAGTTAGGGGAACTACAGCGACTCTGATCCTCATTGTCCAGATAAGGTACGTAGGCAGCGGGGTAGGGCCCGTTCGAGCATAATCTTTATTTTCCCTACATTTTTTTCCTTTTCATTTCTTTTTCAGTTCCCTTTTCGTTTCTTTTATCCAGTTCCAGTTCCTTTTCTTTAGCAGCAGCTTTCATTTCTTCACCCTTTGAAACAGTTTTCTTTGCAAGCGTGGATCCCGTCGGGTACGGCGGACGATCTGGGTGCTAATACCTTCCCAGGTCGTTACCGACTCCCGAATTCAGTATCTTTAGTTCGCAGGACCCGTGTCCTTCCTCTTCTTTCTTCTGGTTTGTGCAGCATTACCATTCATGTTTCTTCGGGGGGAAAATGTCTGGCTGGCGACTCTACCTCTTTCCGCGCCACTTTCGCGTTTGTACCAGGATGGAAATCCCGGGAGCGACATATACCCGAACTTTGGCTTAAAATTGGATCTGGACAATAAAGGAAATGAAAGCAACGAAACAAAGTTTTGGTATCCAAAAGGATAAGAAATGCATACACGTAATGTTAAATGTTATGCACATGATGCAAATAAAGACACAAGCTAGCATATAGAAAAAGTGGTCAAAACTTAGAGTATGACAATTATCACGATTTTACTTTCTAACCATGATAATATCTTATATTGTTTTACCATATAAGCCAAAATATCTATCATTCATCAGTAACCATAACATTCATCTCACATTTTTTATTCTTAACATGCATTTGTCTCAAATGAAAACCCTAACTTCAACCTCCAGATTCTTCTTCACCAATCGCTATGATACTCTCTAATCATATTTTAGGTTCGTTAATTAAAATTATTCTTCGATTTCGTTAACATTTCTTATTAAAAATGGGTTCTAGTTTTTTTATTTGCTTGATGTTTTTATTATTTCAGATTCGTCTTCACCACCTTAACAAAGCGCATACATTGGTTATGATACTTGGTATGTGTAGCTATGAAGAAAAATACAAGAAGGATGAAGTTATTGTCTTAACTTCATTCACCTTGTACTTTTTCTTCATAGCTTCATAAAATAAATGAAATTTATAATTTGTTCCAGATAAAAAAAGGTGTGTTCTTTAAAAATTACACAATGTCCTTTGTTGTTGTATGCTATTGTACATATGTTGTTATTGTGTTGTATGTATGTTGTTTTTTAGTTATGTTATTGTTGTATGTTCTCGTTGTTGTTGTATGTTGTGTTGTTGCATGTATGCTATTATTTTTATATGTAGTTGTGTTTTAAGAACAAGAATAAAACATTGATTAGTCACTAGAAAGAAGCTTCTTGTGACTTAACAATGTTTTGTTCTTTAAATTCTTAGAACATTACATAATATGTTTTATTGTCACTAGAAAGAAACTTGTTTTATGTTTTATGTTGTTGTATGAAGATGAGTTTATTATATGATATGAAGATTGTATTTGAAAACCAACTTATATGAATCAATATTTTTCAAATTGCATATGTCTCATCATTCATCTCTCACTCTTTCATATATAGGAAGTGGTTCAATGACCGGATTCCTTCAACACATCTATATCTGCTTTTATAGTTTAATTTGAATAACAACAATTTATTGATATTATTCAAATTAAACTAGAATAGAAGGAATTGATGTGATAAAGGACTCCAACCATTGAACCATATTCTATATGTTAAAGAGCGTGAAATGAATGATGAGACGGATGCAATTTGGAAAATAGTGGTTTGTGTAAGTTGATTTTCAAAAATATATCACAATGGTTGCTAAGCAAAATTGTTGTTAAGAACCCAGTACCATATATATCACAGTTATTGTTAAGCATAACCATTGTGATATATCATGCGATATCCAGAATACAACAACGGTCTCAGGACCGTGATTATAAGTAGCACATTTACGACAACACTCTACATAACAACGTCTTGATCTGTATGATTATATGTATTTTTCAACCGTTGTTAAATGAATTTTTCGTAATAGTTCCAACTATTTTAGTAACTATCTAATGATATATGGTGGCGTTATCCGACTCAATTAATCGAAGGTCCCTACAGTCCAGTATGCTAGCTCTATAATGGTTGTCATGACTGACCTAGGTCACAACATCAGATTTCTCCTGGAACTCCAAATGACGAGTGATCTTGGCATTGTTAAGGCTCGTGACCAGTCGCTTCCTGGTATGTTATAACAAAACTTCTAGCATTTTTCCTCATTAGACGAGCAACTTTTATTTCCGCCTTAGTCAAGACAAGAGGAGGCATCATTTTTTCGACAAGGTTTCCATCTCTAACTTCCATTTCTAAATCATCACTCAAAGGAACAATTTTTCGGTTTGAAATCCCCACTGACAATGGAAGGGAAATGTGATCATATTTTATCCCTCTTCTCGGAAGAGAAGAAACATTATCCTCCTAATCACTCTCAATGACAATAGAGTTAATATCCATCGTAATGAAAGCATAGTAAAATACTGAAATGAAAAAGATGAAAGGGAGAAAGGTACCTCAAAGTATGAGGCTAAGTGTGATAAAGTAAGGAGAGAACTGAAGAGTCGGAGCTTTAAAGCATTGAAAACTTTGAATGTATAATGACGGTTACACACGAAGAAAATGCTCTCAGAGAAGAGGAAAAGACGTGAAGAGACAATGGAAACTCAATCTACACGATAGCGAAAAAGTTTCTCCACTCTCTCTTTTTGTCCTTATATAGGCAAAGGAAATTGAACGGGTCCGATTGAAAGTAAGAAGCAAGTACGGATTGATGGTTATAAAAATTCTAAACTAACTTGGGCATTGGACTGTTAACCATCCAGATAAGCCCCGTCCCCTCACCCCTTGAACCACTGAATCGGAGATTGGCAACGCATATTCAAGATCGACACCAATCAATAACGTTGATTCAAGATCAACGTTCACAGTTCAAGAAGCACCGTGATTGCAATCTCCGATCCACGATATCACATCGCAAAATCACTTACGAAGTTCCGTCTCACAGTAACTTCCGCAATCTCCTTCATTTCTTATTCCGCAATGGAATAAGTAATATAAGTTTTTTTTATATAAAATATTTTTAGCATAAAATTATTTTGATTCTAGAATTAATTTTTACAATTAAATTTATTAATCAACTCAAATTTACATATTTTAACATAAATTATTTTACTTAAAAAAATTAAAATTGTATTTCATTTGTATACATGGTATTTTCATACATACATGGTATTTTTCATGCGTACATGGTATTTTTCTTGTTCAATTTTTTTGACTTTCCTTACATAACTTCTTACCTTATTAGTGACTCACTTATCAGTTACTACCATAGTGAAACGAGGTTTAAACAGAATAAAAATTCACAATTTTATTTTTATTTTGACTAATTTAATTTTTTATATTAACAAATACATTAATCTATTTGACATTTATTTCCCACTGAGAAAGTTTAATTAAATAACTTTAACTTTTTCATTATTTTTGTATTAGCTTAGTGACCAATACATACCTTAATAAATATATGTAGGAATAAAAATGTGATGATCATGATTCAAATTCAAAAATCTAGAATTTTACATAGAATGTCACGTTATCAACTCACTCGTTTTGAGAATGAAGATGCATTTTGTTCATAATTAATAAATAAGAAAACCACTTTTTCTAAGTCTCTTAATATAAGACTTTTTGTAAAACATGCATTAAATTATTTTCTTACAAAAGATAGTTATATTTTTAAAAAATGGTAAAGTAAATTATATTCGTCTCTTGTAATTTTAATAACTGAAGGAAAATATATGTAAACTTTTTTGACAAATTTATCATAGAAACTTTTTTTAATGCCCATAAATTATGTTGAATGGTCTTTTAACTAGAGACAGAAATAATAATAAATTCTAAAAGCCGTGTATTAATGTTATTTGGGAGGAAAGAAATTTGGATTTGTTTTTTACTTAGATTTTAATAATATTTATTTATCGCAAAATTTAAAAGGATATTAAATAATAAATTATTGGAAAAATTACACATATGTCCTTTAAGTTATTTTCTTATAATAGATTGGTCCTTTAAATTATTTTTGACAAAATTATTTTTAACAACATGATCTTTTAAATTATCAAAAATATATATAATTATCCATTTTTAATAGAGTAAGTGTGCTAATTGTAAATGCAATTATATTTTGATACATATAGTCTTTAAATAAATAGCCAAACAAATTGTTATTTGATAAAAATTATTTAGCATCATTTAAAAATTAGATAAATTCTTAGGTACTAATATAAGTAGTTGGGTAATTATATATTTAGTGAAAATTGAAATAAATTATTAATTTATTTTTAATATATATATATATATATATATATATATATATATATATATATATATATATATATATATATATATATATATATATATATATATATATATATATATATATATATATATATATATATATATGTATATATATATATTATTTCATTGGATAAAGTTATCGATATCCAACTAAATCTATAGTATCGAAATGTTCACTTAAAAATTATTATAACGGATAAAAGTTTGAACGAAATATAATTACAAAGTTTTTTTTTTTTTTTTTGAGAAATTTTTAACATTTGTTATTAAACAATTAGTTAATGTCAAATGTTTTTTAAGAAAAAAAATTATAATAGACAATAAAGTGATGTTTTTTAAAGTACAAGAGTTAACAAAAAGCTTTTTAATTGACAAAAATGGTCATTAATTAATTTATTAGTTAAAAAAACAACTGTACATAAGTTTTTTTATTGTCAATGTGTAAAAGCTCTCTATAAATTAAGATTGTGAGACTTCACAAAATTCATCAGATACAAAATCATAAGAGAGTAGAAAATACAAAAAAATGTCAGTTTTGTAGATACATTTTCTTTCAAAGATTGAAAGAATGGATTTTTCAGAGCTGCCTCCAGGTGGGTCTATCAATATCAATTTTGAACAATACAATGAAGAAGCTTCAAATCAAAAGAATAAGAAACAAAATCTCCAATCATCTCACACTCAAGATCAAGAAGCTAGATTTGTAGAGTAAGCTCAATAATTCACTTATCCTCCATCACAATTATTTATTTATTTTTTGTGAATTTATTTAAAGATAATATTGAATCGATAAATCACATGTTATGTACGTTATATTGTATAAACTTGATATAAGATATATGCCTATAAAAATAATCAGATCTTATTATTTTTATCGTTGCTGTAACTTATAATTGAATATATATAAAATTTAAATTATTCATCAGATAAATTTTAAGAGAAGATATTTATATTGATCTATTTTAAGAGAGGAAATTTTATATTGATCTATTTTAGTTATGAATACTTTTATATAACATTTTCTTCAAATTTATTTAGGTTCAATTTTTTTTTCTTTTTATATCTCTATATTCCCTTCCTAATGTTTTCTTTTCCAATATGTATACACACCATATGAAATCCATTTCATGCATGCTTTTGTAAGCTTTGAGCAAGCTTTCATGTTTTTTTCTTCTAAACAAACCTAAAAGGCTTTCTATCCAAAAAAAAAAAAAAACCTAAAAGGCTGATTTTAATAATTTATTATGTTAAAAGTGTGCTAAACATAGGACTTATTAAATGGCACATCCACATTATTTAATCACTATAGATTTTTATTCTAAATGTTCTTTTACTTTAAACTTGACATGATTTATATTTGACTATTTGAAGAAATCTTTTGATATATTTGATGGTGTTCACAAATCTACTTCTTATAATTTCATCTCTTAATATTTAATGTGTCATTTTTTAAAATTGAATGAATAAGATATCAATGTTTGTATCCATGCTTTTACAATCGAATATCTCTGAATATCTGATGAGTTATCATAAATTTAATACATCAGAATTGATTTTTTTTTTTTAAATAAACTAATTGAATATTTTATTTTTTTAAATAAACTAATTGAATATTTTATTTTTGAAATGAAGAACACTTTACCAATGCCCACATCCTCAACAATTCAGATATATGTTTCAAAGAAAACCAAACCAAATCAAGGTATTATATACATTTATTTATTTATTTACTTATTTATTTATTTTCTTATAGTATAATTATTCATTTATAAACAAATGAATATATCTAATTGGCAGGAACTTTTCCCAACTGAAGCTATACAACAAGCTCCTCAAAATTCGCAGCAACAAAATGAAGTGTTACGTCAAGAGGCAAGTTTTATATATATATATATATATATATATATATATATATATATTGACAATATTTATTTATGAAATATTTTTTTTAGCAGGAGAGAGTAACCAATGTAAGAGGAAGAGGAAGAAGAAAGCGAAAAAATCGAACAGTGTCCTCCGAAGGAAGTTCGAGAGAAAAAAACAGTGAAATTATGATTCCTGCAACAGAAATTTTCACTACTGTCCCACATCTTACAACGTGTTTTCAAAATAAGCATGTTGTTGAAAGTCATGTTGATGCTGATGTGGATTCTGATCAAAATATTTTTGCTGTGACTCATGAATCTCAACAAACTGTGACATCTCTTATTCATGCACCTGAACAAACTGTTCAAGATGATGTTATTACTACTACTACTGCACAAGATCAAAATGTTTTAGCTTGCGGTGATACATATTTTATTGAAGATGTTGTTTCGAATTGGTTGTTCCCAGATGGTGTTCCTAATTTGGATAATGTTCTTTGTGATACTTCTGGTCATGGTCTTGTTCCCGATCCTAATCCGGCTTCTGGTAATCACGTTGCTACAATTGATAAGGATGTTGTTCCTGATCCTAATCTTGCTTCTGGTAATCATCACATTGCTACGGTTGATGAGGATGTTGTTCGTGATCCTAATCTTGCTTCTGTTAATCACATCGCTACTAGTTACGAGGATGTTTTTTCTGTTGCTGCTGATAAAGATGTCACTGCATCTGATATTGGAGTTTCAGGTGGTTGTTTGCATCATCCACTAACCATAACTATGAAATCTGAGAAGAAAGTCATCACGGAGACGGCTTATAATGCTTTGGAAGAGTTAACAAGGCTGATAAAACTGAATGAGCCATTCTGGTTTAGGTCGACAAAGACTGGCAGATTCGTTCTTCAACGCGAAACTTATGAGAACATTTATAAAAAGATCAACGTCTTGAATGAACCTGATGCGCGTATTGAGGCCTCGAAGGAATCACTAGTTGTCAGCGTGGCTGGTGCACAATTGATTGACATGTTCCTTGATTCGGTTAGCACTTTTATAACTCTTAATGTTTTAGATCATTTGCAGCGACTTCACAACATTGCATAGCCGTTACATCTAAGAAATAGTTCCTATCAATGAAACGGCTATGTAATGTAGTTCAGTCGCTGCAGAGATCTAAAAACTCTTCTTTTTTGTAACATTTTTTTAATGCTATATCTTTAATATTGTTGTTAAGCATATATATGACTGCATTACTCAAATCTTTTTAGAAAAAATGGACTGCTCTTTTCCCTACTATTGTTAAAACCGCATATACAATACAAGTATTCGAACACGGTTTGCCAGAAAGCCGCGATGGAGCTATGCAATTGGTATATTTTCCTAAACACCTTATCATTTCATGTTTTGTTATATAGTTTTTTGAAAAAGCTGGTGATAATTCAATTCAAAATCTATCTCATACAGATGCATGCAAAAATGCACATTCTTTCTCCATTGGTTCCAACTCGACACGCCTCGTTCCTTCGCTGTTGTAAACAGATTGAAAAAGACACATGGGTAATAGCTGATGTATCATCACTGTCAATTCGTTCTGCATTCGATGCATGTCCTCAAAATGTTTGGAAGTTTCCATCTGGATGCATGATTCAAGTACTTACAAATGACTCATGCAGGGTTAGTAATAGTAACTATCCGAAAAATCTCTACAACAGTTGTAGAGATTCAAATCCATTGCTAGTAAAGTAAAATTGTATATTAATTTTTTTATGTTCTAACTTTGGTCTATTATATATAGGTAACTTGGGTGGAACATATACAAGTCGAAGATAAGCGAACAACCGACACTTTCTTCCAAAAACCAGTTTGTGGAAACAATGGATATAGAGCTGAAAGATGGCTTTTAACAATGGAAAGAATGTGTCAGAGAATTTCAACCTCTTTAGTTCCAAGAGCAAAAAGGATTGTAATGAAGCTTGCTGAAAGAATGCTGAAAATCTTTTATGAAGCATTGGACATGTCATCAAACACAGATTTTCCAAACCTGAATACAATGGATTCTGATGGAGTTAGGGTTTGTGTTCGAAAATGTACCGATCCGGGAACTGAAAATGGAGTCATCCTCACTGCTTCTCTCACCTTCTGGCTATCATGCTCTCCAGAACATGTCTTTGATTTCTTCAAAGATAGTAGTAGAAGATTTCAGGTTAATTATTATGATTAATATATTATTCTAATATAAATTTGATTGATGATTAATTTTAATTTGTATATTAATCTTGCAGTGGGATGTTCTATGCGAAGGTTATCCGGTTGAAGAAAATCACCGGATAACAAATGGAACCAATCCGGGAAACTTCACTTCAATTATAAGGGTACTTGCGAATAAATGCTTAATGGAATTAAATTAAATTTTTTTTCTGAAGTGAATTTAACTAAGAATCTTTTTCATCTTTTCATGTGAGGTAGACTTTGAATGAGAAAGATGAAGATATGAGAATTCTGCAAGAGTGTTACACACACTCTATGGAATCTGGTTTGGTTTATTGCCCGATTGATACAAACACAATGAATTGCGCGATAAGAGGAGAAGATTGTTCCATGTTGCCTCTTCTTCCATCTGGTTTAACCATATCGGGGGATGGGCGGGTTTCCGATCGCAATGTCGGGAAAGTAATTGGTGAAGGGTATGAAGGTTCGGTCGTGACCTTAACTTATCAGATGCTGATTGGTAGAGATTTTGAAATGAGTAGTCCTGATCTAAAGGTGTTGAAGAAAATAAATAAGTTTGTTAACTTGGCAGTGGATAAAATTAGAGATGCTTTGAATTGTAGTGACTATTAGTATTTTCATCATGTAACTTGGATTGTTATTAGGGTGTTTGGGATTGTTTTAGATTTTGGTAACATTTGGTTAAAGATTTTGCAGTTATTGTTAATGCTTTGATTAGGAAAGAGTTGTGTTTCAAATATATTTATGAGTGTGAACATACTTTGATTTGGAAATATGCATTTCAATGGCTAAAATTTGGAAATACTAAATGCAAAAACAAATCTTTGAATACATGGTTTCCTCTTGTAGCACCAAATCTTTGAAACCTAAAGAACTTAACACTTGTACATCCCCCTTATTGGGGCATTACAAATAGCTTGAAGTGGATTTAGATGAAGGAAAGATTTCTTCTTTCTCCGAGTGTTTATTAGGGGTGTTGAATTCCCAAGTTCAGTTGTCTTTTATTTCTGAGCAATTTCATATTTTTGGGTTTCCTTCGATCAAACTCTATACTTTTGGGGAGAATATGTTCTCTTAAGTTCTTTTGTTGAAGGTTTATTAGAGGATTTTTGTGATAATGAGATGGTGGCTCGGAACTCTTTCTTTGTGTCTTTTATTCCTTGGTCTCTTTCTCTTAGAGTGTTTAGATGGTATTGCAGAAGATGAAGAAGATGAAGATGGAAGAAACGAGAGAAGAGAATAACAAACTTCCACTATTCTTGCAAACACTACGCCAAAATTGGCTTGTAGTAGCGCAACAAAGACAACACTTTTTGGAGAAAGCGTTGTTATACGTATTTTAAAAATTTCGCTAAAAAAAGCGCTCTAAAAGTCAGCCTTTAAATATCGCTTATAAAAGCGTTGTTAAAAGTCTTAAACTGAAGTCACCTTAGACAGCGTTTTTCTCAAAAACGTTGCTACAGGAAAACCTTAGAAAGCGCTTTCTTAAAAGCGCTCTCTAAAGTCAATAAATATATTGAACTTTCAAAATATCAAAAATGGCAAACGGAGGTTCGAACCCACGCCCTTGAGGTTATAAATAAATATAGTAAACCTAAGACAACGCGTTTTTGTAAAAGCGCTCTTATAGGTTATATTTTGAAATCCATTGCGTCGATCTGCTCTCTTAATACGTCGACGCAATGGACATTAATTTCATATAAATTATATTTTAAATACCTTAAGAAAGCGCTCTCTAAGATAATTTATTTAATTAAATTATTAGATATTATCAGAAAACCTAAGAAAGCGTTGTTTAAGGTATTTAAAATTTAATTTATATGAAATTAATGTCCATTGCGTCGACGCTTAGTGATCAGGTCGATGCAATGGATTTCAAATTTGTGACAGCTTGCTCTGTGTGCATGGGGAGCTGCTCCACTTTATGGGGATTTCAAATTTTAACTCTTCAAATGGTTTAATTATATTTTAAATCATTTACTATTCTTCTTCTTCCAATTCTTCCCAAAATTCCTCCAAAACCCTAAAACTCCTATTCTCTTTTCCAAAATTTATATTCTTTTTTCTAATCTCTTTAACATCCTCATGGCTTCAACAAAAGTTGTTGGTAAAAGGTCAAGCAGGTCTGCCTCAACATCTCATTCGTCTATACCGGTAAGTGTTATATCACTCCTTGGAGATGAAATTAGGGATTTATATAATGAGGAGTTCGAGGATAGAAAAATTATTCCACAATATGTCTATTCTAGACTTACTACTAGTCAATTGCACTTGGATTATATTGTGGAACTCATGGACTATCAAGACATAAATTCTTTCCTAGGATTAAGAACTGAGTATAATAAGGATTTGGTTTGTATGTTTTATGCTGGTATTATGGGAAAATTTGAGGGCTATGAATTTGAGTTTAGGATGGGACATTTGGTTTATAAGGTTGATGCCAAAGTTTGGCAATCCATTTTTGGGTGTCCCTCTTGCTAGATCAGCAGACAAAGCCTTGATAACTGATGTCTCCCCTATTACTGGTTTTAAATATAAGATACACTTAAATAAGATGTTGTGGTATCCTCATGATAACGATACGGTAAATAGTGATATGCTCCCAAAGGAATTCACAACTGGCTATTTGAAACCGGGTATCCGGGTTCTTCATTGGATTATGTCGCATAATATTCGTCCCAAGAAAGGCGGATATTCCAGAATTGACAAAGCCGAAGTAGCATTGATGTATGCTCTCACAAAGAAAGTCAAGGTTAATTGGCCTTACTATATTACTAGTCGCATTTTTGCACTGAGAGAAAAGAAAAACGTGGCCTTGAGTTATTTGTCTCTCATTCAGTCCATCTTGAATAATGCAAGGGTTGTTGTGAAAGGGTTGTATATGATGTCCATCAATCCAAATCATGAATTTAATAGCAAATATCTCAGTCTTATGGGACACTCATGGGATCCTGTTCGAAAGAAGTTTGTTATAACTTTGAGACCTGGTAGTCAAATAGAATCTGCTATAGCATCTGGTGAGCAAGAAAATGCTCCTAGTGGTGACAACATTGAGTCTAATGAGGAAAATCATGATGATCAAACTCAGCCTATGGAGGAAGATCATGGCAACTAGGTCGGAACAGATGTACAAGAACATGACTCGGTCTATGGTTGGAATAGAAATGAATAAGAGGTTCTCTATGATAATCAAGGTTGGGGAGAGTGGCAACACACTGGCTGGACTCAAAATCAATCATCTCAGGCATATTCTCCACCAGATTACACTTTACCTTCTACTGATGGGCAGGCTATTCGTACTATGTTGCATAATATGCAACTTCAATAGCAAGAACACTATGAGGCTCAGCATGCCTGGAACAACGAAATGGAAAAACAAATCAAAGGTCAGAATGAAGCGTTCAACACTTTCAACCAGAACTTCAACCAGTTTCTCGTGATGTATGAAAATGATAGGGGTTCATCTTCTGGCACATCTGGTCATAAAAGGCAAAGGGGAAGATCTGATCATAGAAGGGAATAGGGTTCATCTAGTTTTTAATGTGTTGGCTATGTTGCTTCTTTTTAAATGTAATGATACTTCAATTACTTTGGTTTATATTTATCTCTATTTTTCAATCAATCCCTTATCGTGTTATTATGTGTAAGAAAATATTGAAAAACGAGTTTCCACCCTGAACAGGTTGACCTATCTCACTCTCAAGTCGACACATTTTGTTCACAAAAATTGATTGGCAGTTTCTGGCACTACCAGGTCGACGCAGTTTGTAAAACAGGTCGACCTGACTTTCTGGGTAGTAAAAGGTCGACCTACCTTCTAAGGAGGTCGACCTGTCCTCATAGGAAACTCTTACAAAGCGTTTTTCAAAGAAAGTGCTCTCTAAAGTGTATCATATGTTAACCTAAGAGAGTGTTTTCTCAAGAAAGCGCTCTCTAAGGTAATTTATTAAAATAATTGGAGAATTTAATCAAATATTTAAAATATTTAAAATTAATCAAATATTATTATGATTTAAAAATATTTTAAAGAATTTAATCAAATATTTTAAAGAATTTAATCAATTATTATTACTATTATTTAAAATATTTAAAATTAATCAAATAATATTTAAAAATTAATCAAATTATAATTAATTGAAAAATAAATTGAGAAAGTCATTTATTTAAATTTGTATTTGAATCATTGGATGTATCACCACCCCAGTGGTTAAAATGCCATTACAATGCCTTTCCATATCACAAGGGCGTGGGTTTGAAACCCTTTTTTTGTATTTTTTTGGTTTTTTTGCGCTTGTTGAAGTAAAAACTAACCAGGTCGACACATGCATCAACCAGGTCGACTCAGTTTAGTAAGTTTCAAAGTAATAAACTCTCTGGAATCATCAGGTCGATGCATACTTCAACAAAGTCGACGTAGTTTAGTAAGTTTCAAAGTAATAAACTTTTTAGCTTCATCAGGTCGACCTACCTTCTCAGGAGGTCGACATGCCCTTTTGGGCCAACCTTAGAAAGCGCTTTTGAGTGAAAGCGCTCTCTAAGGTTACCTTAGAGAGCGCTTTATGAGTAAAGCGCTCTCTAAGAGTTTTTATAAAATAAATGTAATTAAAAAATATCAGAAAACCTAAGAGAGCGTTTTCATCAGAAAGCGCTCTCTAAGGTTATTTTTAAATTAAAATATTTTAATTAATCATTGACCTTAGAAAACGCTTTCTACGAAAAGCGATTTCTAAGGTCAATGGTTATTTAAAATATAAAACTTCGCCCTTCATTTTCATAAACCCTTTCATTGTTTTCGCTCGTTTTTTCTGAGAAAATTTTCATAAACCCTAAACTTTCATTATTTTCGTTCATCAATTGATTGTTGTGTGACATTGTTCGTTCATTCATTTATTGTTTCTTTGTTCGTTGTTCTCTGTGAAGAAGAAGAAGAAGAGGTAAGTCATTGTTTAGTTCATTGTTGTTGTTGTTCTTGATGATTTAGTCATTGTTGTTGTTGTTCTTGATGATTTAGTCGTTGTTGTTGTTGCCATTGCCATTGTTGTTGTTGTTGTTGCTGCCATTGCCATTGTTGTTCATCATCAGGTCGACTTGCCCTCTAAGGAGGTCGAACTGGTGTTCTGTTCTTGTCCACTTACCATGAGGTCGAACTGGTCTAAGGAGGTCGACCTGGTGTTCTGTTGTGAGAAAATATTTAATTGACAAATAAAAAATGAAGAATGAATATGTGGTTGTTTGTTATTACAAGTTGCCACTTATCAAGTTATCACTCAAAACTGGTCAATTAATAATATTTCATTTTATGATACGTGTACAGAGGGATCTTGGTAATTCTACCCTATACGGACATTGTATTTCATTATACAACTCTACAGGTATATCTTTTATTTAGTTTTGTTTTTTTAGTTCAATTAGTGTAACTATGGATAAGAAATGGATGTTTGCAAATCGATTTAACGAAAGAGTACGAGAATAGGGTATCGGAATTCGTTAATTTTGCTGTTGTGCACGCCGAAAACCCCAGTCGAATGAAATGTCCTTGTTTGGGTTGCTGTTTTGTGGGTAATGTTAATTCAACTCATTTGGAATCGCATTTAAAGAGGCATGGAATTGATCGAAGTTATACATGTTGGGATATGCATGGTGAGAAAAGTAATCGGAATGTTGAACTGGGGGATAATACGACCTATGCTTCAAACGACAATGGCACAAATACATACGATTATGATCGAGTCGAAGAGATTGCAGAAGTACTTGAAGATGATCTTAAGGATTGTCCCCAAATGTTTGAGAGGTTGGTAAGCGATGTATAGAAACCATTGTATAATGGTTGCACTAAATTCACAAGATTGTCTGCAGTTTTAAAGTTGTACAACTTAAAGGCGGGCAATGGATGGTTGGATAAGAGTTTCACAAAGTTATTGACCCTGATGAAAGATATGCTTCCAGAGGATAATGTTCTTCCCAATCGAACATATGAGGCCAAAAAGATGTTGTGCTCTATCGGCATGAGTTATGATAAGATACATGCATGTCCAAACGATTGCGTCTTATTTCGAAATAAGTATGCATCGTTAAATGAATGTTCTAAACGATTTCCTCCATAGTAATTTTTGAACTCGGTAAAGTTATACTCACTTCCACCATCAGTTTTGAGAATCTTCAGAGTCTTACCACTCTGATTCTCAGCTTTGATTTTGAATTTCTTAAATTCATCAAACACCTCGTGTTTGAAATTTATAAGGGATACCCATGACATCTTTGTGAACTCATCCACAAATGACATAGAGTATTTATTCACTCCAAATGAAGGTACTGGAAATGGTCCACCCACATCGTAATGCATCACACCTAAAGTATACTTTGCTCTTTGAGGCATTTCAGATACAAATGGCAGTCTTGGTTGCTTCTCTTTCATGCACACATTGCATGACTTCTCTGGCTTCTTAATTGCAAGAATTCCATATACCAACTTTTTTGAATTCTGATGCCCTAAGCTTATGAATTTCAAAATGACCAAATCTTTTGTGCCATAGCTCACTTTCCTTCACAACACTTGTTGCACTAAGGCATTCAGAGTCTTTATTTTAACATTCACTTTGAATGTTATATTCCATCCTTGTTTTGACTTCATAATCAGATTCTGATTACACTCATATAACTTCAAAAGATATACCTTCATGGTAACTGAAAAACCTTTCTCAATGTTCTACCATTATTCAGATTGCTTTTCATGCCAGGTACATACCACATATTCTGAATCAATGTTCTACCATTATTCAGAACTATTCTAACATTTCTCATACCTTCAACATTGAGATATTTATCATCTGCACATATGATATTTGTCCTCCTTCTAGAGTCAAAGTCAACCAGCCATTTCTTATTTCCAGTAAGATGATTTAAGCAGCCAGTGTCCATATACCACCAGTCTGTAAAATACGCATCATCATATTCAGAAGCCATCAATAGCACAGATTCATCATCAGAATATCTTCTCACTACGTTTGATTCTTCTAACTTCGTTTCCTTGTTTGACCAATAATCAATAAAGAAGTGGCCAAACTTCTTACAACAGTAGCATTGAACCTTCCTCTCGTCATACTTCTCCTTCCTCTTCTGAGCACTCTTCTGCCTTTCAGAAGTTGAGGTTTCTGACTTCTGAACACCATCAAATCTCTTCCTAGCTTCTGACCAAGATTGCTTCTGATATTTCTCACCAGAAGCTGCTTTCAGAGCCTACTGCTCTACCTCTCTTTTAAAGTTTCTCTCAATCAGACACAACTATTGTACCTCTAGAATGCTTTGCCTCTTTTCAATTTTAATGGTGATAATATCCTTAGAGTTTTCAATTGTTACCACAATGTAATCAAATTGAGGAGTAAGAGATATAAGTACTTTCTCAATGATCTTTTCTTCACTGAGATTTTCTCCACATGACTTCATCTCATTTGTGATCAGAATCACTCTAGAGATGTAGTCAGGTGCTTCTCATTGTTCTTCATGTTGAGATTCCCGTATTTCTTATGTATAGACTGAAGTTTCACCTTTTTCACTGATGCATCATTAATGTAGCATCGTACCAGTGTGTCCATCATCAATTTTCTCAAACATGTTTGCATCCACACACTGATCGATGTAGAATAACGCCTTATGATTCTTCTTCCTTATTTCTCATATCTCACCAAGCACTAATGTCTCTTAATCCTTCAGAATCAAGATATGTAATTCTGTTATAATTATGATCAAGAAAATTCAACATGAATTCAAGACACAAAATCAATCACACAACGCCTCACTATTCACTCGTGTTACCCTGTGGATGTGAACCGGAGCTCTAGATACCAATTTTTAGTGCACAAGATGAAGAAGATGAAGATGGAATAAGAGATAGAAGATGATAAAAAAAACTTCCACTACTTTTTCAAAATGGTTACAAAATGGTTACTCCACTACACTGGTTATGCGTACTATTTGTTGCTTAGTGTGTAGGTGTACAACTATTGACAGCTACAATAGTATATATACACAAACAAAAGTACCATGTAGGCTAAATACTAAAATATTGAATTACCCTTCAACACTAGGAAGGATATGTGGCTTATATGTAAAGGCATTCCACTTCATATTTGAGGTGAAGATGTCTTCTTCAAGGTTGGGGTGTTATTTTGAAAAGTCATTAAGGTTGATAAAGATTTTTGTTTAAGTAATATTTTTGATGTTGATAGAGTATTTGTTTCAATGAAGCTTAGACCTCTAATAGATGTGGAAGTTAAGGTTAAGGCTGGATCTAATTTGTACTCAATTTGGGTAGTTAAAGAAGTACCTTTATCGTGTCAATGTAGCTCCTCTTCACCATTAATTTTCTCAGATCCCCGTAGATGATGATAGTTTGGTTATGGGTATGTTGGATGCCTTAGATGAAAAAGATTTTTTTCTGATAACAATGGTGATTTTCAAGAAAAAATGGTGCAGAAGAAAATGAAGTAAAATCAATGTCGAATGGGTCTACTTCCTTTACACATGGCATGGCCATATTACGCATCTCTTGTATGGTAGGTTGGGAATTGTCTAGGATAGGGGATGAGTGTTTTGACAATGATAGGAGGTGGGTGGTGTCTCTTCCATAGATTGGTGCAAAATTTTCAAAGTTACGTTGATGTCCCTCAAACGCTAACAGAGGAAGTGACTTTAATTACCTCATTCAATGTGTTTTTTATGATAGCAATCAGGTATTGGTTAAGTAAAGCATGCCAATTTTTCCCCTATCACTTATTTCAGGCCACTTAATTCAAGGTTCACAGTAAAGCCTTCCTCCTCTACGACAGTGACATGTGACAGTGGAATCAAGGAATCTCCATCTCTTTTTTGGTCTGCATGGCGTGGACTTTGTAGTGGGGAGAGAGATTGGGATTTAGACCCCGACGCAGTTTCTAAATTCCTTTTCTCTTGGTTCTCCTTTGGGCTTGGTTGGGGGCAGTCTAAATCTCCCGTGTAAGTTACACCCTCACTTAGTCCATATTCAGACCCCCCATACGTTTCCTTTTGAATTAATGTTTTGGTGGATTCCTCTTCTCATTTGGCCATTGGTGGGTCTAATGTTCCTTTGTCAGAGGTTAATCAAGAGTTATCCCATTCCTTTGTTGGGCTTTATTTAGATATGGTAGGTGGTTTTTCTCTTTCACGATGACACAAGTGTTGGATTTTTCTCCAGTACTGGTGGGTTCTTTGTCCTATCCCCCCCCCCCCTTAATAAGAGTATGGATTTAGATATTAGAGATTCTTGTATAAAGAAGGTGATTGTGGGATCTCCAATTAGTGGGTTGGCGTCAGACTCCCCTTTTGGACAAGCATAAGAGCAACAATCTTGAAAAATTTTCCATTCCACTACTGGTTTCATGTAATGTTATTCCTCTAACTTTTATTGGCTTTTGTATGTAAGATAGTGTCCCCGGCTAGGGATGTCAACTTGCCCCATTACTGGGGATCCCCGCGGAGATTCCCCATTTGGGGCCCCAGAGATGGGGAATTTTCCCCCTGTAGGGATGGGGATGGGGAACAAAATCCCCCTGAAGGCACTTTGGGGATGGGGATAGAGAACATATCCCTCACCCTGTGGAGTCCCCGCCCCGCACTAGAATACCATAATATCGTAATTAATATATAATTTAACATTTCTATGTAGGTTTATTTGTCTTTTCAAATAACTTGTTTTATAAACAAATATAAAATACATATGTAATATTAGTAAAAAGAGAGATCTAAATGATTATTTTAAATTTGTTTAAGTTTGAAAATTTTGTATTCATGAATCTCAGGATTAAATATTGTTAAACAATATATTTATGTAGATGATTAGTTTATTAATTTATTGTGGTTAGTTTTTGAATTTTTTCAACTAATTTAGTTAAAAATAATAAATAAAAATTTATGTTTATATATCTCCCTAGAAACCGTGGGGATCCGCGGGGATGGGGGAAAAAATCCCCCTGTGGCGGGGATCCGAGACGGGGATGGGGAGTAAATTTTGAAGGCGGAGATTGAGATAGGAATGTATCCCCCGCCCCGCCCTACCCCATTGACATCCCTACCCCTGACCTAATTCCCAGTGAGGGCTTGAATTCCCAATGGCTTAACTTGTCTATATGCTTAGATGGTGCTCCTTTTCCACATGTATCACGTCACCTAAGGCATATTCCCTTATCTTATGAATATTTTAAACCCTTATATGGTAAGAAAGTGATTAAGGTGTTTAATATTACCAAGAAGTTAGATTGTACCTTTTACCTAAGTAATGAGGTTGAGATTAAGATATTAGTGGATCTAGAAAAGAAAGATAAGCAAATAAGGTCTGTTATATTATCTAGGAATTATGTTCGGTGTTGATTAGTTATTTTAATGTATGTGGGTTAGGGACTGATTAAGAAGAATAACGTGAAATATCTCATTGTTTTTAAGTATTTAGATTTCCTTGATATCCAGGAGACTAAACTTAGTGATGTTTATGTTTATCTTCTTTATTCTCTTTATGGTAACTCTTTGTCTGATTAGAGTTTTTTCCGATTTATTAGTTATAGTGGTGGCCTCTTTGTTTTTGTTATAGTTCAAAGGAGCCATCTCTTTTCACTTTTTTGGTCCTGGGTATCTTGGTGTTTGTCTTAAGCGGGGGTTATCTAACATCAGTTGCATTGTGGTTAACATTTATTCCAAGTGTAGTCTCAAAGAGAAGATGGCCTTGTGGATGGACCTCGTTTCAAGGAAGAATAAGAATGGTGGGGAAGTATGGTGTGTTTTGGGTGATTTTTAATTTTATTTACTCTTCTTCTGAAAAGGTTGGAGGTGACAATTCTTATAGATGGATTGGTAATGTTGTTTGTGTTGAATTCAATAATTTCACCTCTCGGGCGGATTTGTTGGATCTCCCGCTCTTAGGTATGAATTTCACTTGGTTCCAACCTATTGGTAGGGTTAATAGTTGCCTAGATATGATCCTTTTTTATGTCTGGTGGGAGGTTTGGGGGACAACCTCTTAGTGGACTTTATCTAGAGATGTTTATGATTATGTCCTATCATTCTCAGGTACTCCAACTAGTTATGGGGCCTAAGCATTTACAATTTAATAACCATTGACATTTCCATTCTCGATCACTTAAGGTGATCCTTAACAGTTGGTCTTGTTCTCTAGGTTGGAAAGATTTTGTTTTAAAAGAGAAGCTCAAAGCTCTTAATGGGGGCCTGAAATCATGGAACAATCAAGTTTTTGGTAACCTTGATTCCCAAATAGCTTCTCTTAGGGAGGTTGTGAGTGTTATTGATTTGAGAGTTATGGATAGAGTTATTTCTATGGAAGAGATTAATTCTAAGAGAAAGTCATCCTCGGTGAAATTATGGTATAGCGGATAACTAATGTCCTAGCACATGTCAAGACACTGATTTCCGCTTTATTAAACAAGGACAGATAAAAATGAACTGATATTATAATGTTTATCAGAAAATGTCATGATACATGTTCCGACATCTATTACGACATTTTAATCAACACTCATATGAATTGATATGTAAGTAGCAAAATGATTAATAATATAATGATATGATAACCCAGTTCAATACAACTCACTTACTCTTGCAGCTACAAAGTCAGGAAGAAGATCACATTATCAGTAGTATAATTTTATGTAAATAGTCGTCAACTTACATGTAAACAACCTCTGGTTTACCTAATCACTACCCAATGTAATATTTATCTTAGAAACATATCTTAGATAAGAGAACCATGTCTCACTTCCTAAATTACCTTAGTGATATCTAACAATCACAATCATAGTGATTGTATCAAACTGCTTAATTGAAAACCCCTTCCAATACAACATTCAGTCAAGACGCTTGACTAACAACAATACTTGGATTTTCTTAAGAGCTTCATCCAAGAACAATACATAATTCATTACCTACGGGCTTCTGAATATGCTTAACAACTATGTCTACCACAATATGTCAAATCGGTACAAAGGGTGACTCACATTACAAGAAAAGTATTCAACTCTCAAAACCCTAAACCCTTATTTTAATTTTACAAAAGTCTTAACAAGAACTAGTTATTTTTCCCTAGGTCTAAGTCTTCCTTTTATAATCTTCAGTTTTCCATGGGCTTCGAATAATATAATCAATTATTCCTTGATCCATGCGTTGATTGATGCAGATAAAATCTCCTTAAATCTTGAAATAGATCTGCAACTTATCCTGCTATAACAGACAAATATGTCAAGTCTTCAAATTGGACATGTTGTTCTTCGCAAATTTCTTCATATTGGAACATCTTGTTCAACATCATGTTTTACCAAAATTTAGTCAAATCTTTAGAGCTTTCACTCGGATATCTAGGCTTTTTTTATCAAAGATGCCTAGCTTTTCCAAAGGACTAGAGTTAAATGACTCAAGAAGGGTGATGTCAATACTGGTTTCTTCCATTTCTGTGTTAAGAGTAGGCATAAAAGGAATTATATTTTAGCTCTTAAGGTAGGGGATAATTGAATTAAGGGGGTTTTAATATTCTCCAAGTAGTGGTTGATTACTTTTATAACCATTTTATAGATCCTCACTTTGACCGACCATAATTAGATGAGGTTTATTTCTGTTCTCTATCCGATGAGGATAATGTTATCCTCACAACTACCTTTCTCCTTCCAGAGATTGAGCGAGAAATTACTTTGAGTGATGGGAATAAAAGTCTTGGTCCTAATAGTTTCAAATTTTCTTTCTTCAAGAGGTTTTTCCCCCTTCTCATGGAGGATATTAGGGGTTATGATTGATTGATTTCATCACTTTTGTTCTCATCCCCATAGTTTCTCCTCCTTCTTTGTTACCTTGATTCCAAAGGTTGATCCCCTTCATGTTTGTGGAATTTTCGACTTATCTCTCTATTTAGGTCTCTTTATAAGATTCTCGCCAAAATCTTGTTAGCTAGGCTCTTTGATGTTATGGATAAGTTTATCTCTCCCAACCAATCAGCCTTCCTCAAAGGTGGGTTCTTAATTAATGTGGTGATTGGTGTGAATGAGCTAGTGGATTTAGCTAAGAAGAATTAAAAAAAAAACTTTAATCATGTGTGTTATCTGGTAATTATTATAATATAAACTTTAATTGGTCTATATTATATTTATTTTATGATAAATTTTAATCATTTTATTAATATTGTAGTTTGATGTTTTATGCAAAGGTTATCCAACCAAAGATATTGATCGGATAACAAACAAAACCAATATAGGAAACTTCACTTCAATTATCAAGGTACTTGCTAATTAATAGTTTCATAAATATCAATAAATTATAAATGTTTAATGGATCCAATTACCATAGTTTTCAATTAGTACTTTTTCTGAAGTGAATTATGTGTGTATGTGTGTGTGTGTGTGTGTGTGTGTGTGTGTGTGTGTGTGTGAGAGAGAGAGAGAGAGAGAGATAATGTATATTATAAGAATGACAGTTTTATGTGAGAACATGAGAATGAATCTGAATCGTTAGAAATAAAAAAATGGTGAGTTCGTGTGTCAATTTTATTTTCTCTCCCCTCCATTATTAAAATAAATAAATTAAATATTATATTATATTTTGACAATTAAAATTCACTCTCATCTCACCCATTTATTTTAAATCTAATGGTTCAAATTCATTCTTGAAAGCTCTTTCAGATTTGGACAAATTTTGGTAAAACAAAATACTGGTAGAAAAGCTTCAACATGGAGTTCAAAGCTAAAGAATTATGCAAAAGATAAAGATGTCGAAGGAGATGTCCCAACAAAAAGACTGGACATCTTGACTGCTTTTACATATGAGTTAAATATGTATCAAATCTATTCTAAGTGCCTTCAGAAGTGGATCAAGTAAAAGATTTGAAGCCCAACTGAATAATATATATATGAAGACTTAGACCTAGGTTTAGATATGTTTAATGCAACAATTGTAACCTAGTTCTCTTAGGAAGAATATAAGGGTTTAGGTTTTGAGAGTCGTTGGATCTTTGGGTTGTAAGTTTCCCTCTGTAGTATGAGAAACAGAGAAGACGACATAGGTGCAGGTACAGAACCAGAAACCTTGAGATAATGGTTTGTGTATTGCTCTTGGACAAAGCTTTAAAGCGAGTACAAGATAACTTGTAGGTCAAGAAACCACGACAAGTTATGTATTGGCAGAAGACATAAACATCACAGGTTGTGATGAAGGATATGAATAGGTCTCTCATACCAGAGTTTAAAAAGGTAGAGTTTACCTTTGGTAAAGATGTCCTTTGGGGTAGTGATTAGGAGATAAAGTTGTAAATTGGGGAGTTTAGATTTATGATAATACTACGATATAGTGGAGTCTTCATCCTGGATTGGTATCCCCCAAAGTAGGTAAATTGTATCGAACTGGGTCAACATATTTTGTGTCCTTTTAACATTCTTCAATTTATAGTTTTATTATAATTCTTGATTGATATATCGCAACAAGATGTTTCAACATCTTTTGTGACTTTATTGTAGCAGTTGGTGTATTGAACCCTTGTTTAACTGATAGCAGAGATCAATGTCTTAACAAGTGGTTAAGACATATGTGATTTGCGTACTAGAATTTTAATTGGTATCAGAGCAGGCGCCCTGTTTGTATCTGGACGAGATCCTTGGGAGATACTTTCTAGTGTTAAACAAGAAAAGGTTATTTGATCATTCATTATGTCATACTTAAAGGGTATTGATGGATAGGAGGAATGTTTTGGTTTGTAAGGAACAACCACTGAAGGTTGCTCATGATTTCCAAGGAGTATCTATAACAACAATTGGAGGAGTGGCTAGTTCTCTTGTATGGTGTCCTGTAAGATGATGTGACATCTTATTTAGGGCAAGTTGAAGTTGTTCTTTGGTGGTTCTGCCTCATATGTCTCTAAAGGAAGAACTCGAGGAGTATGGGATTCTGGAGTTTCAAATGAAGAAGGACAGTAGCATATTTTTCATATCTCTGATATGGATGACATCAACCTTTGTGAAGACTCTAAGTTGTTCCAAATTCGGGAGCAATGGAATGGATAAAGTATTGGCTGATACAGACTTGATACTTTGATGCTTGGGATCATCATGTATCAAAAGAGAAGATTATGGTTATCAAGTTCATGCTCTGGTAATTTGTAATTTATGTTAACTAAATTGTCAAAGACACTTGAGATGATTCTCAAGTCCACTCAATGAGGTTTATGCCATGGTTCTAGAGTATTCTAGTTATTCTTCATACAAGGAGGTGTTTCTATGAAGCACAAGACTGAAGACAGTGGATGTAATTTATTTTCACCGTCCACAAAAATGCAAGAAAGAACTCATACTTCTCAACCCTAAGGATGAGCTCACACAGTTGAGGTTATTAGGATTTGTTCAGAGAGAATCATAAGATCTTGAGTCAAGGGTGACAACCTTGATATCTCAACACCTTGCAAAAGAAGAAGCTGGCATGAAGAGGAATATCTTGGTGACGTTCAGAAGATGCTAGTATCAGATAGGGTTATTGAATAAGGATTTAAGATCAATTTCTATATGTGGAGTTATACATATATTTAATTAGTTATCCTTGTGATTCAAGATTGGTGATGTTCTATCAGATGTTGGGACATCTCTTCATCATAGGTGTGCAAAATCATGGGAGGGGTACTGCATATGCTCATAAGACTCTTAGGTGTTGACCTAATATTTTTGGCTTAGCTTGTTATTGGCTTGGCATCTAATTCCTGGAAAGTTTTATGGGAGAATAACTTGTCTAGATGTTGATGATGTTGAAGATGGGGATGAAAACTATGAAGATATCATAATCTTGATGACTACTTGGATTGGTTTATTTCTGATCTAGGTACTTTGGGGCATTCTAGGATGTTCATCATGGAGTTCAAGAATAGGTGGCAATATCAGCAACTTCGTGAAGACGACGCTACTCAAGTAAAAGTAACATTCCTGTGGTACAATTATGAGGTGTAGTCTCTGACTATTCCATCTGAAGATTTAGACAATGGAAGGTTTGAAGGCTTTGGAGAAATATGGCAGGTATTCATTAAGGTGTGAGATTGTATGGAGTAATTGCAAAATCAACAGAATGGAGGTTGTCTACTCAAACTTGGTAGGTGAATCAAGTCTATAAGAGCATGGAACTCTTGTTATATTAAGGTAGGAGGTTCTTTCAAATGGCATAAGAAAGAGTTGAGTTCAACAATTAGATGTTGTATCAGAATGTTCTGATATCTAGTTCAATATTAGAATCATAGTTGGTGGAGTGGCATGTCAGCTTAAGATAGGGTATCTATAGGAATTGAAGCGTTGATGCTTCAAAAATATTTGTCTCACAGTTGTTTGTGGGAGCTGTAGGTAGGAGAAGATGTTACATGTCCTAAACTTAGTGGAGCTAAGGTAGCTTTCTATTGAGCAAGAGCATCATGTGACTTGAAGATCAAGTTTCATTGGTGGATCAGAATATCTTGTGGGAATTCTACAAAAATTTAAGGAGATCAAACTGTGACATTTGGTTATTATTGAAGATTGTCTTGGAACAAATTACTCTTGGGCAGAGGGTGGTTAGTTAAAGACTCGAGGAGATGTTTATGATGTTCATAATTTGAAGCTTGTGGTAGAAGTTATATGTTTATGGAAGAGTGCCTTCTTGATGGTGGATGAGAGTTTATTTCTCTCTTTATTATTAAAGTTCTTATTGATAAAGCTTGAGGAGAAGAATTCCTTGAAGATCTTCAGTTTGGATTACTATGTTATAGTAAGTCCAGTGGTGGAGCATATCAAGAACCATAGTGTATGGTGTATGTGATATGTGAAGGATGGTCTAATTATGGTTAGAACATTATCTGGGTTGGTTATCCTTGGAGGAGGATTCGTAGTTCTGAATAGGAACTTGGTGCCTACACAGTGTCTAAGAAGTATCTATCATTTCATACGGGAGAATGATGGAGTAGAAGAACTACCTTGGAAGAATGATGTAGAGAATACTAAAATGGGTCATATGTTAATTGCATTGAAGTTTGAATATGGATACTCACTAGTTGAATCAGAAGTATTACAGTTTATCATAAGAGATAATGATGAAAGAATGAATGTCTTGGAGTTTTAGGTGATTGACTCGGGTTGGAGTCAGAAAGCGTGTGGAAAATAAGTTGCTTGCTTCTGCAATAAGTCATGCTAGAAGAAGGTTGATCAGACAGCAAGCTGAGAAATTCTAGGGCATCAGGAAGTAGCTAACAAACTAAGAGGTAAAGGTATATCTTTGAGGAATGTGAAGCATTCCATATTCAATTGAATTGTATCATAGGAACATAGATATCTACAACAAAGAACTCAGGAGGAGTCGGTGAGTTGTATGGATAAGTTCTGGACGAGATGGATTAATGGGTATTTTAATCTCAATTCAAGAGTTACTTGGTTATAGGATGATGATTTTATGTGTTTTACAGTAAGCATGATGATGCTCTTAAGCTATCATGAGAAGTGGATCGAAGAAAACATTTTTATATGAGGTGAGTGTGTTCAGCAGAAAGTTGGACAGAGAGTGAGCTCTTGAAGACATGAAGATGTGTCTTATGTTTTCTAGTCATTAACATAAGCGCAGTGTTAAAAAGCACAGATTATCTTAGATAGGGGGTTTCCTTTTGATCTAAGATACTATATTGTAGGGGTGCAGTTTGAATTAAGCTTGTGTTGTGTGTCAAGCAAGTTGTGATTATTTCCATCTTGGGAGGATAAGATGTAAAAATGAAATGTCCTGACATTATGGTAGTGTTGCAAGTTGGAGGAGACTTGGCAGTACAAAATATTTGCTTCTTATTGGATTCCTAAGAATCATTGTGGGTGTCTATGAAATATCTTGTACCTTTATAGAATCTTTGTCATCGGGATTGGGAATATTCATACTCTCTTCAAAGTTTGGAGACAAATGTATTCACTTGCACTCAGACTAAACAAAGGTGTCATTAATTCTCAGTTACAAATAAGTTTTTAGTATGATTCGCACCCGCGCCCAATCAAATTGGGTTTCCCCCGTTAATTTTGGGTCGGGTCCGGGTTTTCTTGACATGCTTAATTTCAATCAATAAATTACTTGACAAAAATGGGGTTAGATGATATAGCTTTTTATTTTGTCAAAATATAATTTTTGGTTTTTTAACTTTACCTTGGGGTCCATTTTGGTCACTAAATTTTAAAAGAGGCTAAGTTGATCATTTAATTGTTCAAATAGCGCTACAAAAGTCATTTCCGCCCATTTTGCTCAAACGACGTTTGTTTATGTATGTGTGGCAGTTGGGTTGGCTTTGAAATGTCGTCTTTTTTGTTTCCAACCTAAAATTTCATCTTCTTTGTCCCTTTCTTGTTAGGTTTTTGGTCAAATTTAATTAGGGTTTATCAATTTCACAATTCTCTACTGGAATTGCTCGTGGAAATTGAAGGAACCATCAACAATGAGATATGGGCACTTTTCAAACCAATTTAATCAAAAGAGCTCTGGAAGTTTTGATTCCAATGTATACACAAGCTTAAATCTCTTACGGAAATCCATATGTCATTATGGAGACAGTAGGGCATCAATTGTTACGAATTTTGGAAAATAATTTTGGGGATGTCAACATTTTAAGGTAAGGATGAATTTGAAAATTTTCTTCTTTGCAATGTGTTATGATATAAACCATTTTCCATTTACACAAGGTTATATGCAATTTGGTTGTGGATTTTTTTATTGTTTATATGAGAATGAAATAGATGAGAAGGACAAATGTATGAAGAAGCAAAAACGTAGGTTGGAGAAGCTAGCAAAAGAAGTTGATGCAGCAAAAATGGAAGTCTAAAATCTTAAGGCTACAAATGAGGAACGGAAGCAATAGTTTAGGAAACTACTAATTCAAATGAAGAAGATAGTAAACTGGAAAAAAATTGGAAGAACGTGTTTTGTAATGTTATATGTGTGTTGGTATTTAGGATGTTTTAGTAAGTGTATCAGTTTGAATTTGTTTGTATCAGTTTGAATGGCATAAGTGTATCAAATAATTTGTTTCCATATTGTAAGAACAGTTAATGTTTGTATCAGTTAATGTATTTGTGTTATGTTGCATTTGTTTGCATCGGTTAAACGGTTTACATCAGTTTGAATGCTTTACATCAGTTGTTATCAGTTTGAATGGTTGACATCAATTGACTGACACATAATTGTTATCAGTGGCGTAATTGTATCATTGGTTTATGACACATTTTATCAATTGAGATTAATTGTTTGGTTTACAATAATTGACTCATAAAACCAACACAGTTTGTGGTTTAAAACAACACACATTATACCAAAATAGAGAAAATTAGGTACGATTGATTTATACCAAAACACATTATTATGTATACCACTAATATTATGCATTACAACATAGGTTCAAAACACATAACATATTTTGCATAACAACATAGGTTCAAAACACATTACATATCCAAAACACATTGCATAAGGACACAGGTTCAAACTTAATTATAACTTAAAATGAGTTCAACAGACAACAGACGGACAATTCTAACTTAAACTAAATTTTCTTCTTTGATGTGGTTCTCTTTATTGTTGTAGTCCTTCTTTTTGTTTTTCCAACTACAGTCTTGGTTATACCCAATCTAGATGTAGGTCCTAGTAGTACAAATGGTGTTAATGGCCTCCTTCTTTTTCCCTTCCATGAGTTGATTGTTGAGATGTTTGAGAAGTTGGTTAAGATTCCTTCTTAATAGATATCTTTTTTGCCCTTCCATGAGTTTCTTGTTGTGTAGCTTATTGTTATGTAGATGGTTATTGAGTAGTTGGTTGAGTTGGTGTTTGTTGAGTGGATGGTTGTTTAGATGCTTGTTGAGTGGATTGTTGTTAAGATGTTTGACTAGTTGGTGTCACCTTACAAGTAAGTTTGTTGTGACCAGGTTTCTTGCACCTACACCAACCTTATGGTTTCTACTCTCCATAGCTGAAATGGCATGAACACAAGGAAGGCATGTGAGTTCCCATCTTCTGCAGGAACATAGATGTTCCTTCAAATTCACTACAAACTTATCTGCTGGATTTTCAAGGTGCCTCACTTCAAAGATATGCTCAGTTGCATCCTACAACATGAAATTTTAGGTCAACACATGATACTCACATAAAACTTGTATGTGTTTTTTTCAATTTTCCTTCTAATATCGGGCAACACATCAACTGCCAAGATTTGAAACCTCGTCTTATTAGTAGCCCATCTATCCATCATGTATGTCCTGATTTCTTCCACCGTGATCATCAATGGCTTGGCCCTTGACTCAAGAATGACACTATTAAAAGCTTCAGATATATTCTTGAGAACAACGTCACATTTGTTATGTGTCTTATACTATGGTCTACTACGGAGTCTTTGTGGGGTGCTCAATATGTTTTTGAAGGTATCTTCGTTGACAACTCTCATTCCTTTCATTTATCTTTCCCTTGCTTGTGAGTATATTGATAGTCATAAATTCTAGTACAATCCCCTAGGAAAGAACCATCAACCATTTATCTAGCTGCAAATTTAGCTCTTATGGCCTTAGTCTGGTTGACCCCTACATTCCACTTCTTTTGTACATTTTCCTTTATATCATTTATCTTCTTACTAGGATTATTTTTCAAGGAATTTTGAATCATTTTGCTCAACCATTTAATGTTCATCATCTTCATATTATACTTTCTACTACAACTATGAATGTTAACTACCTTCCTTAGTTTCCAAGAATCCTCATTTGGAAACATAGCATATTATGCTTCTCACACACATCCATCTTTACATCTAACCATCACCCTTATCTTGTCATTTTTAGTTAACTTCAGGTTTATAATATATTATACTGCATATGCGGTTATTGGTACTAAAATATATCCCCACCTCCCATTTGTAATTGGAAATGCCTTTTTATAACTTGAACATGGGGCACTTCTTTTTCCTAACTTCACCGATATCATCATTATTACATCCATTTTTTAGGTCTTCACTTTCATTATCACTCCCTTTAAATTCTTCTTTGTTTTCTTTCCTTTTTTTGTTGTTTCCCTCTTGATCATCTTCATGTACATAGTCAAATAGATTAGTAATTTAATCTTCCTTAAAAAATTCATCATCAAAAGTTATCTCCAAAGCACTATCATTATTGAAGCTCTCATCCTCAGTGTCATAAAACTAACATTATCATGCACCTCACCACCCCATGCACATTATCATGATTTGCCTCAGCTTCATTTGTCTCACTTTCATTCAACTCAGCTTCATTTGTCTCTCTCATTCAACTTAGCTTCATTTGCCTCACTTTTCTCCATCTCAGCTTCCTTCAACTCCCCCATTAATTAGTTCTTCATACATTGCAGCAAACACTTCTTCACTATCATCTACAATGTCATCATGATCTACTTATATCTCATCAAGGGGCCGTCATAATACTCATGCAAGACAAAATGTGTTGAATATAGATATCAACACTTAAATGCATCATATAAAGATTAGCAATCTCTAAGGCCCCTTTGTCATCAACCAACACATTCATCTCAAATGTGGAATCCCTGTAATATATTTTCTTTATGGCCTTATAACCTAACTCCATGAAGCAACCTAACAATTCAACATAACTCCACATGTCAGACTCTACTTTCAAATCAGCAACTTCTCCTTTTTCGTATATAATAATTTCCTCATACTCACCACTGTGGTGAATTTTTAGATGTAAATATTCGTCCATTTCAAACTATACCCTAGAATAGAATTACAGAAATAGATAGATTTCAGAAAGATTACAGAAATCGTACACCTAAACATGAACTCTAAAACTACAACATTTTAAAATTGCAGAAAGATTTCGTGAAACAAACCTTTAATCAACAATGGTGTCTTCTATTTCACTTTCAACTTCGCCTACTCTCCTCTTTTTGTAAATCACTATTGATTCCTCCTTCGTTAATTGCTCTGCTAAGGTTCCTTCGTCAATTGCTCTACATGTATTTTATGAACTAAACCTATCAGTTTCTTTTTTAAGGTAGCATGTGATCCACATCAGCGACACGTATACGCCACATGTACACTAAAATTGACTTTGACTAACGGGACAAACGGAAAGAACTAAGGTGACACTATTTGAACAATTAAATAATCAATTTGGTCTCTTTTAAAATTGAGGGACCATAATGAATCCGAGGTAAAGTTAAAGGACCAAAAATGATTTTTTTTTCTTTTTTTTTCTAAAAAATACATTCCTAAAAGTTAGTTTAACCTACCAATGTGCATGGAAAGGGACCACAAGCGTGTTAATTTAACATTTTATCATTCAACTAACGCGTTTTCTTCTACAATCAAGTTTTGTGTGAACCATCATAATATTCTCTCTTTTTTCCTATTTTATTGCATCCACTTAATCCAATAAAATAGATTTAACTTAAAATAATTAAAAATAATTCTTGAATAAAATAATTACTGATTAAATTTTATTTCTCTTTCAATTAAGCTCAATCAGTCTAACATCAACTTAATGTTAATATACTCAATTACCTCTCTTTGTGTGTATTATGTTATATTCAGATTTTTGATATCTAATTCATTGTAAATTTATAATTATAACATAGTTATAAAACTTGTAGGTCTTTCTATCAATAGATAAAATAATAATAGTAATACAAGAAGTTTGTTATAGTACTTGTTATTTGAGACGTGACTGAATGATTTTGTGGTCCCAAAGAATTGTTAGAAATTGTAACTGAACTACACTTTTCCTTGATCCCAAAAACAGGAAGAAAAAAAACTTTTTTTTTTCTTTTTTTTTCTCTTTTTTCCTATTTCTAACAATGATTCTTACTTTCAGTTTCACAAATATTTTTTCCCTTTTAAGTACCATAATTCTTCACACTTTATCTCACCATAAACTCTCTGTCTGAGTTTTTTGGAGTCACACTCAAACAAGAGAGAAAGGGGTGAGAATAACAAATTCCACATTTTCACATATTTCAAACTGTTTTTAGTGTTCATCTTTTCATTCTAACAATCATAAGTAATTGCTTTCTTTAAAGTTTAAATATTTTTTAAATTTGGTACTGGAACAAACAACAACCTTCAACAAAACAAGATTCAAATGATCAAATCTCAAACATAATTTATTCAGTTAAAAAATGTCTTTTTTATGTTGATTGATTAATGGGGTTGAACTGTTTATTCTATGTTTTATGTTGGTATTTTCCTTTGTGATTATTATATATGCATTCACATTGTATGTTCTGTTTGATTGTTTTTTAAATTTTGTGATTTTGTTATAATTTGTGTTAACTATTGCAGACAAATAGCAATGAGTTCATGTTCAGGAGACAAGCAAAACATGCATGAACAAACTGGTTGCTTTGATCCCAACACAATGGATGAAGGTATTGAAAATTCTCTAAAAGATAATAACTTTTCTCAAACTCACCCAAATCAAGTGATTGAAGGTAATAATCATAATCATTCTGAGGAGGATTTCTCTTATCATAATCATAATCATAATCCACAGCAGCTTGATAACAATTTGGTGCAAGAGGTGTATCAGAACTCAACTTGGGACACTAATGTTCATGAGTTACAAGGTATGGATTATGCAAATCACCAAGAACAACACCAACTACATGAACAACAATTTCAACAAATTGTCGAGACGCAAAACCATAACCAAACCTACAATCCGTCGAACATACTCGACCATCATTACCCTTCACCCGATCTTTTGAACCTTCTCCATTTACCTAGATGCTCAGCTTCATCTTTTCTCGCAAATCCGCCATCCAACATTTGTATGACAAACCTGAATCAAAAACCGCCGAATTTTCATAACTCGATGAGTTTTCTTGGAGATCTTCCGATTGGTTCATCGGACAATACAAGTGGATCATCGGTTTTGTATGATCCTCTATTTCCTTTGAACCTTCCTCCACAGCCACCGGCCCTTAGAGAGTTGTTTCAATCTCTTCCTCGCGGATATAGCATGCCGACTAGCTCGAGGAACGGTTCTCTTTTCGGTGGAGGGGATGAGATGGAAGGAGATGGAGACATGGGAGTGCTGGAATTCAATAGGGTTGCTGCTAATGTTGGCAAAGGCAGAGGAGGAAAAGCTACAAAACATTTTGCAACAGAGAAACAAAGAAGGGAGCAATTGAATGGAAAGTATAAAATCTTGAGGGGTCTCATCCCAAATCCCACTAAGGTTAACAACAATAATCATCTATGAAATTTTTTTAACCATATATAATTTTATCTATCAATTGAGTAGTTTTGGTGTAATGCAGGTTGATAGAGCATCAGTAGTTGGAGATGCTATTGAGTATATAAGAGAGCTGATTAGAACAGTGAACGAGCTGAAACTATTGGTGGAGAAGAAAAGACATGGAAGGGAAATGTGCAAGACACATAAAGCGGAAGATGCTGCTGCAGAAAGCTGTAACATAAAGCCTTTTGGTGATCCAGATGGAAGCATAAGGACTTCATGGCTGCAGAGGAAATCCAAAGACAGTGAGGTTGATGTCCGGATTGTCGACGACGATGTTACAATCAAACTGTTTCAGAGGAAGAAAGTTAATTGTTTACTCTTTGTCTCCAAGGTTCTGGATGAACTTCAGCTAGAACTTAACCATGTTGCAGGTGGACATGTCGGTGAATATTGCAGTTTCTTGTTCAACAGCAAGGTTGGTAAAATCAAGTTAATTCTATATAGAACTATTACTTTTGATTTGGTTATATATATTAAACTATGAGTTGTTTTGTTTCACTTATGCAGGTAAGTGAGGGTTCATCGGTTTACGCAAGTGCTATAGCCAACAAGGTGATTGATGTTCTGGACACCCAATATGCTGCTGGTGTTCCATATACAAGTAGGCTGTAATATCAGAAACCAAATGTCTGTATTAATTGGTACTGACATGAATGAGGCATTTTGGAAGAATAATGATAGTGGTTATAGTAATGATTTCATAGGAAACATCTAGGAGATACTAAAATTTATAGGTTCAATAGTTTCTTACTTTTTGTTTTTCTTATTGGTACTTTGTGTGTGGTTCATGATATATTTTCTTCAACTCTGATGCAAAATTATTGTCAAGGGTTTTTAATTTGGGATATTTAATATTAGTTTGATTTCGAACTATGTTATGTACAATCTATTTACTTGCTCTTGTTTCTTCTTACATCTTGTTTTGCTAATTTAGTTTAGCTTTAGCAGGCATTATGTCTGTTATTTTGTCTTTGCTGGTTAGTTGAGTCATACTTTACCTTTTCATGTTTTGGCAAATAACTATTTTGATTCATTGCTTTAAAGGAAATTACAAATCTTGATGTTTCCATTTCTCTGAGAGATTTGATATTGATATGAAATTAGATTAACAGCACTTTTAGTCTCTTTAAAATAGCTATTACATAATTTTTAAGCTCAATAATTTTTTTAATTCTTACAAGTATACACTTCCATTGTTCCGTCATACTTTAAAGTTAAAACTCAGTTTTTTATGAGATACTAAATTCAGTACATATAAATATTTGAAAAGAAAATGAGAATTCAAGGATTGTAAAAAGAGAGAAAATACTGATGGGACCAAATTTGTTCAATTTTAATACCCTGTTTGATTCTTAACTACTGTCAATACAGTAACACCTATTCCCTTTCATTATGAAAAAAGGGTTTTAAGGAAGAAAAAAAAGGTCACCTCCAAGATAATGTGATAAAAAGGGAGAAATGAAAACAGAAAAATGGTCACAAAACTAGTCCTCCTATAAACTTCCTCAGGTGCAAGAAAACCATCTATGATTGTTAGTAATTACAGAAAAAAATATCATTTCCATGACTTCCAAGCTTTATTAATTTTGTTAGCAACATACTTGGTAGCTTTTACCCCACCAACAGTCAGTAGGCCAGATATGGCCTGCCTTGCACTTGAAACCATAACCTTTCTTCTCAGAATTCTCTGCAAGCAATTTGCAGCTCCTTCTCTTGAGCTGATATTAGTATCATGTATGACTCTACCTGAAATCATAGCCCCTTTTTTCTCAATATAGCACACATCCCTATTTTATAGGTCAAATATTATTGTTATCATTAAGTTCCATCTAATGATTCTAATCAATTTTTTAGTTTACTAATGGTAACTATTGGAGGATTACAAGTAACTGTAATAATATAACTCAAATTGTTATTTTACATTCTACAAGCATACCAGTTTGGCTCGATTTCATTCCCAATCTTTGCTGCATGCCCATCTGGCTTCTGATTGATGGAGGAAGAGCAGAAACTAGAGAGCAGGCAACTGATAAGTCACAATCCTGTTTTACAAAGTAAAAAAAGCTACTTTACTTGGTATGTCAACCCTAAAGAAGCAACATTATATCGTATACAACTTTCCTTCTTCTGCAAGGTATTTGACTCAAATGTCATCAGCAATTAAATAATACTACATAGCCATCAAAATCCTAGATAGAAACCAAAAGCTAGAAACTAGAATATGAATATCTAAACGAAGATTAAAAAGCACAGCATAGCAAGAAAACTTGGCTAATAGTTTCTCCTTATTACAGACACTAATGAAAGAATAAGAAAAATTGCATCCTCATAACAACATCAAGAAGAAAGCACAAGTTCATGAGTCACCTCTCACAGGTTACACTTCATACTGTTCATTAGGTTTCAATAAGATTGTGAACACCCACTGACAGATAAAAAGCATATATCTATTAACACTGAAAAATATGCATGTGTTTATCGCTCTTCAAAATACAAAAAACTAATTGCTGATATATCTAAAGATCAGAAAGATGTATTTTCTTATTGGCAGTTGATGAAAGTAGTAATAACTTATTATCATTTAGCTCTTGATGCTATGAAATTATAATCAAATTGTTTTAAACATATAGTTGCACATATAGTAGTTGAGCCTCTAAAAAAGTTCAAACTGGAAAAAGAAAAAGATCAAGATATAATAAATAAAGGAATTACAGGCTTGTTTGCAATAACTCATAGGTTGGTACTTTATTGAAGAGTTCAGGGCACAACAAAGCTAAATTCCTTCAAATGTGTGATTAAAGAAATGGAGAATTATTATCCAAAATATTTGGTAAATATATTTCTAATATAGGATGAGTTAACCAAAAGAAAGTAATCAAATCAACATAAGCTATTTTTTAATATTGTAAATCGCTTTTTTTGTTAATCACCCTAAATTGGAAATATTTTGGTAAAGATATCCTATATTGTCGTTCTCTCCCAAAAACAAAATGATTAATAACAAATAATAAAGACCTGAGAGACGTGTATTTTGCGATTGACAGTTGATGAAAGTTTCAATAACTTCTTAACTTCATATTCTTCAAGAAATGGCTTATACATCGAATGGAATAGATCAAACTGTCCAGCTACAATTTTCTTCACCTAGACAGATTGTGAACAATGGAACCTCAGGGAAAGTGTAAAGCAAAAATAGGATACATGTATTATTGATCTGGCTCCTTTCCAAAAAGGAATTAAGAGTGAGCCTGAACTAGTGACCAAACTGACAATATTTGTAGGCATGTATCCCTCACAATAGATGGTATCAGGTGGCCATGGAGAATATAAATATATTGGAAGTTGGAACTTAAAAGACAAATGATTTCATACCACAACCTTCATAGTAGCAATCAAGGACTACCTTATTTTTATCCTCGGCAAATAACATGCGCACATCACCCATATATGAAAGACTACAAACTTTAGCATACAGATCTGCCTGCAGGGATACAGCAGCTAAATCATTCAGTTCCAAGTTCCAACTCCCAGAGCAAGAAAGAAGTATACCTCTGTGAATTCTGATGGAAGCAAGAGAAGAGAAGCTGACAGCGCAGATCGCAAGTTAACGGAATTGATGTTGCTTATGTCCAAATTATCGACAACAATTTGAACCTGAATATAAAATGAATAAAATATGTAAGCAAAAAGTAAACCTCGGTCTAGGTTCAAATTATCAGGAAAATTAAGAACATGGAAACTATGAGATAATCATGGGATAAAAATTTACTAAGCACTATACAAGTGTTACATGAATCATGGTACAAAAATTGAATATGCTTATTAGCCCGTTTCAGAAAACTATATGTGGACCCATGGCCCATAATTCATTTTTTCTTACACGGTTTTGGTAAGTAGGATTTTTTCTATCTTCGCTGATAGTTCAATGTCAGAAGCTGCATAAAATTTGACCGACAACACAATGTATAAAAGTAAAGACTTTATTCTTAAATCTTCATTGTTAATCATGAAAAAACATAACTCAGCACAGATGGGGAAAAAATCAATATATTCTTTCATTCAGGGGTTATTTATTTGATATGAAAAAATTTAGAATCTCAAAGACACATTGGTCAATCGCTTAGCTCAAAAGATTTGCTAGAAATATGTCAGGTACTCAGGTCCTCCTCACAACAAGCTACGTAAGTTGTATGCCCTGAGGAGACCAGAATCACTATGCTATACAAATTCTTACAAGGCTGCATCATTCATTAGGCGAGATTCGCGTTCATCCTTTTATTGCTTGAACATTTTCAAGATTATACATGAGTCGTCCAAAATCTACAAACCAAGAATGAAATGATTTTGCAACATGAAGAGGAGCGAAAATGGCAACATACTGGTTTCTGTAAACGACCACACAAGTAGAAGTTCTCCCAATACTGCACATCTTGAAGTAAGTCATGCGTTCGAGCAACCCCATACTTGAACATCTGCATACATTTACTTATAGATATGGGACTCAATAAAAAAGTAGTCTTTGTTTAACATGCCAGCTTTCATAAATTGGAAGCTGACATAGCAGAAATTGCGTAAAGAGTCTAACTTACACACTACACCGAGTCAAAAAGTTGCTAATACCTTTCCATTCCAAGTAACAAAAGGGTTAAAATGTACCCCCACGCCAATTTTATCTGCAACCCCGGTAATCTTACATGTTGAATCAAGATACGTGAGACGTCACCATTGTTTACTAAAACTCAATTCAGATATATAAAAATTAAATTAGTTAAATAGGTAAATTGAGAACAAGTACCAGCCTCTCTCCACCAAGGTGCACCATCCATGATGCATAGTGATGCTTGTTCAATTTCAGATTCTTGATTGATGACATAGCATGAAAAGGATAAGAAAATTAAAATAAAAAAATAACCCTCTGCAATTCAAATATCATCCAACTCATACAAATGAATAACACATCATGATAAATCAGTACCTCAGAATGCCATTGTTTGGGGTCAGACACACCAAGAATAAAATCAATCATGGTAGTCTACAAAGCCAAAAACACAAACCTGAGAGCAAATATCAAAACAATATGAAACTAAAATGAATGGTAATGAAACAAAAAGGGGACCTTGTCATGGTTGGTTGGATGAAGAGATGATCCGTAAATGCATGCAAAATCAACAGGAGGGAGAACATGAAGAAAACTTCGAAATGCTTCTGTATTATTATCCATATTAATATCAATGATGCTGATGCATAGTTAGTGCAGGTTCAACCTGAAATCAGCATAAAAAGGTTGTTAGTGTTGAGCATTGAAGCTCATTCAGAGTATTTTAGTCCTCAAGACTTTGTAAGTAGCTTGAAAAAGATCAAGAATGAGTGGGGAGTTTCTTCGAACAGTTTGAGTGCACTGTGAAGTAAGTAAAGATAGAAAAGAGAACCTGTTTGGTTTTCTATGGTGGGTTTTCACTTCGATTTCTTTAAGCCAACTCTGGATCTTGCTCAATTTCAAGTCTTGTTTGATGGGTATCTCAACAATTCAGTCGTAGCAATGGAGGCAGAGACACAGTGAAGAAGGAACAAAGAAGAGGGTATCTCGCGCTTCTTTCTTCTTTTTACTGGATGGTTTTCTATGTTTTCCGTTTTAACAAATTGATATTAAAATATTAAATTAGTCTTTTAAATTATTTTTTTAACAATTAGATCGTTTATATTAACAAACATCTGCGTTATTATCCTTTTTTTTAAAACAATTCTTTAAACACTACAGAAACTAAGTTGAATTGGCTTCTGTCTTATTGCTTTCTATATTTCTAGATTTCAAAAATGTAAATTCCTTAACGAATATTCGTGAATTCGTAAACATAAAAATGATAAAATTATGAATCTCATCAATAAATTACAAACCGATATATCATTTAAATAGGTTTTTCTTTTGATGACGAATATGTAATTAGTTTTGTGTTTGATTTTGTATTTTGGTCGGATCGAACGATTTTTCATTATGTATTTTAAGAATGAGTTCATAAACACAAAAATGACAAAACTTTAAATCGCAACAATAAATTGCAAACTCATATGTCATTTGAATCGGTTTTTTACGTTGATTACGTATATGTAATTAGTTTTGTTTGATTGTGTATTTTGGTCGACTCGAACGATTTTCATTATGGATTTCGGCCACTTTTTTTCGTGATTCTCGTGCACCATAAGTTATTTGATAAATTCGATTGTATATTTGGATTTAGAGTGAAAATCAAGTTCAATGGTTTATAATTGGTAATTTATTTCATTGCTTTTGGGATATGAATATTATTAAATATGATGAACATTTGTGAAAGTAATGTTAGATTAATTATTTAATTAATCAAATGGATTTACATAATCAATTATTAATTAATTATAATATGGTCGAGTGTTATTACACTAATTATGGATGAATTTATTTGATTGGATTTTGTGTCTGAATGGATCATTCGATTAAGCCCAGTGAGAAATCACTATCCTCAGTTGTTTAGCTATTTAAGTGTCATACCATTAAACCATTAAAATACTCTAAAAATCCTAAACGACAATGACGATAGTAATCCTCTCATATTCATCTTCTCACTTGATAGTAATCCTCTTCAAGAATTAAATCTGTATGGAAAAATAATTTTATAGAGATTTTAAAACTATGTTTTATTAGTTTTATTATAGAGACTAAAAACTAAAATTGAGATATTTATAGGGACTAAAAACATATTTAACCCTTATTAAAATATCAAAATCCGTACAAAACAAAATTGACACAAATAAAACCACTTTTGTGAATCAAATAAATCTAGAACAAAAGATAAAATTTGTTCTTTTTTATTTGTAAATTTGATTTAAAATTGATGTTAATTCAACAAATAATAAATGTCATGTATATAAGATTTATGTTAGCATATCATTCGTCCCTCTTTTTTTATAGTTAATTCGATTTATTATTGCTAATATATAAATGATTGTAGTTTATTTCAATCTCACTTGACATGTAACGTCCTCATTGATCGATAATATAAAATTAATTTATACTATCAGTTCATCTCTTTTCTCTTATATCAAAACATTTATATTTTATTTTTAAACCATTATTTTAAACAAAAAATAATAAAATATAATTATTTTTACTTTTAACAGAATTACATAAAAATTATTTATTCCAGCACTTAACTAATATCATTTTTTTCTAAATATTGAAGTCGCTCCCGGTACATAACTGAATAAAATAATATCGACATGTACATACTAAATATTTACATTCACATAAGGTTACAAAGGTGCATAGAATAACAAGGTTCCTTCCACTGATTTCCTAAAGATCTAAACCAAGTTTCCAATCGGAAATCAGCTACATGTACTTACAACCTCAATATGTGTAGTAGACAAAAGTTGATAATCATTTTATCTACTTGTCAGGCCGGAAATATTGAGTAATATTAGAACCTCGTTTGACCACATGAGGCCGCTTACGAGGCCTAAGCCATGTTCGAAACTCATCCTGAATTTCGGGTGGTAATTCATCAATGATAGAGGGGTCAATCTCATCAATATTATAACTCCAAGCTTGGCTTCTTTGAGGCATACAATCTATGCTATTTTTATCAACATCTTCGGGTGGCGTCTCAACATGATTATTTGCTAAATAACTAGAACTGGCAGACGGAGATCCTGCAGTGTTGGTGATATTAGGAATAAAATATAGAGGAGTCTAAAACCATAATAATGGAATGAGATGAAACAATGGTATTTTAACACCTTGGGATTTTGTAACATTCTTCTGCTCAAATGAAGACTGGGAAGTATGGTAATTATTGAAGAATTTTGTAATTGAAGAATTCCCCTGCCACAAATAAAACTCATCACGTAAAAATCAAGGGATTCACGACTGATCATATATACCAACAAAAGCTACAATGATTTTTAACACTATTTTGACTAAAAGAGAGAACCTCCAAATTGAATGATAGATATGACATTACCATCCTTTTCATTAAATAATAAAGGTTTCTAAAATGATGATAGAAATTAGAGGAGAAAATAAAGTTATTCCCTGTTCTTAACTGAATCAGTTATTAAATTGTTTAGGAGACTGGCATGCCCCCGAAAAACAGAATCTGTGCACTTCAGCTAATGCAACCCCCCTTGCCAGCTATTACACTCAGGAAAACTAGTTTTTAGATCCATTGTCAGCCCAACACTGGCTTATTCAGGCCGGCATAAGGGTCACATTCTTTTGTTAATTTGAAAAACACTCCCTTCAAACAATGTCAATTTTGGCATTAACTGAAAGTATTTGAAAAATTAACTATCTGACCCGAAAACCACAAATAAATTCTGACTTCTTGGAAGAGTGTTGGGCTAACAACTGATCTAACAACCAGTTTTCCTGTTTTTGATAAGCTCTTGAAATAATTGACGGACTGGTGAAATAACTAGTTTCCAGCTTACCCTCAGATGGTTAGCTGGTTCAGTTTATAGAACTAGGACTGGAGCAAAGATAAATAGTTTTGGTCAAGAAACAGTATTCTGAGCAGCAAACTACCCATCCTAGATCCTTGCTTTGCAGGATTGCAACCAATTTGAAGGTTTTTACGCTCAAGATTCCACTAAGAATCGGAAAACTATATAAACAGCAATTAAAATAGTGAGGCAATGCATACTTGAGGCTTCTTTCCTGCTGCCTTTTTCTTCTCAACTGCTTTCAAACTGTAGGCATCGGAAGCATGCCTAGGTTCTTTTGCGGGTATATCACTACATGACTCAATTTGAGTCGCCCTGTCTTCATTACCTGAATTTAAAAGGTAGCATTGATCATATCCTCGGAAGAAAACGAGATATAAACGGAAATGATGAGTTAAAACGAGCATGGCACAGTACCCGGGGGTGCCACGAGGGAGGATTCTTCAGTCAAGCCATCTACTTTTTCAGATAACTTGCCCAACAGATCCTGTAAAATAAAAATCTCATGTTATGCCTGATTTTTGCTTAAAACCTCTGCATATGGAGAACAAAAGCCATGGGTTTAAACTGCAATGCACATGCATGTAGAATATCAACTTTACACATAAGAAATAACTAGCAAACTCTTGAATTTATTTATAAAACAATTTTTAATACAGGCAAGTTTATATTTGAGCTCTAGTCTCTCAACTTAATAGCATTGAAACCCTGCATTATAAATGCATTACATTCTCAATGAATCTAATAGCAAGAGCTCACTTTTCTGAAAGTGTGATGTATATATGTTTCTATAAAATTCATTAAACTATGCATTAGTAATAATACAAAATACGACATTTGTGTTTGCTTTAACCATTGAAGAAAACACATGAAAATTAGAAATCCGTTTTGAATTGAAGAGTGATAGAATACCAATAAGCAAAGGATATTTCATAAGAAATTTTAGCTTTCAAATCTAATGATAATGTCAATAAATTACTATTTGACTGTAGAAACATTTTTCTATATATGTTATGGACAACAAAATTACATGCTTATGTTAAATATGACAGAGGACATATACATCTTCCTTTAATATACCGATTGATCTAGACAAGCATTTGAATGGGTCATTCCTGGGTCTTCTTCAGGATATTCAACTTGCAGATCATTAGGAATCACTTCCCAACAATTTTCACCTGCTTCAACATAGAACCTCTATCAAATTGAAGTGGAATTAAAGAGAATGGATGATTTAATAATTAATGCAACTAACAAGAATATGTAAAACCTGACGGTGAGGATGGTGTAACTTCGTCAATGACATTATCTACTGGTTGAGTTGATGAAGAGCCAGATGGTAATCGCTCAACGAAATATTTAGCAATCGAATGTGTCCCCTAGATACAAATGAAGTTCAATATGTTAAATATCATTAGATGACCCTAAAGCTGTGACTTGCTAATAAATAACAACCACCAAAATAAAAGGAAAGTAAAATTTCACGGCTATGTTGACAAATATAAACTAATTATTGAACGCGTAGCTTTGAAACACTGAATGTGGATAGTATTATTTATTGTAATAGTATACTGCACACTATAATTAATAATTGCTAATTTTAAATCTAGTGACATTCTTATCTTTTTTTAAGGCAATCCTAATATCAAGAGCCACAGCCGCAATCCAGTTAGTAATCCAAGGAGTTCAAACTTACGGATGGTATGGGGACAATCTTACTCGCAGAAACAGAAAGTGCTGTTATTCCCCAGTTGTTATTTTCACTGCTGTGAGTCTTAGAGTTGAAAAGGCCCAAAAAATCCCGTAATGCAGCATGAAATAGAGTTAGGGCATCCTCTTGGATCTTTGTAGTCCCATATCTTAAAGGACAAGATTTAGAAGGGAACTTTTTATGTGAATCTAAATCCCCTCTCTGCAAGAAAATACAGGAATAAAACAGATGTAGAATAAAACCACTGATAAAGAGTACAAGAGAGATCCTCGCCCAAAGATAGTGAAAATGGACAAATTTATCTGAGTGAAGAGAATTGTGCATAGATCAGACACAGAATAATAGTCACCTTATATGCTCTAGCATGCAGAGTCAATGTGTGCGCAATCCGTTTGTTTTGATCCATGTCAGAGTCAAGACGTTCACTTAGCTCTTCACACAGTTCGTTAAGCCACTGCTGAACCTGAAGGTGGGAAAACAGAGAAATGTGATGATATGGACATGCTCGTAAAACTGAACAAAAAATACTAAAGTAATGAATAGCAATCATTGAATGCAAGTTCACACAAACATCAACATAAAAAACAAAAAATATTTATAGGAAAAAATATACAATCCAAGAGCATCGAGAGAAATAGCATCACAAGTTTTCATCAATGATAAGTGCTGCTGAAAGCAGCAACAGCCAAAACAAAGTACAAGAAGTTTCCATCAGCTCAGATGACAATTCTTACAGATGCAAATGTCTTCAAAGCTTGAGGCCCAGGAAATGTCTTTCCAGAACCATGGCTCTTGGGAAGTAGTCGCTCCTCAACTTCTTCCCCACTGATTCCTCTCGCAATATTCCACAGCCAAGTACTGCAATACTGTAAAAGTTAAATCAGGTATAACATGCCAATAGATGGCTATGCAGACAATCGAATGGACAGTCATGAGTCACTAAGCCACAAGGTGAACTACAAAAGATTTCACTGAAGGAAACCCCAAAATCACTTGCATGCATAATTATGAATTGGTAAAAAAAAAAGTAGTAATCCTTGTCAAGGTAATACACGCAATGAGATTCGAAAGATATTAAAAAGTCACTGCTAAAACATGAGAACGCAAAAATAAAATCAGGATAGATGCCCCAACTATATTCCTGTAGTGTTGTGTGTTTAAAGACAAATAAATACCCAGTATTGATCCCATAACGTTGTTGTAGCTTCTCCTCTGAAAATTGAAGCAGATCACCAACAGTGTTGATACCAAGGTCACTTTGTAAGGAAGTCCCCAGCTTTCCCCCAAGCTGTTTCCTGAAAGCCAAGTTTTCTTTGATATCATGTTTTATAATCTAAACAATTGTAATCCTGGAAATTTAAAAATAGTTAAAACAACTGCAAAAAGTACACTCATGTGATTCACAAACTTCAAAATAATATAAACTCAGACATGACGTTTAAATCTGAGTAAAATATGTGACAACATCCTTCCAATAATAACATTAGTTCAATACATTTTCTTAATGGGAAAAGACTCGAGCAACCCTTCAACAGATGAATGTGGCACAACTGTTTGTTGCGCAGGTTTGTTCATAGCACTAGCAAGTTTAGCCAGCATCTGAAAAAGCACCAGGCATAAGAAACTTGTAAGAAACTTGGGATGTAAATGCAAACATGCCATTACAATTTTACAAACATCAAGGAAACGTCCTAAGAAACTTGTAAGAAACTTGGGATGTAAATGCAAACACGCCAATGCTGCTTCTTACCTTATTATGAGCAATACCAGCAGAGCATGTGAATTCCGTCTCTTTCAAAACCTGCATTCTGAGGTCAGCAACAATGAAGGCACCACAAGCTAATAGCTTTTCTTGGTAGCTAGCATCGCTCCTACAAAGCCACTTTCTAACTTCTTCTTTAGCATCATCTCCATCCTGAATAAGGAAACAATTTAAATACTACTGAATACTCTATCCATGCCCCTTGATCTTATTTGGCAAGAGAACATAAAGGTGTGGTAACCTAATGAAGAGTATCACAACATTATACTAAAAGTTACAGCCTAAGAACTGGAATGTACTGACAAGTGATCATTCTCTAACATTATGCCCCATCCAATGAGCCAAAAAGAATCAAAGATGGACTCTAGCTACTTAAGCTGAAATCATAATGAATCTAATTACATTATGCTTCATAAAAATTTCAAAACAGTCACTGCTACTATTACGATTTTTTTCTAACTCACGGTTTCATTGAATTGTTACTTTATATGTATATTTTTATTTTTTTATTTTGTTTCTGTTGTACCACACAATAAACTTCAGATTCAAATTGGTTGAACTTGTGAACCAATAAGCATTCATTTTTTCAGTATGTTCATTAATCTGGTTTTCAGTATTCGACCTAAGGCAAATCAAAGAACCACCCATTATATCAAATATTTAATTTGAAATTTTAACAAAAATAGACCGAGACAGAGACAACCTAAGAACCATACAATCAAATACTACATGTAAAAATCACATAAATGCAAGATCTCTAAGCATAGCCTCTGACCTTAACTTGAAGCCCCAAAACATGTGACTTGATAACTTCCTCCTCAACATGTTCCATATTTTCCGGAGGAGTTTCCATTAACATAGTTTGAGCAGCATCGGTGAGGTCAAGATACACCTCATCAATTGAAGCTCTTTCACATCTACCCTTCCGCGAAAGAATTGTAACAACCTTAAAAAATAAAAAACTCACCATAATTTGACAAAAGTGAATGACTACTAAACATAATCAAATAAAATAGTGTAATATACTCCTCATGATAATAAACGAAATACCTCAGAACCCGCATTCCTATATGTGTTGAGGTTAGCTTTACCACGTGCTACCGGGACTTGAACCAATTGAATTTCCGGACAGGCTTCCTTTGCTTCATCGCCACGCATTGAGCTGAAAATGAACAAACATGTGTGTGTATTCATGTATCGTGTATAGCAGTAATAAGAGAATATAACAGTCATTTTGGTTCTACAACCTTATGAACAAACAGTGTGAACATGAAGAAGAGAATTTACCGTTTGACACCACATTTGCGAGCTTCATAGCTAACAGCAATCAAGCCTCCGCCTTTGTAGGAATTGTACTGTACGACTGCAGTAGGCAAGCCCCTTAAACATGGCTGCTTTCTCTGTTCCACTGCAAAAGTAACATAAAGTTATAGTCAATTGGGGAAATGGAAATTTGCAGAAGTAAAGAACCCTAGGAATCAGAGAAGGTGAATAACATGGAGAGAGAGAGAGAGAGAGAGAGAGAGAGAGAGAGACCTTGGACATAAAAGCAATCCATGTCTACGTGAGCAATGACTCTTCCATCACAAGTCTCTCGTCTCGCCACAGGCATCGTCCCTTCGCTACTCTCCTCGCTTCTTTTCTTTTTTTCCCTCCAAATCCGTTTCCCTCTTTCTTTCTTCTACATACTCTTGTGTTTGTATGATAATTTAACCTTAATTTTTGGTAACCACCGATCCTGTTTATAGTTATAAGGATTTAATTTATATGCACCGAAATTTTATATTATCAGTATATAGTGTAAAATATTTTACAATACATATCAATTAATCTCATTATTATAAATCTAATTTTTTTAATAATTCACTTCAACTATCATCTAACAAAATTGATACATTAACCATGATTTTTCTTTCACTTCTATAAAATTACACTAACAAAATAGCACCCTTGTAATCAACTAAGACTAATATTTAATCATCCTTATCTCCTATTAAAGCATGTCACGTATAAGTTTTAAAATAAAAATAAAAATCTCTTTTACATTAACATACGTGGTAACATTTTTCACTAATACTTATATTCTTTAGTCATTATTCTAAACAACAAAACAAAACAAAAAATAATTTATTGAATAATTAATGAATCTCATATGATCACATACATCATTTATTTAATAAATTTAAAAAGTTTTTTTTGTTATTTATAATAGTGATGTGAGGGTCTCTCTACTTCCTCGTTTTCTCTCCTTTAATTTTTCCACTCAAACACAATAGACAACTTGAAATCTCTCTCTTTCACACAGTTAAACCAAAACATGGACTTCCACAAAAAGATGTATGTCACCCTATGGAATAATTAAATTGTTTAACTTCTATAGAAAGATTCTCTTTTCGTCCTATGAGGTAATTAAATTGTTAGCTTTTCATAGCAACAACATTACAAAGATCTTTCTAAATCTCGTCTGATGGACTCAGTTAAGTGTTGTCATGTAGACTCAAATAAGTCTAGCTTGAGGGACTTAACTGAGTCTCGTAAAAAAACTAATTAGAAAAACTCAACTTTCAAAATCAAACCACACCTATAGAAAATTGTTAACCAAACAAAACCATGTCAAAACCACACAAAAAATGCATTTGGTTTGGATGTGTTTGTGTCATTTTTTAATAAAATTGTACGGCTCAGTTTTGTTTGCAGTTTGAATTTTGAAAACCAAATCAAATCGCATTATGTTACAACTCAAACTCCATTTAACTGATATCTAACTCAAACTCAAACCTATTATATCTTAACCTTAAGATTACAAAATGATTTTCTCTTTCTCGCTCATATGGTTTCAATTTCATCCTTCTTTAATCTCTTCTAGCAGTATCGCATCTTTTTCTTATCTTCTTTGACATGTACAACTCACATCTTCTTCTCTAATATCTCATTTGTTATGTTATTTCTTTTTCATCTTCTCATATTTATAATATTATTCTCTCTTCCAATTATATTTTTATCACAACTCTTCTTCTCTAATCTCTCACCTCTTATGTTATTTCATTTTCATCTTCTTTAATCTCTCATGTCCTCTATTTTTTTTACTATAATATTTTTTATATTGTTTTATGCTATTATTTTATGTTTTTTTATTCTAGTTTATCTAATCTAATTTTTGTATATTAAACGAGAAGTTGTTGTCTAAATATGACGAGTTTTGTTGTTATTTGATAATGCATGCATGACTAAACATAAAGTTATGTTGTCATGCATAGTTAAATAAAAATCTTGTAAAAAATCAAACCAATCGAACCAACCCAAACTACATTGATTTGGTTTGGTTTGATTCAGTTTTATTTCTCAAAGCCAACCAAACCAAACTAAACCGCACGTTTTTTCTCTTGCGATTTCGATGACTTTTAGCGTCAAAATCCCCTATACCGCACATTGAACACTCATAGTAAGGAAGCTTCTACTGAGTCTTGTTTGAGGGACTTAACTAAGACTCATCAAGAAAACTCAACTAAGTCTTATCAGGAAGACTTAACTAAGCCTCGTTTAAAGGACACAACTAAGTCTCGCCCGAGGAACTCAACTATGTCTCGTCATGAAGACTTAACTAAGTCTCGCCTAATAGACTCGATTAAGTCTTGTCAGGAAGACTAAACTTAGTCTTGGTTGAGGGACTCAACCAAACCTCGTCCAAAAGATTCATCTAAAGCCTCGATAATTAAAGGTGAAAGTAAAGCTTCGACTGGGCTCTTATGGAAAGCCCAAAGATGAATAAGGAGTTTAAACACTTCAGCCTCTATGAACCTTCGTGTTTTAGGAAATGTGTAATGGTATAACTGAAAGGGATCATCAGGGTAGGGCGAAGGTATTCACTTCACCCATCATTTTATCCAAGTCGCCATTTCATTAGTTCGAGCGCCCCTCTTTCAGATATGGTGCCACTTTTCTGGATATATATACGTCTCATATACCCTTAGTGCCTCCATCCATAACACACGAGCATGCGTAAAATATTTATTGGATCAACAAATGTTAAATAAGAAGTCGTGGGATTTAACTACCCTCAATGGATTTCGCGGAATCAACCACACATTCCCGTAGTGGTTGTTATATCCTAGGAAGACTCATATACAAGCCCAAAGGACTATAAATACATAATATTGTGATAAACAATAGGACATCTACAACACATAAATATACATATATGAACTTTTCACCCCGTGTAAGGTATTTTTAACCCTACAACAACCTAAAAGCTTTGGAACACTCTTAATCATTGAGGGTTGTCACGCATTTGTATTTTTAGCAAGTACAAAATATGATAGATTACATAGTTTTGATTTAATTTATAAACAAAATTAAAATTGATTATAAACATGTTATTGTTAATTATGCAAAAAAAAATTTAATAGTTATATTGTCTCTGTAAGTTAGCGATTTTTTTTATTTTCGTCTCTGTATTTTTTTCTTAAAATAATCCCCGAATATTGAAATTTTATTGGTATTCATCCATAAAGTTAAAATCCGCAAGAAAATCTGCAAGGAATAAAAGGGTTTTCATATTGATTTTCTTGCAGAATTTTATTTTAAGGATGAATCTCAAACAAATTTTAACATTCAAAAATTATTTTGAGAAAACAAATATAGGAACGAAAATAAAAAATTTGCTAACATACATGGACGATTTACTACCTTTGTTGTTCTAGTAAGACATTTTAGAATTTCCACATGTATTAAGAAAATTAATAATCGTTGTTTGGAAAAGAGAAATTATGAAGAACTTTACAATATTATCCTTCATTAAATCTATATGAAAGATAAATTTAAATAATTGAAAGAAGAAATGGTAACAAATACTTAAGGTATAATAGGAAAAATAACATTAATGATTATTTGATATTGCAAAATGACTTATGAAAGCTCCTGGTGTTTGACATAATTTTGGTAAAACCTAATCCTGAAGAAAAACCACAGAAGTAAAAGACGTCGAAGAAGATGTCTTATCATGTTAATAGAACATCCTGAGCTATTACTTCAGCAGGTTTAATTCAGTAACAAAACTTTTCAGAATTTGTTTCACTCCTAAAAGACTGGATCAAGTAACAAAGATAAAAAGCCCAAGATAGAAGACTTAGACATAGGGTTAATTATGCCTTTATGTAACAATTGTAACTTAATTCTCTTTTGTAAAATAAATGTTTAGGTTTTGAGAGTCGTTGGCTCTTAAGGTTATAGTTCCAATTTGCAGTATGTGATGCAGAGAGAACGACATATGTGCATGTAGACTTTTGCAGGAAATGAAGAACCTGGAAGATCAGACTAGGAGATAATACCTTTTTCCTGTTCCTCGTCTGCAAACATCAAGATTGCTAGGGATTCTTTATGTTACCTAATTATCAACTGATTTGAAATAATAAACATTAAGTGTGAAGTGGTGTAGTGGTAAGTTGTTATTGCTTGCAAGCAAGATGGGGCATATGTTCGAATCCAGACTAAATCAACAATTTTGGAAGTTTTTCACAATTTTAATGACCTTGAAGATGAATGTTTGCCAAGTCACTTGCCACGCATATGACCCAGTGGCACGTCAGATGCCACCCAAACAAAAATTAACGTCGCCATTAAAAAATGGACATAAATGACTAACATGGACCTTTTTGAACAATTAAAGGATTACTTTGATATTTTTTAAAGATAAGAGACCAAATTGGACCATGAGGGAGAGTTAAGGATCAATTTGAGTATTTTGACTAAATAAAATAATAAATTGATTTTGATTACTATAAATAAGGACTAACATTGACCTTTTTGAACAATTAAAGGATTACTTTGATACTTTTAAAGATAAGAGACTAAATTGGACCATGATGGGGAGTTAAGGATCAATTTGAGTATTCTGACTAAATAAAATAATAAATTGATTTTGATTACTATAAATAAAATGTAACATTAAAAGTTAGGAGCTTGTTTTGGTTTGGTGGCAAGATTTTTTGATTTGCCTTTGTTGCGTGTAACCATTTTTGGGTAGTAATAATTTTTACTTTTTCCAAGAAAAAAATCAGGGAGGAAGAGAAAAAAAAAACATAAATAAAAACAACTTTAGTGGATTTAATTTTCTATGGCTATCTTTATAAAAAAAATTACAGAAAAAAACTTTAAAAAACCATAAATAAAATCAAATAAATTAAATTAAACTTTATATAAGAAATAGAAAAAACAATTCTATAGCTTGAAAAAACTGAAAATATTTATTTTTATAGACTGGAATGTAGAGAGATCCATTTGATAACATGTAAAAAAATTATATTTAATTTTTTATTTATTTTAAAAATTATATTTAATTTTTTATTTATTTTAAAAATTATATTTAATTTAATTAAATATGAACACATATGAAAAAAATATTCAAAAATTTAAAATTTTAAAAATTATTAAATAATTTTAAAATTTTTTAAAAATAATAAGGACAGTTAGGGGTGAGAATATGTCAGACCAACTAACACGGGCGTAAGACCTAACCTACATAAACCAATGTCATATCAGAATTTTATTTAAATTGAAAAGGTTTAGGCTTTTTTATAAGCCTACTTAGTTAAATAGGCTAGGCTGCAGGCCATAGAAAAAGCCTTATAAGACTATCAAACCGACCTATTTTTTAAATATGAATGAATTTATTATTTTTATATTGTATTTTATTCATTATATTAAAATACAAGATTAAAACTTAATTATATTTAAGAATTTATGAAAATAAGTTGAAAGAAATGCTATGAATAATATTATAAGGTGTCATAAAATTTATGCTAATATGCAATCTCAGATAAGTCAATGGAAACAAACATTTAATCTCATTTTACTTTGATTTTCTAGTCTATTTAAACATCTGTTGAGTTTCTTATTTACACATATTTAAATGGTTGAGCTTTTTATGTAGGCTAATAGATCAATCAGGTATTCGAAAAAGTCAGACTTAAACAAAAACATAAGTCTTTGATAGACTATAAGCTAAACTAGACATGGCAACAAAACCCATACCCGCGGGTACCCACCCGAACCCGCCCCGAAGTTGACGGGAAAAACCTGCTTTGACTCTGTTTGGGTTTGGGTTTGGATTTTCCCCGATTAAAAAATATGGGGATGGGTCGGGTAATGGGGACACTAGTACCCACCCCCGAACCCGCCCCATTTATTTTATTATGTACATTATTATTTAGTTTTGTTAATTTGTAATATTGAATACGTGGTCAATGTTTTGATATTTTGATTTTTATTAATTATCTAAAATATTTGAAATGTATGTATGCAATTTTTTGAGATTGTTTTATTTTATTATTTGTAATGTAATTTTATTTTGGAAAAATTAAATATTTCTATTAAAAAAATAACTTTACTAAATAGATAGTGGCGGGGCGGGGATACTCGAACCCAACCCAAACCCATTTTGGACGGGTTTGGATTTTAATTCCTCATCCCCGTTTGGGTTTGGGGCGGGGAACGGGGGCTGTCTGGAAATATGGGTTTGGGTTTGGGGGAGATAAAAACCGTCCCCGACCCGCCCCGTTGCCATGTCTAAGCTAAACTTAAGCTTGAAATTTTTTAAAATGTCAGACTCAAATTTGACAAAGCCTAGTTCGACTTAGTCTATTCTTAAGGACAATATATAAAATTTTGATAGGAGTCCAAATATATCATTTATTATAAGAATTAAAAATGAATTGTGAAATATTTATAAGTAAAAAAAATTTAATCCAAAATAAAAATAAATAAATAATCTAAAAGTAATTCCGTTGATAATATTATTATTTTGGTTTAATCGTGACACCCTGTTTTCTCCCTTTCGTTTAACCTAGCAAAATATGCAGCCGTCACTGTAATTCAAACGCGCTGCTGGTCATCCTCCCGTACTGTGATTTTCACTTCTTTTTCGGCGTCACTGTGAGTCTTCAGGTTTCTCTATTCATATTTTTTACTTTTTTATAATGTTTTAAATCTTCATGAAATGCATCTATCTGCTCCGTGGTGTTATTCTGAAATGCATCTCAGGCAGTGATGCGCGCCGTAGCATCGCTGTATCGGCAGCGGTCGATCCCCTCCGCACCGCCGCGATTAGCTACATAGGTTTCTATTTAGAAATAGATGGGTAAATTAATGTAGGTTTTTTTTTGTTGTATAATGAAATTGGTTACATTAATTGAAATTGTATACACAAAAATCATAGTAAGGATGATAATCTCTATTTCGGTTATAAACACCTACTTGTTAATGAGCTACTTCTTGTGTTTATACTTTAGCGTCTTTTGGTAAGGTATTCTGTGCATAGTGTGATTTCTAGTAGGGTGTATTTGTATCTTTACTCTTTACCTACCTAGGTTGTTAATTTCGGATACAGGCACTACGCGCGGAACCCTTTACAAGAGTTCCATTGGCAACCAATATCAAGATTAACGATAGATTTTAAATAACATTTATTATTGGAGGTTGGTGTTATTCTTGCAATGACAAAGAATGATAATGTCATGGTTATCAAAAGAGAAACAAGGCAAGGCAAACCTGACATAAATTGTAGGAATGAAACAGAGCAAGGAGAACAGGCAAAGCAGAACAAAGAATCAAAAGAGAAGGGAGCGAAGCAGAGGCAAATGATGAAGCAGCAGAGTAGAACCGTGAAAAAACATATGAAAATAAAGAATGCAAAAGGCACAGTGGAAAACGTTGCAGGGTAGAAGGCGGGGGAGAACGGTGTAGAAAAAGTAAAATACGGTTAGATATTAGACCAATAAAAGGGTGGAAAAGACCAACATTCCCTTAAAAATAAAAAATTATGTTTCAATATATTAGGGATTACAATTTTGCTCCAAATTGAGAATAGCGGCCATCAAATTGCAATGGCACTGCTATTGCGTTGCCAAAGCGCCGCTACGAAAGCGCTATCAGCGGCCGCTATAACTGCTATCGTCGACAATAGCGTAGTGGTGAGGGCCGTGCCGTTATGCTACCCCAATATAGTGGTGCTATTGCGCGCTATTGGCAACCTAGATCTTTACACTCTTCAATTGGGGGAATATTTTTTTTGGTGATTTCTTCTGCAATGCCACTAGAGTTTTGTTAATATTGAGATAATAACAATTTCTTTGTCTCTTAATAAAATCTTTTAATTATGGGTTTTATTACTTGTTAATTTAGATAGATGGAAAAACAATTTTCATGTTTTCTGGTTGGATTTCAAATTGTAGGATAATGGGGCGGAAAGCCGGTGGGCTTTTTATCAACTCCAAGAGATTCAGTTCACTTCATAAACCTTGCATGAAGGAAATGATAATGTTTATGAACTGTATGGCTACAAGCCATAGCGATGTCGAGGCATGTGCTAAGCAGAAGGAAATATTAAATACATGTATAGAATCTCAGGTAATGTAGATCTTACTAGTTTATGGTAAGCAGTGCTTATTATTATTATTCCATGTCATGGAAACTAATCACTGCATAAAAACTCTTCAACTTTTGTTTTCTCAGAGTAAAAAGAACAGAAAGTCTTGGGGGAGTATCAATTATCAACTGCAGAGGCTTAACCGAGGACGGAAGTAGTTTGAGTTTTTCTGATATTAATCATTTTTACAATTCAAGATTGTTTTCTTGAAAGCTTATCCCGATACAGCTAAAATGACCATATAGCCTTTTAAAATTATCTTGATGGTGAAATTTTTAGTATTTCTCTATTTAACCATTTTGTTAAAGTTGAAAGAGTTGGTAGAATCATTTTGAAGAATACCAATGTAATTTTTGTTCTGTATCAATTAAAGCTTTGATAAGCTGCAAATAATTTATGATACCATCGCTTTGTTATATAATTTCTGTACTTCATTCATATCATACATTCTTTTAGATTTGATGAAGATGATAGCCATGTTCCACTGTTTGTCATCAATGTTGTGCTGATTAGTTATGCTTTTGCTCATGTGATGAATGCTTTTTTAAATAGAATTTCGATGATTAGAACCACTTTCTTTTCCCAATTAATGAAAAGATGGTGGATTGCGATGCTTTATTGGTCTATGGTGGAATACCGATGACTAGTGCTAGTCATATGTTTATTCAGGCAGAAGGCTGGGAACAACAGTGCTTATTATTTTTACCTTTGAACTTTGAAGGATAGCATGAACATCCCACTTTCAAGAGAATGTGCTTCACATTCAAAGTTGCGTTCTGGACCTTTTGGACCTTCTGGTCACTGCTAAGGCTCAACTGGTTTCAGTTAGGTTTTCTTTATTTACTCCTATATTTTTCTATAGGATGTGGGCAGAGTTCTTTGATACAGATTTTGAAGGTGTTTGGCGGGAACATCTATACTTTACTCGGGAGCTTGTTACAGTGCAAGAATTGGGTTTACTTAACCATTTGCATGTTACTGTCCTACTCAACAATCATCATATGCAAAGTGTTTCTATATTCATCTCAAATGCGGATGGAGACCTATATTTTTACAGTCAGTTTTTAGCTAGTTTCTGTCAAGCCATGAAGTGGTTTAGTGGTTCATCATCTTGTCTTATTGTATTACGGTCAATTTTTCGTCTTAGTTTTCCAGCAGTCTCCCTGTAACTTAATGTCTGCAATTTTATCCATGCAAGAGGTTTTGCAGATATTGGATTAGTAGATTTTAGATTAGTGAGAGCACGGATTAGTGAAAACAGTCAATCCATCATCCCCAACCCTAAGGGCTGGGGTATATGTAACTAGAATCCATGGGCCAAATTGTACCAAGGGAGCTGTCTTTCCTCAACTCATTGAATACGTGAGACTAATCCTCCTCTTAGATTAGAGGAACGGTTTTCTCACTCTCACGTGCAACCTTGACCAAACCGGCCCTCTTAGGGACACCACCTCATCTGCCAAGCATAGAGGCGGTTATCTTGTAATGGACATGGGATTGTGTTGGTGTTGGCAACTCATGACCCGGTAGGCGATCTGCATTGCGCCTGTCCGTATTTTCTTATAGCTCTTTCATGATATTTTTGGGTTAGATCGAATCATGGACTATTCTCTTCTAAGATCCAACAAAAATTATTCTAGTCCACATCTATTGGTGATTCATCTATTGGTGATTCTTCGGAGAATTTAACTTGCCATCTCTCCACTTATATCTATACCCTCTATAATTTCAAAATTTTAAAAATATAATTGTTTATTTACTAACCAAATTTTACTTTTTTCTTTCTTCAAAATTTTCACTCTTACCGACATACAAAATACGAAAAAATTTCAATAGTATAATCGAAATTTCTGATACGCATTTATATTGGACATTTGAAAATTTCTAGAGAAAAATACTGAAAAATTTCAAAAAATCCAGTATTTCCCTGAGAAATCTTAAACCTAACAATTTTCGGGATAAACAAAAACTTAAGGAAATTTTGAATATAAATCAAATTTCTCGTAATAATGCAGAAAATAGGAAAAATGTTTTATTTGTTAGGTCCGAAGTCGGCATGGTCATCTACAGATTTGTGTACTGATTGTATGCAGTTCTTTACGACTAACGTAGTATGTTTTCTATGTAACAAGTTTAATTTAAATATTTCCACACATTTATATGATATTGATACTATACTTTTTATGTGATGTAAATGACATATATTTGAGTCGTGATCTGAAGCATTAGCATAAACACAAAATATTGGCAAACAACATGATATTATTGTGACTGTTCGTACTGATACCGCAAATGACAAGCGATGTAGGAAAGATAAATTCATTATGGATTGTGAGAGAGGAGGAAACTATAAAAGAAAAAATGCATATGAAAGTAGTAAATCCTCAGAGGACATTTATAGTATGAGTGAAATGTCCTTTTAGACTGCGATCTGCGCCTAGTGGTATCACTTGGGAGGTGATAGTTAGATGTGAGTTGCACAATCATAAAATATCTAAGGATTTAGAAGGCCATGACAAATTGGATCATTTAAAAGTTCATGAAAGACAAATTTTGAATGACATGACGAAGTACAACATGGATTTACGGTACATAATTTCTGCTTTGAAAGACAAAGATACAGAAAACCTCATCAGTGTTACCCATGTGTATAAAGCTAGAGCTACGTATAATGCAAGCAAGAGAGGTCCATTAACGGAAATGCAAATGTTATTGAGTCTTATTCATAGAGAAAAATACACGTGTTGGACTAGAAATATGGAAGATTTCAATGTTGTTGCTGATATCTTCTGGACACATCCCGATTTAGTGAAGTTATTGAATATGTTTCATTTAGTGTTGATTTTTGATTGTACGTACTAGACAAATAGGTAATGTGAATTGTGATCATACTTTGACATCTTTTTGACATACTTTGATTTATCTGATTTTGGAAGATGTGCAGCATAATCATACAGGTATCAGCTACCACTGATTGAGATTGTTGGTGTTATATCTCAACAAAATTGCCATTTTCGGTAGGCTTTGCCGATCTGGAACATGAAAGGAAAGACAATTTCAAATGAGCACTGAAAAAACTAAAAAAGTTGTTCTCTTTCAAGAAATTGCCACCGAAGGTTATGGTGATGGACTGAGAACTTGCTTTGATGAATTCCATTGAAGTTATGTTTCCGAATTCAACTCATTTATTATGTTCTTTCCATATTTCAAAAAACGTTAGCATGAAATATGAAGAGTGTGTTAAGTCAGAAAGACAAGAACGTGTCATGGATCTATGAAACAACATAATGTATGTTAATAGAGAAACTGAGTTTGTCCACACGTGAAGCACTTTTAGACTATTTGTGTTGATATTCCTTTATTTGTTAACTGTGTAAGTGAAACATGGTTGACACCTTATAAACAAAGGTTTGTTGTTGCTTGGACTAATTAAGTCACTCATTTAGGGAATACAATAACGAGTAGGTACACAAATGCCATTTTGATGTTATTACATTACAAATAAGATTTATCATGTTGACTCATCTTGGTTTAATTATGCTTTTTAGGATGGAGTCTGCTCATTGGAGATTAAAAAACATGTTAAATACAAGCCAGGGAGATTCATGTCGCAGTTGGGATGTTGTGAACACCATGTTGAAGTTGCAGCTAGGTTCAATAAGGATCTCGTTTCAAAAAAGTATTATCAACATTGAGCATCAGTATAACACTCCATTCTATACGAATCTGCACAATTTTGTTTTAAGGCAATGTATACAACACATTATAAAAGGAACTATAAAGGTTAAAATTTGTTGGTACAAGCAAATATGCTTGTGGTTTCTTCATTAGAACAACACATATGTTACCCTATGCGTGTCAACTTGCCGATTTTCAAATATAAGGTAATCATGTTCCTTTAGATTTAATCCATGTTTTTTTTGGAAGATATTACACATTGAAGAACATGATGCAATTCATCAATCAAGTGGTACACAATTGAATTTAGAATTAGAGTGTGAAGAGTTGAAGACCAATAATCCATCCACAACTTCTATGTATCCACCGCCGATGAATTACAAGCAAAAAAAGGGAGTTAAGAAGAGTAGAAAGAGTGAAGAGAGTTATGTGCATTGTGATCCTTCACATTGGGAGTATAGTGAGGGTTCATAGGGGAGTCAAACTACAAAGAGATCATGCACGAAACCAATAGGAAGTCAACCATCAAGTTTGTTGGGTCAAAGTCAACCGTCCACTGCATCTTCGAGGCATTTTTACTTGTCTTAGTTTCCTGTTTTCTTGCATCCATACATAGATGACATTGTTGATATGGGTGACAATGGAAATTATGGTTTTCAGACTATTGTATCTTTATTTGGATGGGGCAAAGAGTCATGATTGTTGGTTCAGACACAGTTAGATACTCAAGTTCATCAACACCCTAAACTGTTTTCCAATTTGTCCTATGAAACAGTCTCTGACGTTAGAAATGCCTTACGAGTAGAACACTTGGATGTGTAGGGTACTGATAAATGGATGGCGATTCCTGATATGATTTAACCTATTGCTTGCAAATACAATATCGTATTTGTCTCCTTGTCAAAAAGATTTAACATTACCTTTTTCTCTCATACCTTAACTTCACTTATGTATACGAGCAAACATAAAAATCAATGTTGTTGGTTTTATCAACAACAATCATTAAGTTCAGGTAAAGTTGAAACCCGATTGTCTATTGTCTCCAGTCACTGACCGTTGAAGACAGAGGTGTGTATTGAAGATGCAAAAGCATGGAAATCAACATATGCAAGATGAATTAAGCACGAGAAAGATGAAGTTAGGAAGTCACCCTAATTTGTTTTGTAATCTTGTATGTAGCTCAATTTTTGTGAAAAATATATATCTATTATATGTGGTGTTTTTTTTTATCAAAACAGTTAGGGTTAATATCTATTTTTACATCTGTCATATGAGCGTGTTTTGAAAAATCCTCATGCGATTTATTTTTTGTAAAACTGACCTTAACAAATTTTAAAAATTTTAATTTACACCTTTATTTGGCCACATCATCAAAAATACTGATGTGACATTCATTTTTTTATTATTTTTAATTGGAATAATGCTACCTCAATTATATATTTATTTTTAATATATATATATATATATATATATATATATATATATATATATTTTTATTAATTTTTTTAATTTTTTTTTCTCTAAATTGTTATTTTAAAAAGTATTTAAAATGAGCCCCAACTTACTCACAAGCCCATTATCATCTCTAATCTATCTAGCCCATGTAGGGGTGTCAAAACGGGTTCGGCCCGTTGGGCATGCCCGTTTTGCCCGCACTTTAGTGCGGAGTGGGCCAAGGGTTTAGGCCCTCATCCTCTAAAGTGTCCGCCCCGCCCCGTTTACATCACGGGCTTTTGCGAGCATGCACATTTATTTAAATTTTTGCATTTTTAAGTTTAAAAATTGCAATGCCCGCGGGCTTTCCCCGCCGCACCCTCACTTTTTTTGCGGGGAGGACTTAGGTTTTAGGTCCACAACCTCAATTTTGATCGTCCTGCCCCATTTTCTTGCGGACTTTTGCGGGGCGGGTCTAAACGGGGCGGGCATGCCCGTTTGCCACCCCTAAGCCCACGTATATCACTTTTGTATTACAATTGACAAATATCTTATATAAACAATAATTTTAGTTAAGTTCCAAACGATGCGAGAATCTAGACATGTTGCGCGCATACTATTCATGTTGTCCTCTCTGCAGTGCAATATGATATCAAGTCATGTTTATAAAAAGTCTCACATCATTTGAAACTTAACTAAAATTAGTGTTTATATTAGATATTTTTCAATTGAAATACAAAAGTGATATACATTGTATAAACTAGAGATGATAATGGACTTGTGAGTACGTTGTGGCCCATTTTAAATACATTTTACATAAAAAAATTGGAAAAATAAAATAAAATGAAAAATAAATATAATATGAAAAATATTAATAAAAAATATAATATTAATAAAAATAATGTAAAAAAACATTAAAAAAATATAAAATATAAAATATATAATTGAGGTGACATTGTATTCCAACTAAAAATTTAAAAAATGGATGTCACGTAGTATTTTTGATAATGTGTAAATCAAAATTTTTAAATTTGTTAAGGTCAGTCTTGCAATTTTTTTTTCATATGGGGGTTTTCCAAAACACGTCCAAATGACAGATATAAAAATAGGTATTAACCCAGACAGTTATGCATGTTTAAGTGGAAAATACCAATTTTATTTTTTATAAAAATTCTAGAGACTCATACTAGAAATTTTAAAATTTCTAAAGTTCCGGAAATTTTAAAATTTTCGGAATGTTGTGACATTTTACTAAAATTTCATAATTTTTAATATATCTTTATCGAAAATTATAAAATTTATGGTATTTTTTTCTCTGGAAATTTTAAATTTACTGTACATGTGTCTTTGTCATGGTAAAAAACTGTAAATTTCCAAAATTTCGATACAAATTCAAAATTTCAAATAAAAATCTATAAATTTATGAAATTCATCAAAAAATATAATAATAAAAATGCTCGGAGATGCCGGATATAAATGAAAATATAAAAGTTAAATCCCCTCCTACTTTCGCATCAATTATCTTTTTTTAAGAGTGTGATAAAAAGAAACACTCCAACTTAAATTTAAACTGTCAATTATTTGTAATGCAAAAAGAAATAGAGACAATCCCAATAAAGCCCAAAAAAGCAAGCAACAAATCTCCACAAAGATTGCGTACAAACCTAAAATTTAGATCTCTTAAGATCTATGCAGGTTTTTGAATGAGTTACATTCACATTGACTCAGGATGCTACCAATGGGGGATCATGCTATATGCTTCCACAAAATTAGATGCTGACACCAAATCAAACTTTTACATATCATATATATTAACCAACTCAACTGGACAACTGGAAACTCTTTCAAGTAGATCATAAAACTTTAACCAAATGAAAACATAATTGATATTTTATTGCATTATTTTATTTAGGTAAAATATATTTTTGTCCCTACTTTTATTTCATAATCTATTTTGATCTCTTAATTTTTAAAATATTCAAATCGACCTCTTAGTTTTGATCAGTGACATGAGGGTTATGGAGAAAGAAATATCAGGGTACTACTTTTCATTTTTTGTCAGCTCAGTGGTTCCTATGTAGGAACAATTCTCTTCTGCTGCTCTACTTGCACACAGACGCAAAACTTTTAATGCACTTTACCTCGGTAAAATGTTTATTTTAGAGCCTTGTGTAGATACAGCTTTTGATGCCGAGGAACTTCAAAGCATAGATAGTCCAATTCAATTCACAATAGCTAATTATGGTAAAATACCTGAATAGTACTCCATTGTTTTTTAATATGGCTAGAACTGCAACCGTGCCCATGAATATATCTTAAAGTTTCACTCATAATAACTAAACTATCTATTTGATTTGTATATGATTCATATGTATTATTTTCATCTCTTCCGACTTAATTAGCAGCTTTGTTCAAATCAAATAACGGATATACAATAGGGGGATAAATTTTCTATCCATAGAAAAAATGGATAATGTACACTCAACTAATCACATGTTACTATTTCATTTTTATTCATTTAATTAATTATAAAATAGTATAATTTTTTTTAAATTTAAATGTAAAATTTCTTAAAAGTAATTCAATAATATTATGAAGATAATATTCTTTTTATATAAATGTGTTGTGATTCATTCCTCAAATCTAGTATGATTATAATAAACAGCGAGTATGGTTATAATAAGCGGCAAAATTTTCACTCAAGAGATTTAACACTGTTATATATATAGGAGATGTATCTAGTGAGAGAGAGTAAACTTATATGAGAGTGAGAGGAAGAGATAACAACCTTTTGATTTAAAATTAAAGGTTGGGATTTAATATCTCATTACACGATCCTTTATTTTCTCAACTGTTTTCGGTTGAGAAAAAAAGATCATGCAGTGAGATATTAAATCTAAACCTTTAATTTTAAATCAAACGATTGTTATCTCTTCCTCTCACTTTCATATAAGATTACTCTTTCTCACTAGATACACCCCTATATATATACATACACAAAAATGATTCGGACAGGTCCTCGTGGCCTTCAGTTGAGGTTGCAACGATCTCGTATGAGAGAGGGTGGTGTACCTGCAAGGTACTCCGACACTCAAGTAAGTTTCATGGTAAAGCGAACTAAAGCGTTAAGAAAGTTTGTGGGTGATTAGAATTGAATATCTGGCCCTCCAAAGATGGAGGATATTTATAAGGGCATCTGACCGTGGATCCCGAACGCGTGGCCCTTGAATGGGTATAACTGCTTCCAGTAGGTTCAGAAGGACATTTGGTCGCGTGAAAGGCGTTAGAACTCAAGTAGGGGACGTCCCCAACGACTATATTCTAATTGTTCTATTTCTCAATGGTCATGAGGTCGTGAATCTCTTGTTGAGCTTATGCCTAGGGGTAACTTGGATTGGGCCTCAATTGGATGCATGACACCTGCTAGGCCAGTCCAGAACAGGAGCACCCTAAGTCATTGTGCTTGAGCGAGGACTGTGACTTAAGGTGGCCTAGTGGCGAGGATTCAGGTCGACGGTTCCCTTACCAAAAGAGTTGTGAGCAAGTGATCGTCCTTAGAGCTCCTTTAATAGCAACAAGCAACTGACATGTGAAGAATTTCCACAGATACTAAGGGAAATTAATTTGTTTTGAGAAGATAAAATGCTTTACTTTAGTGACACGTGTTGGTGGCAAAATAGTTATTTATGAAACCTAGGAGGCTAGCCCTAGGTCATAATTACTTGACTTTTGCGCTTCTTTATGCGAGCTTAAGACATTATAAAAAGGGGAAAAGGATGTTCATTTGGTTATTACACGCAAAATTTTCCTCTCACCGTACTTTTTTTTGCTCTGCAACTTTTTCGTTGGAAATTTCATTGCTGCCGTCGTCAATCTTTAATGGAATCATCAATGGACCAAGGTAACTTCATCTTCTTCCCCTCATCTTGTTGCCTGGCTGATGAACATTCATAGGATTTCCTATGAAGTTCATGGAGACCTTCAAAGTTTATGGGGATTTCCATGAATTTTTGGAAATATGATGAATGTTCATCATGAACGTATGAATGTTATGATGAACTAAGGTTAGGTTTTTAAAATATGTACATTTTGATCCTTGATCCTTGTTAGATTCTGGTTAGGATAATTTAGTGTTAGTGACCGGGCATTAGGCCATTGTAGGTGATGGTCGTGCATGTGGGACTTTTCCCCTGTAGGATCCTTATCCTTATAGTCGAGGATCCTTATCCTTTTCACGAGGATGATTCCAACACGTCAGACTTGCACCCTTACATTTTTTATTTGGAAAAAAGGGTCGAGTTGGGGGCGCATCCTCGGTCCTAATCGCCGCCCTTTCACTTGACTTACATTGAAAGGGTGGATTTGGGATCGTCGAATTCACTGTTTTTCTTCTGTTTTTCAGGTGGAAGGAGTCGAAAAGCCGACTATGGACTAGAAGACAACTTTTCGGGCGAAGCTTAGGGTGCCTGGATGTCCCCGCTACCGACAAGTCATGGATCATGGACGTGCCTCAAGAGATGGCCTCCCATTTTTCTGTGAATGATACAGACGCGTGGAATCGAATCGAGAGGAGGAAGTAGGGGGATCCCGTGAACTGGCGGGACTTTCCTCTGAAACCCGACTAGAGGATATGCTCGCATTATCCTTCTCTTTGGTTTCCTATGTATGAGTTCGCGTTTCATGAGGCTGAGTATCATTTTCCCTTTAAGGATTTTCAGGAGGCTATATTTACACACCTCAAACTCGCGCCCTCTCAGCTGTATTCCAATGCTCTGGCATTTATCAGGGAATTCAAGCTGGTGAGTCGTTACCTGGAGATAGGTGTGACAGTGAGCCTATTCTTCAGGGTCTTCCATCTTCAGAGGAAGTCTCAAGAGGCTCGACACAACTGGATGTCGTTCAAGTAGTCGAGCAGACTCTTCAAGGCATACTTGGATTCTGTTCGTGATTTCAACTACAAATTCTATGTAATCCAACCGTGCACGCAGATGGCTAAGGATTCACTCTACTACAAAGAAGTTGTCGATGGTAGGGAGAGGTTGGTGGCCTACTCCCTGTTAGAGTGGGTGGATGCCCATTTTCAACATGGCACTCATAGCTATGTAACAAAACCTGAGTACCTGAACGTTGATGATATGACGTCGTTCAACATGCTCGTGAATTTTGTTGAGTTTTTTCCCCTTAGACCTCATGGACTTAGACGAGCATATACTCCTGAAATCCGACGGAACATCGGCCACACAGGCTAGGCTGATCAACACCAAGGAAGTACTCAACTGCCAAAAAAATGACGGGACGATGCAACTTTTAGGTGGAACTTTAGTTCAATTTCCTTGTGGTCGAGGCTTTAACTTGTATCTGACTTGTTTATTATGATTTTGTTTTGCAGATAAAATGGCCGAGATGTGTGAGTGCCTTGTGAAAGTGAACAAGGGAAACTTAAAGAATGGGCCTAAAGGAAGGGTCGAGGTTGTTAAAGACCAGGCCGCTCTTGAGGGGTTTGTTGTTTCGGGAACTCCCACATCGGGAAGCACTTCAGCGGGCGCCTTTCCACTGGGAAAAAACAGAGGATTGACGAGAAGACCTCCCTACCTAAGACTGCGGCTGTGAAGGGAAATTTGCGATCTAAACGCAGTGGAATTTTTTTCCCTTTAGAGATCCTTACGGAAGACCATGATCTGTGATAGAAAGGCTACCTCTTGTGGTGATGAAACCTTTGAATTTGAATCGACGGATAATCACGAGCGTTGTACGATGAACATCGTCTCTATTCAGTTCACACAAACAACTTCCTTCAGTCACAGTGCTAGATGATTACGATTGAAGGTTTTTGAGTGAGGGAGAGGAAAAATAAAATACGCCAGGGTTTCAACAACAACAACAACCTTTGAGCTTCTGCACATGGGTTCTATTTATAGAACTACTTGTGTGGGCTACAAGCTAAAAGACCAACCCAATAATAGTATTATTATATTATTATAATAACTATTATTATAATACACATAATTTTATTATTATTATATTTTATAATTATTATAAAATTAATAATAGCTATTATTATATCATATGTCAATTAAGCACATGGTACCTTACCATATTCCGTATTACATTCAATTGCACTGTACCTTACGGTGTACCTTATTTATTCTATCTCTTCTGTAACTGTCCTTATGTGTGTGACCCTGTAGGATTTCACGATGTTGACAATTATATTAAATCATGTATTTAACATAATAAACTATGAGCGGTATCTAGCAACACATCACTGCTACCCAAGTCAGAAAATTGTCATGTGATATAACAAAACCTTTTGTGATAGTCCTTGTGTGTACAATTATCCTTTTGCCCTTATCTCTACATTGAACACAATGCATATACCGTGTCATCCTTGTCCAGTTCAATATTGGGCCCTTAGACATTTATCCTGTTATGTAGGATGGGAAAATTCCATTTAGGCTACTAATGTCCCTCAACATGCTTTGTGTACCCATCAACTTTCTTTATAATCATCCAATTACAGAAAATGTTTGATCATCAATAAATTATTTGACTCTACATCTAGGGTCTATAGTAGTCTTAGATCGAAGGATGGTATACACCACTATCACCATGAGAGTAACTTATGACACTTTGCATAACATTATATGTAGTACTCTCATAATGGGTCAATCCAGTATAAATATTACTCCTAACATTCATACCTATGTCAAGACATGATAACTCATTATCCATGATCCATGAGATGTGATCATCAGTCTATCTACATAATAGTCTTAATGCTTTAAGGCTATCACATTTCATTTTGAAGCTCGACTATAGATGCTTTAAGAATAATGTCCTTATGTTTAATGGAATCTCAAGATTAAATCACACTTAATATTTCACTAAAAGAACTAGCTAGTTGTTGTACCCCAAAATTTTACCTCATATCTTCAAGATAATATGTCTCAAGAGGTCTCCTAATGTTTATAAGATTCTCAATTGCTCAAAGGAACTCAAGGTTTCATCAGACAAAGCCTCCTTATAAGTAGTGAACCTCAAATTAGGGTTTTGTATTTCTCAAAGCAAATTGGACTTCTAAAGCCTCAATTAGACTTCATAATATCCCATATACTTCAAAGGATCCTCATGTCAAGTTTCAAAACTTGCCCTACAAGTTTGGTCAGTTAGATGCTCAAATGATCAATAATTAGTTAACTTGGGTAAAAAGTCAATTGTGGTCAACATACAGTCAAACTTCAAGAATTTTGGTCAACTGTGGTCAACATTCATCATTTGATCAAGTTTTGATCATGATTCATCAAGAAAACCTCAAATTCATCACAAGGCAAAAGTTGCTAAATTAGGGTTTCTTAAGGAGAAAGTCAATTGAACTTTGACCAGACCTAACTTTCACATGCTTCATCAGAAATTTCCCATCCAAAGCTCATTTTGAAGTAAATTCAATTATTTACAGCTTTGTGTCTTACAAGGCAAGGTAAAAAATGCTTCATTTGAGAGATATGGGCCAAGACATTACAGGTCCTCTAAAAAGTCAACAAAAAGTCAACTTTTTCAAAAGTTCATAACTTGAACGTGGATGATCAAATTGACATGGTACCAAAAGGAGTGATTAAAGGACACTTCAAACTTTCTAAAACGTCCAAGAACACATTCATGGGATAAAAATTGAGAGAGTTGTGCATTGTTAAAGTTCAGCAAAATTGAGGAGGTGCATAAAGCAATAATGACAAAAACTTGAGTTTGTGCGAAATGGGCCTATCTTTTCACAATCCAAACTTAATCTTAAGATAGTCCACGACCAATAAGTCTTATTTTTTTATTTTTTTATTTATTTCATATTTTATTGGATTTAATTCATTTAAATTCAATTTCAATCAAAAAAAAATATGAAAAATCAAAGATTTGATATTTGGACTATTTTAGGATCAGATATTGAGATTTATTTGCATAATATTTGATTCAAAATTCGTGTAAAACAAGAGGAGAAAGATATGATGACCAAATATGACAAAAATAGAAAGTTTTCAAATCAAATTTCAATCAAATCCTATCATCCCAAAATAAATTGAACCCAAGACCACAAGTTGACCTAAATCCTTCCTCTATAAATACATAACACCTTCAGATAGCAAGGACACAAATTTTTTGATCAAAGAGAGCATACAAAACTTCAAAAAAATTCAAGAGTAAGTAGGATTTTGTTTTAGGGTTGCAGTCATTCTCAAGGAGATTTGAAGGTCTAAACACGTTCCCGAGGTTCCTCTGAAGGTGTCCCAATCATCACATTGCTCCAAAGACTCTTACAATGCCATAAACTAATTTATTTATTTTGGTTTATTTTTTAATTTTTCAATTTTATACTTTTACACATGATACATCTAATCTCTCTGCATATTTGTGTTTTGTATGATGTGAGCAAGTTATCTGGGCAATCGAATTGAAGTTTAGGTGCAAGAATCATGATCTGCCATTGTTAGGGTTGGAAGCCGTGAGTTTGGGGAACCCTAGCTAGAAGCAATTTTAGACCAAATTGAATGGACCAATGAACTCAAAGGACTATTCCCAGCGTCCCTCCCTCTATTTTTGAACCTTTTCCTTTTTTCTTTGTTTATATGCCTTATTTTCTTTTCTTTTTTTTCTTTTTCAAATAATCACCTAATTTAAATTAATATTTTTCTAACCAATAAAAAAAACTTAATAATATCATTATTTTCATAAAAATCATAAAACATAAATAAATATTTATTTTTACATAATTAATTCAAATTTAATTTATTTCATTAAGCTAATTCTTTTTTTTATCAAACATTTTTTTAATATAAATCAATTAATCAAAATCTTAATCAATATTTCCTTTATATTTTTCTTCTCGATTTTATTTTATTTTTTTTAGAATAATTATATAGGATGCGCGGAATTTGTAATAATTTATTTTTCTCGCACGATTTTATTTTCGTTAAAATAATGTAACTGCTAAAGCCTTGTAATAGTTTTAGGTTTTATTTTCCGCACTTTACGTTTTCTGTCAGGTTTTATTTATGTATCTCTCCCAAATCCATGTAATAGCTTAAATTAGGGTTTTATTTTCCGCACTATAAACGGTTAGATGTATGCTTAATAGGACTGTATGGTAAGACTAAAATCAACCGTTAGCTAACCCTAATTTCTAAGATTAAAATAATTGAATTGAATACACTTACACACTCACACCTCTAGGGTAACCTCTCTTTGTTGCCTTATAATATAGTCAAGTGTAAAAGCATACTTCAACCTAAAGCTTTTGATGAAGACAACAAGACTCAAGTTCATTCCGTGTTCGCAAAAAGTCAAGCTTTCAATAAGATCAAGATCAAGGATATGCATCACTCAATGGAAACGTTATCATGCGAATCAAGCTCCGTATGCAAATGCTCGTAACCTTTTAAGACTTGGACACAAGACTTAGGTATATCAAAACTCACATCTTAATTGATATACAAGTGTTCAAATATAGGTTTTCATGTTAGCACATTTTCATATACCTTTTAGGAATTATTTAGAACTGGTTTAACACTTTAAACTTAAATATTTTTCTGAGTTTTAACAATGTTAACCGGTTAACCAAATAGGTTAACCGGTTAACGGTTCAAATATTTCAATATCTTTAGTTAACATTACAGCATTAACCGGTTACCCCTTTTGGTTAACCGGTTAACACTGAACGAATTTTGAATAATGGTTTCTTTTCATTTGAAATACTTTTTTGAAAATTATACCTTGTCATAGTTGTTTCATAAACTTTGATACCCCTTTGAATGTGTGTTTTTGAAACATATATATTCTGAATTTTTCAAATATGAAAAATACCTCCAAACATTTTATCATAGAATTTCTAAACAATCAAAGTCACTTATTTTGAATATTTTCAAATATTTCAAAAGTGTTCATATTGTTCATACCTTTTCACACTCATAGATATTGAACACTTGCATTGATATTGTGAAGTGGACTTTGATTAAAAGGAGAAGATCAATCTAGTATTGATATTGTACAATTATTTTTATTCTCAAAAACAAACTTATAGAATTATTTCTATTTCTAAATTGCGATCCAGGATTGTTGGACGTAAGGGTTAGTGTTTGCAAGAGGATTGTTCTTGTACACTATTTTGGTGTATAGTTTGTAGATAGTAGGATTCACCGGTTTATGGTGCGATAAGTTGTACGATCTAAAACTATAGTGAAAATCTCTTACAAGGTGTAAGGGGACTAGATGTACCTTCGGATTGTGAAGGGAACCAGGATAAACCTTTGTGTCTTTTTACTTTCTGCATTACCACTTTCATTTCTTAGACACTTAAAAGAGAAAAATCCACCCCCTCTTAGGCTATCTCTGTAACAACATCAAGTCCCTCGAACGTAGGGATACCTTAACTTGTTGCCTGAAGAAATAAATCATCACAATTGACTTTCGAATAAAAGATCATAGTCCCTCTTTGTCCCTTCAAAGTTGCCTTCGAATAAATGATCTTGTCCCTACGAAAAAGATCATAGTCCCTCGATGACCCTTCGAGTTGCCTTCGAATAAATGATCGTGTCCCTACGAAAATGATGATAGTCCCTTCAATTTTCTAAAGTATTCCTACATGTTGCCTTCTATGACCATAACGATGACCATACGCTTGTCCCTTCCAAATCCAAGGATAAGACTACTTATTAACTAATAATAAGGATAGTTCTATCCCTAAGGAAATGAAATAACAAGAAAGACCGTACAACTTAGAGTAAGTAACTCTTGAACGCTTGCTCACAACTTTCAAAACAAATACTTTTTACACCCCTCACTCTTTTTCAAAATACTTTCAAACAAGTAATCACTTTGTATAAATTCATACGAGAATCATTACAAAGTTAAATCTTTAATATTTTAACAACACGCCACACTTTTCAAACAAAACAAATAAAGTGAGCTAAGCAATTAAGAGCCCATGGATAATCATGGATACAAAGGATGCTAACACATTCTCTTTTTATAACTTGCCCCTCGAACTCAAAATCTTTTGAAGGTATTTCTTGTTCTTTTATACCTTTCCTAAGTTGGATAAAATAAAAATCGGTGACGACTCTTACTTACTGCAACATATTTTGCGACAAATATTAAAAGTTAGTTATCCTACCGTGTTATAGAACTGGAGACTCTGTTGGGGAGTACTATTTAAAGAGGGGTTACCTTAGAGTTAGATCACTTTACTTGTTTGAATTATATGCTTTATTTTTAAAGGGTACTTGTTTTGGGGCTACTGTGAGAAAGATCCTAATCCGGATCTGGTGATACCTTATGTAAGTGGCAATAGACCAAGGAAATTGTACGGTGTATACCACTATGGTTGATATGGTAGCTACAGTTAGTGTGACACTTTGGTTAGTACTGATATTCTTCAAGTCAGTTGAGGATAATATCAGGCTGCCATATGTTGTCATTTACACTAACTTCCCTTTATAACCTTAATTGATCCATTTTGGCCAATAGAAAGTAGTGAGATAGCCGGCTTTAGTGCAGTCTAAAGTTGGTTGATACTTGATGATATGCTCATTGAGATTCAAATCTTGGGATGTTTTGGTTTGCAAGACAGTTGCCATACTGAACTACAACCTTTGAGAAGAATCAGTGGTATTGAGATTCCTTAGAATCCGGTTACAATTGCTAGGACAAGTTGAACTAACTAAACTTCAGTGGGGATGGTACTTACCTATGAACTTAATGCAAGCCTTTAAACCTAAGGCTCTTGTGTGACTTGTTTGTGTTTACCATTTGCTTGCTTTAAACATAAACATAACATCATAACATCATGACATCATAACATAGCATTTTCACTAACCATTTCAAGGACCAAGGGATTTATCTTTGTCCTTTGTTGTAGGTTATGGTTTCCGCTGCAAAAACACTATCCGAATCAAACTATGTAAGAATACCTTCCAAGCTTAAGGAATTAGTCTCAAAAGTTCTTGAGAACTTTCAATTCACCGAAAGACATGGTTATCTACTTGGTTTGGTAATTTCACGGTTTAATGAAGACATGATGAATGTTTTGTTCCAGTTCTTTGACCCAAAACATCAGTATTTCACATTTCCCGATTATCAGTTGGTGTCCACAGTGGAATAATTCTCTAAGCTACTTGGTGTACCTATTCTTGATCAAAAACCTTTCCCCGGTCTGGAGAAGGAGCCTAAACCTGAAATTATTGCAGCAGTTTTGCATCTGAAGAAGTCAGATATTATATTGGAAACAAGAAGTGGAGTTAAAGGTCTTCTTGCTAAAGTCTTGATAGAAAAAGCTCAGTTATTCCTAGATGCTATGAGTTACTACGCTTTTGAGGAGATATTGGCCCTATTTATCTATGGTTTGGTGTTGTTCCCTAATTCGAACCAATTCATAGATGTGCACGCAATCAAGATATTTATGACTCATAATCATGTGCCTACTTTGCTTAGAGATATTTTGCACTCTCTTCACACTCGTACTACGAGAGTGCAAGGGACTCTGATGTGTTGCATACCTCTACTATCAAGGTGGTTTATTTCACACCTTCCTCGATCTGTGATGAAGAATGAACAAGGGGAGGCATCACTTATAATCCTTCTTTAGAACTACATCAATTTGGTTATGCTCAGAGTGATGGTCCTCATGATATGATTATTCAAGGTATTATGTTTGATTATGACAACGATCCTCAAGGTTACCTTCAAAGGTTTATACATGCTTGAGGTATGGTGAATAAGGTTAATAGCAACACTCTGGAACCAAAATACTCCATCCCTATGGAGCCTTACCTCAGATGGGTGCAGTCTCGTGCTCAAACTCTTATGATGCCATATCCTATTGTTCTACCGGTGATCGTTGAGCCTATTGTTGAAGGAGACGTTCCTTACACCATTCTTCATCCTGACATGCCTACTAACCTGGAAGAGCTACAAAAATCTTAGATCCAACTGAAGGAGGAAAGTGATACCTTTGAGGCTCAGTTCTATGCTAGCAAGGAGAAAGTGTTGGAGCTGACAAGGAGACTTCACGAAGAGCGGAACCTCAATCCATATCTTAACACGAAGAGGAAACGTCCATGGGAGACTTGAGTCTTAAGTCTCAAATGTTTTACAATTTATTTCCTTGTAACTTTTTCTTGTTTTTTCCTTCATTGTAAGCCTAAGGGGGAGTTATATTTTGAACTTACTAATAAAAGTTTTGTTTCTTTTTTTCTTTAACAAATTTAAATCCTACGAGGTCCATGAAAACATTGCATATATATTTACATGCCATACCATTGCATAACATGTTTCCATGACAAGTCTCTTATCTTCTCGCTGTTTATTTCAGTTGTAATGGCTCTCGAACAGACTGTCAAAGACCTCGAAACCCAAAATGCTCAATTTCAAGAAGTGATCCTAAATTTGTCCAAGGGGAAAGAAGAGTTGAAAGCCCTCCTTACTAAGGATATGAAAAAGAAGAATCCCGAAGACATCAAGGATGATCAGTTGGAACAACTGCAAGCCGAGATGGCAGAGATGAGAATCTAGATGAATGAGCAGGTAATCTTATCCAAAACTTAGCCTAGGGGCAAGAAGAGTTGAGAGTCTTCGTCAATAAATTTCAAGACAATGGAGTCAGGAATCTAATCATTAGTCAACCTCCGGTGAAACAAGCTAACTTGGTCAAAAAGAAGAAGAGGATAAGAGAAGGAAAGAGACAGATTACTACTGATAGTCTTTCAAATAAAGGAAGAAGGTCTTATAGGGTTAATCCGTCTCAACACAAGGAACATTAAAGACAGTTTATCAAAAACAACACGCCAATGTCACAAACTTTGCAATGCTTGTTGGAGATGAATTTGGTTGTGTTAAGAGACCCTCCTCAGAATCCCAATACTTCCTCTCCTTTCTATAACCCCAATGCAAGGTGTGCATATCATTCCAATAGTCCTAGACATGACACTAATAACTGTTGGGAATTGAAGAATAAGATTCAAGACCTGATTGACAAAGGAGTCCTCGAGGTTATGACAGAAGACCAGATTGAGTTCTTCTATCGTCCATCAAACATCGAAGCTGCCAGACATCCAGAGTGATAAGTTTAGAGGAGGAAGCTTTGAGAACATTTGAGTTTTCATTTGTAATTTTTTTGTTGGCTTAAACACTTACTATTATGTCAAACTTTTGTTTTCACGATAATGCATTGCATATGTTTGTTTTAAATTAATCCATTCATTTCACTATATTTAAATTATGCTTCTTACTTCTCTTTTGTGATATTTAACTCTTGTTAAAGTTGTAAGCCTTTAGAGGGAGGATGACAAAGACGATACCATAATTTCATATAGTATGCTTTTGAGAAGACTATGTTGATGATGTGCAGGCATTGTTTTGATTCCTAAACAGTGGAAATATAAGGAAGTTTATCCCTAGTCAACCCTTTTGAGCCTATGAAGTAGGAGTTTTCATTCTCACGCAAATTAAAACCCTTAATCATAACCTGGGGCAGGGTAGTTCCACAGTTAACTCAATTATGCTAGTTGTCCTTTTTGTACACAACTAATGATGGTTCCCTGTAATTATTAAGTCCGACAATCAATATCTAGCAAAAGAAAAGCTCATTAAGTTAAAACCTATGAAGGAAACTTAGTAAAAATTGAGACATCCCGCTGACTGTAATCTTGAAACAAACAGTTCAGGAAAAAGGAAGGGATAACAAAGTCAAAAGAAAAATAGGTCACTAAAAATCCTCAAAAAAAAAAGATGATTGGCTTTTCAAATAAACTTCTGTCAGTGTTACAATTCCAAACTCTTTTGGAGACTCAATGCATAATTTAACTGAACATATGACTGAAGAACAACACGAAGGATGGGTTGGGTACAAATACAATTTGAGCCTTTATCCTTTGTTTCTTAAACCGTGAACCATGCCACGTTACAACCCTTTAAAAGTCCTAACTGAAGCATGGTTAGTTCGAAAGCGTACTGCTATAAAAAGTTATCCTGACTCCTTTAGGGCTTATTATAAATATTGAGTTAATATCACAGTTTTTACAAACATTGTTTTGCTAAAATAATTCTTTTTCAAAACTTCAAGACAAACATAAGAATTAAATTATGAATATCATTATTTGCATATAACTAAGTGTTTGACAGCAAATAAGCTTACATGATGAACATTCAATAAACCAAAGTCATCCTGACAGACAAAGTTGCTTCCTAGGCTTGATTCAGTTGGATCAAAGCCAATGTATAAAATAGGCACAATCACTATCTTCCAATCAAGGGGGCATGCCATGTTATTGTCCAATTCATCTGGGGCAGTTAAGTCAAGATTCAAGGATGCTTAATAGCCAGGGCAGATCTCCTCATCTCAATTGCCATAAGTAACATTACCAAGTTCACGATGACAGAGGAATGTTATTATGGGGCATCTCGTTTATTTCTCTTGAGGTAACTCCTTTCAAATACTTCCATTCACGGACAAATCATCCTCAGTTAGGGGCAACGCCCCCTTTTCAAATCTAATCAGATCAAATTCAATTGCGAGCTCCTTAACCATTACCCGGGGCGTACACGATCCACCGCTGTTTGAAAACACATTCCTCTCATTACATTTCCTTGATACCGGTTTTCAGCAAAAGCCATTATGGAAATTAATTGTATGTGTCAATAGTATCATATGGTGTCAATATTGTGTCTTCAGATTCAGTCATGATAATTCTTAGAAAATTACTCGGGGAAGTCGAGAATATCAGAAGTTCTGAATCCCTTGGTTATTTTGAATAAATGTATGCTTTTGAATATGATTGATGTTTACCAAAAAATACATACATATAAAATTACAATAATAGAATTTAATAAGGACTTTTGGAGGTTGGAATCCTTAGCAGAGCTCATGTCCAACAGATCTCCACAGGCTCATCCCCACAGAGTAATCCCCACAGAGTTGTTCCAACAAATCATTTCAAGCAGTCTCTTCCTCAACAGAGATTGTATTTCCTACACTACAAAGCCCCGACAAGATTCTCTTCTCCAACAGAATTCAATTAAGCTTACTATCCCCCAAAAGGGTTAACACCTGGTCAAATAGTACATCGAAGGAATGTCCATCTCTTTTATCCCCAGTCAGGGTATTTAGAAACTTAATCCTTCAATAAAAAGCATGAAGAACAATCGACTCTCCTCGACTGAGATTTAGAGTAATGTCTTCATCATCCCCAACAATGAACATGGATTTATTTTCCCCAGCTAGCAGTTGTTATAGGAAGCTACTAATGTGCTTCAACTACATAATGTGTCCATACATCATCTACATCAAATCATGACATACATATCCATAACGCATACAATATTCTCACTTATGTTAAGAACATCATCTTGCAATGCATTACATATATCAAATGACCTCGCATAAAACTACCTTTGCTTTTTCAGGATAGTTAGCGATCAGATGAACATTGTCGTCTCCTAGAGACAGTTCAGAGACGATCAAGAAAAAGATCTAGTTATGATAGTTAGTTCAGGATATTTTCCAGAGACAATTCAGAGACGATCAAGACAAAGATCTAGTTCTGATAATTAGTTCAGGATATTTTCCAGAGATAGTTCAGAGACGATCAAGACAAAGATCTAGTTCTGATACTTAGTTCACCGTATTTTCCAGAGACAGTTCAGAAACGATCAAGACAAAGATCTAGTTCTGATACTTAGTTCAAGATATTTTCTAGAGACAGTTCAGAGACGATCAAGACAAAGATCTAGTTCTAATACTTAGTTCAAGATATTTTCCAGAGATAGTTCAGAAACGATCAAGACAAATATCTAGTTCTGATACTTAGTTCAAGATATTTTCCATAGACAGTTCAGAAATGATCAAGACAAAGATCTAGTTCTGATATTTAGTTCATGATATTTTCCAGAGACAATTCAGAGACGATCAAGACGAAGATCTAGTTCTGATACTTAGTTCATGATATTTTCCAGAGACAGTTCAGAGACGATCAAGACAAAGACCTAGTTCTGATACTTAGTTCAAGATATTTTCCAGAGACAATTCAGAGACGATCAAGACAAAGATTTAGTTCTGATAGTCATTCTAGAACAACATCCAGATATAGTCAAACATAGACACATTATGATACTCATATCAACATACACTTTGGATGGCATATATAAGCCCATATCTAATTACTTCGAATGGAATCTTTAATCCCATTCAAGCAATACAATCAACCAACAGTGTTACTTTGTGCACCGGCGAGTGCAAATTTTTGGGCTTTAAGTGTTCAATCCTCTTCCACCTTCAGGTCACGAATGACGTGCATGCCAGTCTAACTCCTCAGGTCTAAGAAGATTGAACAGGGGCAGACATCGTACCCCAAAATTTGCCCTCATATCTTCAAGATAATATGTCTCAAGAGGTTTCCTAATGCTTATAAGATTCTCAATTGCTCAAAGGAACTCAAGGTTTCATCTGACAAAGCCTCCTCCTAAGCAGTGAATCTCAAATTAGGGTTTTGTATTTCTCAAAGAAAATTAGACTTATAAAGCCTCAAGTGGACTTCATAATATCCCATATACTTCAAAGGATCCTCATGTCATGTTTCAAGACTTGCCTTACAAGTTTGGCCAGTCAGATGCTCAGATGATCAATAATCAATTAACTTGGGTAAAAAGTCAATTGTGGTCAACATACAGTCAAACTTCAAGAGTTTTGGTCAACATAAAGATTATGAAGTAAGATTCATCATTTGATCAAGGTTAGATCATGATTCATCAAGAAAACCTCAATTTCATCACAAGGCAAAAGTTGCTAAATTAGGGTTTCTTAAGGAGAAAGTCAACTGAACTTTGACCAGACCTAACTTTCACATGCTTCATCAGAAATTTCCCATAAAAAGCTAATTTTGAAGAAAATTCAATTCTTTACAAATTTGTGTCTCACAAGCCAAGGCCAGAAATGCTTCATTTGAGAGATATGGGCCAAGTATGATGGCCAAATATGACCAAAATAGAAAGTTATGGGCCTAGATATGATGGCCAAATATGACCAAAATAGAAAGTTTTCAAATCAAATTTCAATCAAATCCTATCATCCCAAAATAAATTAAACCCAAGCCCACAAGTTGACCTAAATCCTTCCTCTATAAATACATAACACCTTCAGATAGCAAGGACACAATTTTTTTTTTTATCAAAGAGAGCACACAAAACTTCAAAAAAATTCAAGAGTAAGTAGGATTCGATTTTAGGGTTGCAATCATTCTTAAGGAGATTTGAAGGTCCAAACACGTTCCTGAGGTTCCTCTGAAGGTGTCCCAATCATCACCTTGCTCCAAAGACTCTTACAATGCCATAACCAAATTTATTTATTTTGGTTTATTTTTTAATTTTTCGATTTCATACTTTTACACATGATACATCTAATCTCTTTTCATATTTGTGTTTTGTATGATGTGAGCAAGCTATCTGGACAATCGAATTAAAGTTTAGGTGCAAGAATCATGATCTTCCATTGTTAGGGTTGGAAGCCGTGAGTTTGGGGAACCCTAGCTAGAACCAATTTCAGACCAAATTGAATGGACCAATGAACTCAAAGGACTATTCCCAATGTCTCTCCCTCTATTTTTGAACCTTTTCCTTTTTTCTTTGTTTATATGCCTTATTTTCTTTTATTTTTTATTTTTCAAATAATCACCTAATTTAAATTAATATTTTTCTAACCAATAAAAAAAACTTAATAATATCATTATTTTCATAAAAATCATAAAACATCAAAAAATATTTACTTTTACATGATTAATTCAAATTTAATTTATTTCATTAAACTAATTCTTTTTTTATCAAATATTTTTTTAATAAAAATCAATTAATCAAAATTTTAATCAATATTTCCTTTATATTTTTCTTCTCGATTTTATTTTATTGTTTTAGAATAATTGTATAGGATGCGCAGAATTTGTAATAATTTATTTTTCTCGCACGATTTATTTTCGTTAAAATAATGTAACTGCTAAAGCCTTGTAATAGTTTTAGGTTTTATTTTCCTCACTTTAAGTTTTCTGTGAGGTTTTATTTATGTATCTCTCCCAAAGCCATGTAATAGCTTAAATTAGGGTTTTATTTTCCGCACTATAAACTGTTAGATGTATGCTTAATAGGATTGTATGGTAAGACTAAAATCAACCGTTAGCTAACCCTAATTTCTAAGATTAAAATAATTGAATTGAATACACTTACACACTCACACCTCTAGGGTAACCTCTCTTTGTTGCCTTATAATATGGTAAAGTCCCTCAAACGTAGGGATACCTTAACTTGTTTCCTAAAGAAATAAATCATCACAGTTGCCTTTCGAATAAAAGATCATAGTCCCTCATTGTCCCTTCAAAGTTGCCTTCGAATAAATGATCTTTTCCCTATGAAAAAGATCATAGTCCCTCGATGACCCTTCGAGTTGCCTTCGAATAAATGATCTTGTCCCTACGAAAATGATGATAGTCCCTTCGAATGGCTAAATTATCCCTACATGTTGCCTTTTATGAGCATAACAATGACCCTACGCCTGTCCCTTCCAAATCCAAGGATAAGACTACTTATTAACTAATAGTAAGGACATTTCTATCCCTAAGGAAATGAAATAACAAGAAAGACCTTATGTTCTGGCCAGGCCCAACTTCCAGAGTTGGGCCAGACAAATTAGCGGCCCAACACACTCTTCGTCGAGCATCACGATCGGGAGGATGGTCTGTGTCATCCAAGGTTTAATCGGCCGAAATAAATCCCCTAACGGCTAGTTCTGACCGATACCTATTCATACGGGTTCCACGATCCACGCCCAACGCTTTGAACCAATAACCATCCACCAAGGACAATATATAAACCCTCTCACACGAGAGGGTCAGGTATTTAATTCTCTCACCCCTAATCTCGTACTTGCACACTCCTTGCTCAGTCTCTTACTTTAGAATCGGAGTGCCTTGAAGGTACAACCACCTTCTCTCCTCATCAATCGTCCTTCAAAAACGCTCGACGCCGACCATATCGGATCCTGATCTCCAGGTACGACCAGGTGGCGCCGTCTGTGGGAAACGCTGACTTCCCCATTCTTTTCTCTCAAGTTCTTCAAGAAACAAAGTCTTTTACCAAGATCCATGGCTGCTCGAGACAACAATCCAGATAACTTGTCGAATAAAGGTATGCTCCTCACGCAACGTGAGAGCAACACTAATAATCCTCCGCATGAAGAAACCGTGCAGGACCGCCCAGACGGGAAGACAACTTCACCTTCCCCCGATCGCGACCAGCCTCTAGGAAGTCGCCCGGAGGTCCTCCTTCCGCTAACACCTTCAGGATCTGAATTTGCTGCGCTGGCTGAGATTCTCAACCAGAAAAATTTGTTGCTCCTTGCCCACGATGAGACGATTTCCCGTCTCAAGGACAACAACCGTCGATCGTCCCGATCCCCCGCGAGACATCGAGGAATACATAATCCTTCCCTCCTAAAAGGAAGTGGAAAGGACGCAATGATGAATCCAGTAGTAACAAATGGTCCCGCTCGTCTCCTCCTCGGTCGTCCCCTCCAAGAAGGCGATCTCGGTCACCAAGAAAGTTAAGAAAGAGAAGATCAAGATCTGCATCACCCCGACGAACCAAAAAGCACGCGCCCCGGTCTCCTTCATTCAATTCCAGTGATGATGAGGACATCAGAGGCCCCCTTTCGTCAGAAATCATGGCCGCTAAACTCCCACGGGGTTTAGAGAAACCTCCACCCTTATCCTCGTATGATGGGACCACCGATCCTAACGAGCATATCGAGAATATCGATGCCTTGCTCGACTACCGAGGGGTCCGAGGGGCAATTAATGTCGCCTCTTTCCTACGACTCTGAGGAAAGGGGCGATGACGTGGTACAAAAGCCTCGAGGAAGAGTCCATCACTTCCTGGAAACAGCTCGGACGCACGTTTTACAGACACTTCACCGCTTCTAGACGCCACCCGAAAACAGATGCATAGCTCGAAGCAATCATCCAAGGGAAGGACAAGCTCTACGTACCTATATCGAGAGGTTCAACAAAGAAGCGGTCCAGGTATCCACCACGACGAAATGAAGAAATACTTGCTGGAGCAGGGTCTGCGCCCGTCGACCGATTTCCACTGTACGGTTGGAATCGAGACCCCGACCACCCTTCACGCTTTCTTGTCAAAATCCCAAGCTTACATCCAATATGAGGAAAAGCAGGCTGCTAGCTCCGTCCGGGATGCCCGGTGTCGTGAGGATGCAAAACCCTCCAAAGTCGATGAACCCTCGACATCTCGTCGGGGAGGAGACAAAAGAAAGGAAGATCGCTCCCGTGAACCGCGGGAGCACAAAGGACCCATCGGTCGGTTTCATGAATATACCCCTCTCCTAGTCTCTAGAGAGAAGATCATGTCCGAATGTGCCAATTCGGAGTTTAGGCAAGCGGGAGTACGCTTCCCGAAGCATCTGCCTAGTAAACCGGGCACAGACAAGATGAAATATTGTAGATTCCACAAGAGCACGATCATAATACTGAAGAATGCATCCATCTCAAAGATGCAATCGAGATACTTATTAAAGACGTGCACCTTAAGCAATTTACTAAATCAAGAGACGCCCCTCGCCAAGAGGCGCAAGAGGCTCAGAAGGTCTAAGAGGTTGTACCCATACCATCAGATGCGAACATGCAAGTTGCTCTAAGCATCTACCGCCCGGAGGACTTCTTCCTGCCCGACCATACCAAGAGCCTGGGGTATTTTTCCTCCCATAGCCCGTGGGAAACCTTTCCTTCCGGAATGGTCATCTCAGGGGGAGGTTTCAACAAGATCACGGTCGGGTCCGTGAAGAGGAAATTTGACCAATTGATCGCGAAAGGCCCTGCTCAGAACGCAACCTTGGAACCCCCAAGAGAGGGCTCGGTACCCCTTGCCTTTTACAGAGAGGAACGCTTGGGAGGGGCACCGAATGCCAGCATCCCGTTACTCATCCGTGCGAGGATGGCAAATTTCGATGTCAGAAGAATCCTGGTGGACCAGGGCAGCTCATGCGACATCATGTATTCCCAATTATTTTCAACACTCCAGTTGAATGAAACACACCTGATTCCATACATCGAATCAGATCTACAAGGCTTCAACGAAGCAGTTTCCCGACCATGGGGCTACGTCGATCTCATCGTGACCTTCGGGGCATCCGAGACCGCCAGATCTGTTCGCGTCCAGTTCTTGGTTGTAGACTGCCCTTCATTATATCAATGTATCTTGGGGCGACCAACATTGGCTGAGTTGATCGCTGTTCCATCTACTGTTCATCTGAAGATGAAGTACTATACTACCTCGGGCAAGGTCGCTACACTACACGGTTACGTCGAAGCTGCTCGCCGATGCTTCGAAGCAGCCTCCAAAGGCCTAAGCTCGATATCATACCAGCCGAACCCATCTGCTCCAACACCTCCAGATGCTCCGCGAACATCCAATGTTTTTCCCCAGGTCGACTCAATCGATCTGGATTGCAGGTTTTCAGATGAAGACGAGGGCGTTCGGAGGCTGTCTGATCCACTGTCCCTGCCAATTCCTGACAGAGAGTTCGAGCTAATTCCTTTGGGGGATAATCCAGCTCGGTGCGTCAAGATCGGGGCTCATTTGCCCGACTTGGCGAAACAACAATTGGAGGCATGCCTCAAGGGAAACGCCGACCTATTCGCTTGGAGCGCCACAGAAATGCCTGGGCTCGACCCCGAGACAGCCTGCCATCATCTCTCCATTGATCCAGCACACAAAGCTGTCGCCCAGCATAGGAGGAAGCAGTCGACTGAAAAGACCAAAGCAGCCAAGTCAGCTATTAAAGTCCTCATAGAGGAAAATTTTGTAACTGAGGCCAGGTATACAACCTGGCTCTCAAATGTTGTACTTTTCAAAAAATCTAATGGAAAATGTAGAATGTGTGTTGACTATACCGATCTTAACCGGGCTTGCCCGAAAGACGCATATCCTTTGCCCAACATTGAAAAATTGGTCGACAATTCAGCCGGTTTCAAACTATTATCCTTTATGGACGTCTACTCAGGGTATAATCAAATCCCTAGGGCCTTGGACGACAACAAATACACGACCTTCATGACCGAATCGGGTAACTATTATTATAACGTTATTTCATTTGGTTTAAAAAATGCAGACACGACCTATCAGCGCATGATGAACAAAATATTCCGAGCTGAAATTGGGGACATGCTCGAAGTATACACGGACAACATGATAGTCAAATCCCAAGAAGAAACAAATCATGCTTCCCACATATGAAAGGTGTTCGACCAAGCTCGAAAATGCAAGATGCGTTTCAACCCGGAAAAATGTACATTCGGAGTTCGGGCAGGTAAATTCCTCGAGTTCTACTTAACCGAGCGAGGGATCGAAGCCAACCCGGATAAATGTCGAGCATTCACAGAAATACCTACCCCAAACTCTAAAAAGTCCATAAAATCGTTAAACGGGGTTCTCGCCTCCCTCGCCCGGTTTGTGGCAAAATCCGCTCAGCACGCCCTCCCATTTTACAAACTCCTTCGCAAGGAGGCTGCCTTTGAATGGACGGAGGAATGCGAGCAGGCTTTGTCCCATTTGAAAAAAGCATTGTCTGAGCTCCCAGTCCTATCTAGACCCAACGAAGGGGAGACACTCTACCTCTATCTCGCTGTGGCAAACGAGGCCGTGAGCGCATCCCTCATTCGCGAACTGTCAGAGGGGCAAAAACATATTTACTTTACAAGCAAGGCGCTACACGGCCCTGAACTTCGATACCTCCATATAGTAAAGGTGGCGTTGGCCCTCCTTTTTGCAGCTAGAAGACTACGACATTATTTCTTAGCCCACACTATTATCGTAAGAACATACCAACCCATAAAGCAATTGCTCACATGGCCAGACATGGCCAGGAGAATGTTAAAATGGTCATTGGAATTGTCCGAATTCGATATCAGGTTTTAAGGGAGACAAGCTCTCAAAGCTCAAGCGCTAGCCGACTTTGTGGCATAACTCACTTTCACCGAGCAAGAGTCAAAATCCCCGTCAAATGGACCATCTTTGTAGATGGGGCGTTTGACCCGACAGGTAGTGGAGCCGGGATAATTCTGGAAAACGAGGAAGGAAACATCATCGAAGTATCTTTGACTTTGTCTTTACCCACATATAACAACCAGGAAGAATACGAGGCCTTCCTGGCCGGTCTACGACTCACAAACAACCTGGAGGCAGAAGAAATCGTAATATGCACGGATTCCCAATTGATCGCCAACCAAGTCCGAGGGGATTTCCAGGCCAAAACCGACAATATGGCTGAATATTTGGCCCTTGTCAGGAATAAGCTGAAACAATTCACGAGCATAGAAGTCAGACACGTCCTGCGGGAAAATATCACCCGAGCTGATATCCTTTCCAAAATGGCAAGCACCAAAGGAAAACGAAGCAACAAGTCTGTCATACAAGAAGTGCTCCCCCGACCAAGCATCAGACAATCTTCGACCCACTTAGACATTAACCTCGTGGGCGACGCCAACTGCTGGATGACCCCAATATTTAATTACTTGACCAAGGATGAGTTACCAACAGACTCGAAAGGGGCCAATATCGTGCGTCGAAGGTCATGCTCATATACTTTGGTCGGTGGGCGTATGTATCGTCGAGGCTTCTCCACACCTCTCCTCGGATGCGTCGAGGAAGAGAACATCCCACACGTACTAAGGGAAGTCCACGAAGGAATCAACACACAACATCCGGGCGGACGATTGCTAGCCCGAAAGATCCTCCGGGAAAGATATTATTAGTCGACACTCCAGAACGACACGAAAGAGCACGTAAAAAGATGTGACAAATGCCAACGACATGGGGACGTGCACGTGGCGCCCTCTACCAAGCTAAAATCGCTATCTTCCCCATGGCCATTCGCATGGTGGGGAATGGACATCTTAGGGCCATTCATCGTCGGATCCGACCAAAATAAGTACCTCATCGTGGGCGTCGATTATTTCACCAAATGGATAGAGGTAGAGGCCTTAGCCAAGATTACTGCACTCAACATACTAGGTTTCTTTAAGAGGAGCATCCTCGCTCGGTTTGGAGTGTCGCTCGCCATTGTAATAGATAACGGGACCCAATTCACCGATAGACATTTCCAGGAATTCGTCGCTCCGGTGGGAACAAAACAACACTTTGCTTCAGTTGAGAACCCCCGAACTAACGGGCAAGCGGAAGTCGCTAATAGGGTAATCCTAAGAGGTCTAAAGCGAAGACTTGACGAGCACAAGAAACACTGGGTCGAGGAACTACACAGTGTACTTTGGGCATACAGGACCACTCCACACTCGACGACCGATGAATCTCCATTCCGGTTGGCTTATGGGACCGAAACGGTAATTCCCATAGAAATGCACGTCTGGTCCAGACGAACGGAGTGTCCAATGGACCAGGACACCAACTCTGAGGCGCTAAGAGAAGAGCTTGATCTGTTCGAAGAAATCCGATCAGAAGATGCTCTTCGAGAAGCCACTCTTAAATAAAAAATAGCAGCTAGACCTGACTCTAAGGTCATACGACGAGCATTTGAAGTGGACAGTCTTGTTTTAAGAAGAAATCACAGAGATTCCGCGAAGGAAAACTGACGCCAAACTGGGAAAGCCCATATCGTGTTCGGGCAAAGACCGAAAACAGGGCTTACTACTTAGAAAATCTTCACGGGGAAGAGCTCGCTCGGCTGTGGAACGCCGAGAAGCTCAAACAATATTATAGTTAATGAAAAAGTCACCTTGCTCGGCTACCAAGCGAGGAGCAACAGGTCTGACTAAACCTGCGTGCCCAGGTACATGCACAGCAGCCCAAATAACATGATTATCAGGATCTTCTTCGGGAAGAAGAGGATGACTGTTGCACGGGAGGATACACAACCGAGTCCGACGTCGCCTATGTACCACGACCAGGAAGAACCCCAACTCGCGATGGGACGTTCAAGACTCGGGTCCCGAGTCATTATCTTGACCCGGACACCGATTAGGAGCCAGCCTCCAACATCTGATCGGTACCCCAAACCGACGGATTACAAATACATACCCCGTATTTGCCCAATTACATCTGACCCTCGTAACAATCACACGAACATCAAACACTTAACATTTATGGAAACATAAAAGGAAGGAAGTCCTCCGATGGACGCCTAGTTACGAATACATGTAAGTAAAAACATTATAAAGTAACAAACGACCACCAAGGTCGGACTATTTTATCAAAAGGTTGCGACCCCGAAGGGCCGACTTGTTCAAGATTACATTCAAAGGGAACCGCGTCCCCGAGAAAAACAAAAACATAATAAATTACAAGTTATAACACGCAGGCCAGACTAGTTACCCTCCCCTTCTGGGGCATCAGGTTGACCTTCGCTCTGGGGCCGCTGTATCTCAGGTTCTTCAGGCTGAGCAATACCCCCGGGCTGAGAGTCTTCCACGACCAAATCCGCAGGGACCACTATCTGACCGTTTTCAACTTTGTAAAGATAGCTGATGCGGCCGGTATCCAGGACCAGTTCGGGATGGATGGCTTTTATCTGATCTACAACATTTTGGAAACTGAGCTCAGTCTACGAGTTCGGATCTTCCATATCCTGGTCAATCCGAGCGAGAAATTGAGCCCTGGTCACCAAATCCTTGGTATCAGCTTCTTCATCATCCTTCGGGAAAAAGGTGTCTTTCATATTTTTGTTTTGGTCCAAGGCCCTCCTTTTGTCGACCTCCAGCTTAGCAATAATGTTCGCTCGTTCAGTCAACTCCCTAGCAGAGGCAGCAGCTTCCTCAGAAGCCTTGGTCAGGTTTTCTTCAGCAGCGTCCAGGAGCTCTTTCAACTTTGTCACCTCCCTTTCCTGCCCGGGATTTCCTTCGGCCATCAGCCAAGCCATAGATAACACCCGCATGACCGCACTTGCGTCTTGTGCTAGAGACAAACGCCGAGCAGGGCGGTCTATTCCCTCGACATACAAGGAGTCCGCCCGATCGACCTCCATGCTTGCCCCTTAAAAGAAATTCCGCTTCAAAAAGCAGGGCGGCAACACATACTTCAGTTTGGGAGGAGCAATGACCATCAAATCTATGGTCGCTGCAAATTTGTGCCTCTTCATGTGCGAGCTAGTGGACGCACTTGGAGATCCTTGGACCAGTGGACCCGACCCCGAGCCTTTCGTTTCAGTCAGCTTGGTTTGAACAACCCTCGACCTCTTTTTCTGGTTTTGGCGCAATCGTTCCTGGATTTTGTCTAGAGGATTCGCCATAGAGCCTACAAAGAAAAGAAACCAAATTAGTCACGAGCGTCAAGATTATCAAAACAGAATAATAAACAGAAATAAAAGCAAATACCAAAGAACTCGGACACTTCTTGACCGGTGTTACACGCAAAGAGGTCTGTGACGTCTATCAAAGGACGCTCCATAGCCTCTCCCCCGTCCTGGTCCAAAATTATCTTACCCTCCCCGTCCAGCAGAGGGGTCAGAGTAAAAGAAGCCACCAACTTCCTAAACTCCTCGAAGCTAGCTGCGTCGTCCTTGTTCAGGAAATCCCCTACTTGGACAAACTCACTAACTGGACGCCCATAATGTGAGTAACTCCTTGAGAAGGGAAACATCGAAAGCCTCCTGGGAATCGTCTGCCCTTGATCGTCCAGTCTGGGCTTGTCATTTTCATCAGTATCTACCCCTATAAAACTCAGCACTCTCACGGCTTCTTCGCTCGCCAGCTTTACCAGAAAATAGTCGGTCTTGAAAGCCCGGATAAATTCCGAGTGAGCCTTGAATATCTTGGTCTGCTGCTTGAAGGAGATGAAACCCTTTCGGTCAGTTCCCCGTCCTACCTGGCGCTGCAGTGAGAACAGTCTGAAGAACAGAGGGAGCGTGGCCCCTACACCCAGATGAGCGCACGTCACCTCGAACACTTTCAGGAACGCATAAGAGTTGGGGTGCAGGTGAGACGGTGCTACACCCAGATGTCCGAGCACGTCACAAACTAGATCGCTAAAAGGCAATGTTACCCTTAGAGTCGAGGTGTCATACTCATACATTGAGAACTTTCGAACGCCATAATCTGAGAATATCCGATCTTCATCCCCCGGGCAAGTGACGACCCAATCCTCAGGATCACCAACAATGGGTAAAGGCTCCGCACGAGGTCTTGAAAAGGATGACACCTTGTCAAGCAGGTCCTCCACTACCCATTCCTCGGGTGCGATTACTTTGTCCTCACCCTGAGGAGTACCGACTGCTTCTCCAGAAACAAGGGCCACATCCTCTGCTATGGTCGCGTCAGATTCATCCGAAGAGCTTCCAGAGTCGGAAGGAACCGATGCCGAAGAACCATAATCTTCCGAGGACACCTCCTCCGAGGAAATCTCGTACGGGTCGATAAACCCAGTTTCACATAAAAAATAGAGGAAAGGCGTCAGTGAATTCGATTAGAATATCAAATCCACCATTCCACCGCTCGACAAGTGAAAGGGCGCGTGCCGACCCAGGAATAAGATCCCAGGCCAAAGCCCTCGGTTAACCATCGCTCAAGGCGATGGCCATCGCCCGACGACAACAATGGTATGTTCAAGTCCTGGCTTCTTATCAGGTCCCAGATCAAGGTCGATTGGGACCATCGTCGACCACAAATTATGGTTTGCAGTCGATGAGCAACGATAGCAGAAGACCTATAATCTACGTATTCTAGTCTAAACTACCGGAAAATTTATCCTAAACCGCATGCATTGCTAAGTTATCAAACCTATGGCTAAGAAAGACGCAAAAAGGGCCATACCTTGAGCTCGAGAGGCCATTGAAGAAGAATTTGACTTGAAAATACGGTGGTCGATAGGTAGATACGGTGGTCGACGGCTGAGAACTGTCGTCTGAGATACGAGCAATATGGCAGAGAGGAAGACGAAGAGAAAAGGCATACATAATACTTTGGGTTCCTATTTATAGGGAAGGAAGCACGTGCAGAGACGCGTGACCCCTATCCCTAGGCAATGATTACCTACACTCTAGCCCCTAGGCTAGCCGTCAGAACATTGAATAGGCGCGAATTTCCAAACACGCCAACTTTTCATTTCATCTCCCTCCTTCGTTGAACGACCGAATAATTGCCCGTCTGTCGTGCGTCATCAAACAATCATTTTCTGGTCAACGCACGAAAATCACCAGATATAATGCGTGCACCTTGGACAGAAGACCGTCATTAAGTTGTCTCCCCTCCCTAGAAGCAACGACTTGGGGGGCTCCTGTTCCGGCCAAGCCCAACTTCCAGAGTTGGGCCAAACAAATTAGTGGCCCAACACGCTCTTCGTCGAGCATCACACTCGGGATGATGGTCTGTGTCGTCCAAGGTTTAACCGACCGGAATAAAGTCCCCTAACGGCTAGTTCTGACCGTTACCTATGCATACGGGTTCCACGATCCACGCCCAATATTTTGAACCAATAACCATCCACCAAGGACAATATATAAACCCTCTCACACGAGAGGCTCAGGTATTCAATTCTCTCACCTCTAATCTCGTATTTGCACACTCCTTGCTCAGTTACTTTAGCATCGGAGTGCCTTGCAGGTACACCCCCTCCTCTCCTTATCAATAGTCCATCAACAACGCTCGACGCCAGCCATATCGGATCCTGATCTCCAGATATGATCACCTTACAACTTCGAGTAAGTAACTATTGAACACTTGCTCACAACTTTCAAAACAAATACTTTTTACACCCCTCACTCTTTTTCAAAATACGCTCAAACAAGTAAACACTTTGTATACATTCATACGAGAATCATTACAAAGTTACATCTTTAATATTTTAACCACACACTACACTTTTCAAACAAAACAAATAAAGTGAGCTAAGCAATTAAGAGCCCATGGATAACCATGGATACAAAGGATGCTAACACCTTCTGTTTGTATAACTTACCTCCCAAACTTAAAATCTTTTAAAGGTCTTTTCTGTTCTTTTATACCTTTCCTAAGTTGGATAAAATAAAATTTGGTGGCGACTCTTGCTTACCGCAACATATTTTGTGACAAATATTAAAAGTCAGTTTTCCCACTGTCTTCCATTATTCTAGGGACTTTATTATTTTGGAAAAATAAACATAATAAATAAATGCCTTTTATTATTAATAAATAATTCGATACAAGTACTGAAAAGTATTGGCCTCTAAGGCTTACACCAAGAATCTCCCACTAGCACTAGAGCCAAGTAGGCATACCCCAAATACCTATAGATCTAGTATGACCATCATGCTTCTGCTGTGAAAGAGGTTTTGTTAGTGGGTCAACAATATTGTAAAGTGTAGGTACTCTGCATATCTTCACATCTCCATGATCTATTATCTCTCGAATGAGATGATAACACCTTAGTATGTGTTTGGATCGTTGGTGAGATCTAGGCTCTTTAGCTTGTGCAATGGAACCATTTTTATCACAATAGAGATCAATGGGATCCACAATGCTAAGGATTATGCCAAGTTCACTTATGAAATTCTTAATCCAAACAGCTTCCTTTGCTGGATTTGAGGCAGGAATATACTCGGTCTCGGTTGTAGAATCAACAACTATTTCTTGCTTTGTACTTTTCCAGCTCACAACACCACCATTTAGGCAGAACACATAACCAGATTGCGATCTAAAGTCATCCTTATCTGTCTGGAAGCTAGAATCAGTGTAACCAATTGTCGTGAGCTCTTCCCGACCTCCATATATCAAGAATGTATCCTTAGTCCTTCTCAAGTACTTAAGGATATTCTTGACAGCTACCCAGTGAGCATCACCAAGATCAAATTGGTACCTACTCGTCGCACTTAAAGCATATGAGACATATGATTGAGTATATAACATGGCATACATGATAAATCCTATTGCATATGCATATGGAATCTTATTCATGCGGTCTCTTTCTTCTTTTGTTGAATGGGATAGTATTTTTAATAGACATATGCCATGTTGCATAGGTATGAATCTTTTCTTGGAATCATGCATATTAAAGCGTCTCAACACTTTGTCTATATATGTACTCTGACTTAGGCCAAGCAGTTTTTGTGATCTATCTCTATAGATCTTGATTCCTAATATATAGGTTGCTTAACCAAGGTCCTTCATAGAAAAGCATTTCCCTATCCAAGTTTTTACTTGTTGTAAGGTAGGGATATCGTTTCCAATGAGTAATATGTCATCTATATATAATACCAGGAAAATGATCATGCTCCCACTAACCTTCTTGTAGACACAATGTTCATCTTCATTCTTTATGAATCCATATTGTTTTACAGTTTCATCAAAACAAAGATTCCAGGTTCTGGAAGCTTGCTTTAATCCGTAGATTGATCGTTGTAACTTGCATATATTTTGGGCTTCTTCAGGTATGTCAAATCCCTTAGGTTGTGTCATGTATACATCCTCAAGAATATTCCCATTAAGGAAAGCAGTCTTGACATCCATCTGCCATATTTCATAATCATGATATGTAGTGATAGCAAGTAAAATCTGAACAAATTCAAGCATTGCAATTGGTGAAAAAGTTTCATCATAGTCTATCCCATTAATTTGTTTATAATCTTTAGCAACTAGTCATGCCTTATAGGTATGTACCTTACCATCCATGTCAGTCTTCTTTTTGAAGACCCACTTACATCCTATAGGATTAACTCCTATAGGAGGCTCTACCAAGGTCCAAATTTGGTTTGTGTACATGGAATCCATTTCATATTTTATGGATTCTAGCCACTTCCTCAGACTAAGGACCAATTATGGCCTCTTGGTAGGTCACCGACTCATCTTGATCCATGAGTAATACATCACCTTGATCAATTATGAGATTTCCACATCTCTCTGGTTGGTGACATATCCTCTTCGTCCAACGCTGGACTTGTTCTACTGGAGCAGGTTTCTCTTTCACAACTGTTTGTGATTCCTGCTCTAATTTCTCCATAGGTGTATCAATGCTTTCTGATTCTTGAATTTCTTCAAGCACTACTTTCCTCCCACTGATTCCTTTGGAAATAAAGTCTTTTTCAAAGACTCTAGTTCGAGCGGCAAACACTTTGCCCTCAGAAGGATTGTAGAAGTAATATCCTTTTATTTCTTTAGGATACCCCACAAATAAGCATTTACCATATTTGGGCTCAAGCTTAGTTGAAATTTGTCGTTTCACATAAACTTCACAACCCCATATCTTCATGTAAGACATATATGGTTTCTTACCACTCCATATCACATATGGTATCTTTTCTACCTTTTTGGATGAAGCACAATTAAGTGTGTAAGCTACTATCAGTAATGCATGTCCCCAAAAGGAGTTTGGAAGATCGACATGACTCATCATGGATCAGACCATGTCTAACAAGGTTCGATTTCTTCTTAGACACATCATTCCATTATGGTGTTATAGGAGGAGTGAGTTGGGATAGAATCCAACACTCTTTTAGATGGTCATCAAACTCTAGGCTTAAATATTCACCGCCTCGATCTGATCAAAGAGTTTTAATATTCTTACCTAATTAGTTTTGTACTTCATTCTTGAATTCCTTGAACTTTTCAAAGGATTCAGATTTGTGTTTCATTAAATACATAGAACCATATCTACTGAAATCATCAGTAAATTTGATGAAGTATCGAAAACCTCCTCTGGCTGGTATGTTCAGTGGTTCGCATACATCAGTATGTATGAGGGCCAAAAGATCATTTTCCCTTTCACCTTTTTCCTGTGAATGGGGACTTTATCATCTTTCCAATTAAACATGATTTGCATGTATCATATGATTCGTTATCAAAAGAATCCAAGAGTCCATCTTTATGGAGTTTGGAGATGCGCCTCTCATTTATATGGCCTAAGCGACAATGCCAAAGGTAACTTGGATTTAACTTATTAGGTTTCATCCTTTTAGTATTAATGTTATAAATTGGCATTTCAAGATCAAGGATATACAATCCATTTTTCATTTGTGTAGTAACATAGAATATATCCTTTAAATAAATAGAGCAATAATTGTTATTTATTATAAATGAAAAACCAAACTTGTCCAAATAAGAAACATAAGTAATATTCCTGCTAATTATAGGTACATAATAACAGTTCTCTAACTGAATTATTAAACCACTAGGTAAAGTCAAAACATAAGTTCCTATGGCTAAAGCAACAACCTTTGCTCCATTGCCAACTCGTAGGTCAACTTCACCTTTTAGCAAATCTCTACTCCTTTTTAGCCCATGCACACTGATAAAAATGTGAGAACCACATCCAGTATCTAATATCCATGATGTTGAGGTAGATAAATTTATTTCTATAACAAAAATACCTGAAGTTGAATTCTCCACTCCAATCTTCTTATCTTCCAGGTACTTTGGGCAGTTTTTCTTCCAGTGTCTGGTCTTACCACAATAGAAGCAAGTGCCCTCCTTAGCTATGCTTCCACTAGGCTTCAAAGTAGGTGCAATATGTTTCGGTTTGGAAACTTCCTTGCCTTTCCATTTACCACCCTGTTTGGTGGGCCTTTTGTTATGTTTCTTTCCATTACTGACCATCATAATGGAATTGGCATCATCAACATGCTTCTTATAAGCATCTCTTTCAGCCTTAGGAGCAGAAATAGGAGGTTCCTCATCAGGAACAGGTGTCTCTAAGACATACAACTTTTTGTCATGTTTGAGGACAATCCTCAAATTTCGGTGCCAATCTAGAAAATTTCACCCAGGAAACTTTTCCTTATCAAGGATTGATCGCAAAATGTTATTAGATATGTTTATTGTCATGGTAATCTACAAAATCGAATGTAAAATGTTGTACCCCAAAATTTGCCCTATATTTTTAACTCTAACCTAATTTTTGTTTCGTATTCATTTGCATCATCTTCATAGCATAGCATGTATTTTTTCTTAATATTAGCCGGAATAATTTCTCGGAATTTACAGACAGACTGGTCAAATTAATTTACAACTGTGCTTCAAATCAGTAAACGAAAAATGTCATTTGCAAATGTTAGTAATATTAATCTACGATTTATGTGGTTTAATTTGACATGCTAAAAATATTTTTACGACTATTTTTGGCCGTATGTTGATCCGTCTGAGCAGTTTAAACGATCATAATTTTTATTTCAAAATCCGACAAACACTGTATTTTTCCGAGTCATTTTTTTTCACGCCGATTATTTTGATATATTTATTTTATTTTTTCGAGCACGCCCGACTTTTATTTTTCGGGTCCGTTTATTTTTGTATTGTGTCTAGAATAAATAAATAGGAGTATTAGTTTTAATTTTAATTTTAATTATTTTAATTATTTAACTTTATTCAGTTTAAATTAATATTTTATTGGATTTCAAAATAAGCACTTTGCCCCATTATCATTATCCCTAATTGGTTCCCTATATATACTAACTAATGTGTGGGTGATAAAGAGGCCGAAGGAAGAAAAAGGAAAAAACGAGAATAGAAAGAACCAAACCGGCGGATAACCTTACCCGTTCATGCTAATATATACAGGTCGTCTTATTCATATATTGTTGTATATATGGACGTCGTTTTATATATTTACTAACCGTCACTTTCTTTAACATGTAGTAACATCAACCTTTTTCTATCTATATATTTCTTTATTATAAAAACTATTTCTTAATATATATATATATATATATATATATATATATATATATATATATATATATATATATATATATATATATATATGTGTGTGTGTGTGTGTGTGTGTGTGTGTGTGTGTGTGTGTGTGTGTGTGTGTGTGTGTGTGTGTGTGTGTGTGTGTGTGTGTGTGTTATTTTTTTTAAAACCAGTAGTTTTGTTATTTTTCTTTCTTAATATATATACAACATTTGCTGTTATATATATATATATATATATATATATATATATATATATATATATATATATATATATATATATATATATATATATATATATATATATATATATATATATTATTTTTATTTTTTTAGTTACTTTGTTCGAATCGAATTGTGTCGATACGCTGCTTACACATTTGTGTGTATAAGGCGTGACACATTTGCGTTAGCAACGTCGTTGTTACTTTTTTAATTCATATCATTTTTATGTTATTCATATACATATCTTTAGATCTGCAAAATTTATGTTAACTAACTACCCTGATTTTTTTTCCTAAAACTTGACGATTTTGCCTCAACCATTTTTTCATACGTTTTGTTTTATTATATAATAACTATTTTCTAGGTACATTCACATGTGCGCGCATGTCTTAGTGGCAAGAAGGCAAGACTGGTAATCTCGAGGGCATGAGTTCAAACCCAGTTTTATCTTCTTTCTCCTAATTCCCTCTACATTTTTTAATTCTCTAATTTCTTAAATTAACTAACCTTAAATCTTTAGATTAATTTTATTTGTTTATTTTCTAAAAAACTCTTACTTTTTTTTAATTACATTTCTTTTATTGTAAATTAATAATTCAACATAGTTTTTTTTAACAACAATTTTTTTTATTATATATTTTCATAAACCATTTTATAATTTAGTTATGTTAGAGTTATTTTTATTCACTTTTAAAACTTATTTTTTTGTTATAGATAACCCTAAAAAACTTTTCTAACTTTTTATTATTATTTTTATTAAACCATAATTTCATAAACCTAAAATTTTTATTTTCTTAGTAACCCTTAACTTTTTCAAATCCTAAACCTTTTTCCTAAGTCTTTTGCTCTAAACCTTCTTATTTTTATTCATTCCTGTTATATTCACTGTCTGCCTTATTATTATTACTCTGAGTTTGTTTATCATTGTTTATCTCTTTTCTGTCATTATAATTATGTAATTGCCCCAAGACATTGTAATAGTTAGGTTTTTATTTTCTGCCATTTTATTCCTGCCACTTAAATTCCTGCCATTGATCCTATTCTAATTACGTGGTTAGTAAATTTAGGGTGTAGCAAGATTTAATGAAATAAAGAGGTTTAGATAATAAAAATAATAAGATAAATATCTGAAAATAACACTCACACACGTAAGTCGATCATTCTACGATCTCCACCTGCACCTCCTAGGGTTACCCCTCTCAGTTATCTTAAAACAAATGGTCGAGGCCCTTGAACGTGGGGGTGTCTTAAGCAAAACCCCTTCACAGATAAATCATCAAGTCCCTACAGATTCAAAAGATCATAAGTCCCTTCGAAGTTGCCTACGGAATAATGATCTTGTCCCTATGAATAAATGATGATAGTCCCTACGAATTGCTAAAGACACTCCTACAAGTTTCCTTCATTGACCATACGATGACCCTACGCCCGTCCCTTAACAAAATCCAAGGTAATGACTACCTACTCCTTAATAGTAGGGACAATCTTACCCTTGAAAGGAAATAAAGGAACATGAAAGACAAACTTAGGGTAGGTAGCACTTAATTACTTGCTCACTTTTTCAAAAAACTATTTACACCCCACTTTTCAAACGATTTTAAAACTTAAAAAGCTTTGTATAGATCCATACGAGGATCATTACAAAAACTTATGAAAATTTCTAAACACACACTACACATTTTTTTCAAAAAAATAAGTGAACTAAGTAACTAAGAGCCCATGGATAACCATGGATATAAAGGGTGCTAACATCTTCCCTTTATATAACCTACCCCCAACTTAGAATTTTTTTAAGGTCTTTCCTGTTCTTTTATACCCTTTCCTAGTGAATAAAATAAAAGTCGGTGGCAACTCTTGCTATCCGCAACATAAATAAAAAGTCAGTTCTCTCGCCGTGTTATAGAACTGGCGACTCTGCTGGGGAGTACTTAGTAAAAGAGGGGTTACCTTAGGAATTAAGATCACTTACTTGTTTGCTTTGTTTGCTTTATCTTTAAGGGATTATTGTGGGGTTACTGTGTGAAAGATCCTAACCCGGATCTAGTGTACCTTAGGTAAGTGGCAATAGACCAAGGAAACTTTACGACATATACTGATATGGTTGATCTGGTGGCCATAGTTAGTGTGACTTCTTGGTTGGTGCTTATGTTACTTACGTAAGTTGAGGATAATATGGGGCTGTCATACGTTGTTATTAACACTAACTACCCTTTAGAACCTTAATTGACCCATCTTGGCCTTTATAAAGTAGTGAGATAGCAGACTTTGGAGAAGTCTAAAGTTGGTTGATACTCGATGCTACGCTTATTGAGATCCTAATCTTGGGGGTTTTGTTGGCAAGTAAGTTGCCTACTGAACAACAACCCTTGGGAAGGATCAGTGATATTGAGATCCCTTAGAACCTGGTTACTATTTCTAGAACATGATGAACCATCTAAACTTCAGGGGAGGGTACTTTCCTTTAAACCTCATGCAAGACTCTAAACCTAGGGCTATTGTGTGACTTGCTTGTGTGTGCCACATGTTTGTGATTAAACATAACATCATAGCATCATGACATCATAAGCATAGCATTTTCAATAACCATTTCAAGGACCAAAGGATTTATCTTTGTTCTTTGTTGCAGGTTATGGCTTCCACTCGTAGGAACACTATCTAGATCAACTTTGTAAGGATACCTTCCAAGCTTAAGGATTTGGTCTCAAAACTTTCTGAAAGCTCTCAGTTCATCAAGAAGCATGGTTATCTACTTGACTTGGTTACCTCAGGGTTTGATGAAGATATGATGAGTGTCCTATTCCAGTTCTTTGATCCTAAACATCATTGTTTCACGTTTCCCGATTATCAGCTGGTGCCTACAATGTAAGAACTCTCCAAGTTACTTGGGGTACCTATCCTTGATCAGAAACCCTTCACAGGCTTAGAGAAGGAGCCTAAACCTAAAGTCATTGTTGCAGCCCTACATTTGAAAAAATCAGACATGATCCTAGAAACAAGAAGGGGAGTTAAGGACATTCTTGCTAAAGTATTGATAGAGAAAGCTCATGGGTTCTTAGATGCTATGAGTTATGATGCTTTTGAGGAGATATTAGCTTTGCTGATTTATGGTTTGGTGTTATTCCCTAATCCAAACTAGTTAATAGATGTACACGCCATCAACATATTTCTGACTCACAATCCAGTGCCTACCTTTCTTGGAGATATCTTACACTTTCTTCACACTCGTACTACAAAGGCGCGAGGAACTTTGATGTGTTGCATACCTCTACTATCTAGGTGGTTTATTTTTCACCTTCCTCGATCTGTGATGAAGAATGAACAAGGTTTGAGGTGGTCTAAAAGGATAATGTCACTCTCTCATTCAGATATTCACTGATGTTCCCGATCTATGGAAAATGTCACTATCATTGACCATTATGGGGAGTTCCATATTGTGCCACTCCTTGGCATAAGAGGGGTCATTACTTACAACCATTCTTTATCTCTATGTCAGCTTGGTTATGCTCTGAGTAATGGTCCTCATGACATGCTTATTCAAGGTATTGTGTTTGATTACGACAACGATCTTCAAGGTTAGCGTCAAAGGTTTATACGATCTTGGAATAAAGTGAACAAGGTTGATAGTAATACCCTGGAACCAAATTAGTCCATTCCTATGGAACCTTACCTCAGAAGGGTGAGGTCTCGTGCTCAGACTCTTATGATGTCATATCCTGTTGTTCTACCGGTTACTATGGAGCCTATTGCTGAAGGATGCTCCTTATACCATCATTCATCCAGACATGCCCACTGATTTGGAAGAGCTGCAAAAGTCCTGGATCCAACTAAAGGAGCAAAGAGACACCTTTGAAGCCCAATTCAGGATTAGCCAAGAAAAAGCGTTGGAGCTAACAAAGCAACTTCACGAGGAGCGGAATCTCAACACATATCTCAACACCAAGAGGAAGTGTCCATGGGAGACTTAAATCTCAGATGTTTTATTTTCTTTATAAATTTTGTTTGTTTTAATTTGTAAGCCCAAGGGGAAATGTTATTTCAAGCCTACTAATAAGAGTTTTGTTTTTGTTTGTTTAAACAAATTTAAATCATGTGGTCCTTGAAAACATTGCATATGCATCTACATACCATATCATTGCATGACAGGTTTTCACAGCAGGTTTCTCATCTTCTCGTTGTTTATTTCAGCAGAAATGGCTCTCGAACAGTATGTCAAAGATCTCCAAGCTCAGAATGCTCAGTTTCAAGAAGTGATCCTGAATTTGTCCAAGGGGCAAGAAGAGTTGAAAGCACTCCTCTCTAAGGACATGAAAAAGAAGAATCCTGAAGACAACGAGGATCATCAGTTGGAACAACTGCAAGCTGAGATGACAGATATGAGAATTCAGATGAATGGCCAAGTAGCTCTTATCCAAAACTTAGCCCAGGGGCAAGAAGAGATGAGAATTTTTGTCAATAAACTTTAAGGTAACAGAGTCGGGAATCAAATCATCAATCAATCTCCGAATAAACAAGCTGACTTGGTTGAAAGTAAGATGAGGATAAGAGAAGGAAAGAGGCAGGCCACTACTAATAGTTCTTTAACTAAAGAAAGAAAATCTTATAGGGTTAATCCGCCTCAACACAAGGTAAGTAGAAGACAGTTCATCCAATTTAGCACACCAATGTCACAAACTTTGTAATGCCTGTTGGAGATGAAGCTGATTACCTTAAAAGACCCTCCTCAGAAGCCCAATACTTCCTCTCCTCACTATAATCCCTACGCAAGGTGTGCATATCACTCCAATTGTCCTGGACATGACACTGATAACTATTGGGCATTGAGGAATAAGATTCAAGACCTGATTGACGAAGGAATCCTCGAGGTTATACCAGAAGACCAGATTGAATTCTCCTATTATTCATCAAACATTAAAACAGGCAGATACCCAGAGTGACAAGTTTAGAGGAAGAGGCTTTGAGAATATTTGAATTTTCATTTGTAATTTCTTTTGTCAGCTTAGACACTTATTATCATGTCAGATTTCGTTTTCACAATAATGCATTGGATATGTTTGTCTTGAATTAATCCATTTGTTTCATTATATTTAAAACTATGCCTCTAACTTCTATTTTGTTATATTTAAATCTTGATAAAGCAGTAAGCCTTTAGAGGGAGGATGACGAAAACAATACCATAATCTTACGCAGTATGCTTTTGAAAAGACTATGCTGACGATGTACATGTATTGTTTCAATTCCTAAATAGCGGAGATATAAGGAAGTTAATCCCTAGTCAACCCTTTTGAGCCTATGAAGTAGGATTTTTCATTCTCACGCAAATTAAAACCCTTAATCATAACCTGGGGCAGGGTAGTTCCTCGGTTAACTCAATTATGCCAGTTGTCCTTTTGTACATAACTAATGATGGTTCCCTGTAATCATTAAGTCTGACAGTCAATATCTAGCAAAAGAAAAGCTAACTAAGTCAAAACCTATGAAAGAGACTTAGTAAAAATTGAGACCTCCCGCTGACTGTAATCTTGAAACGAACAGTTCAAGTAAAAGGAAGGGATAACAAATTCAAAAGAAAAAAGTGGTCACTACAAATCCTTAAAAAAAGATGATTGATCTTTCAAATAAACTTCTATCAGTGTTACAATTCCAAACTCTTTTGGGAGCCTCAATGCATAAGTTAACCGAACATAAGACTAAAGAACATCACGAAGAATGGGTTAGGTACAAATAAAATTTGAACCTTTATCCTTTGTTTCTTAAACCGCGAACCAGAACATGCTATAACCCTCAAAATTCCTAACTGAAGCATGGTTAGTTCGAAAGCATAATGCTATAAAAGGTAACCTGACTCCTTTAGGGCTTATTATAAATCTCGAGTTAATATCACAGTTTTTACAAACATTGTTTTGCTAAAATAATCCTTTTTCAAAACTTCAAGACAAACATAAGCGTTGCATTTTGAATATCATTGTTTGCATATAACTAAGTGTTTGATAGCAAAGAAGCTTACACGATGAATATTCAATAAACCAAAGTCCTCCCGATAGACAAAGTTGCTTCCTGGATCAAAGCCAATGTATACAATTGGGCATGGTCACTATCTTCCACTCAAAGAGACATGCCATGTTATCGTCTAATTCATTTGGGGCAACCAGGTCAAGATTCAACTATACTTAAGTAGCCAGGGGTAGGTCTCCTCATTTATCTGAATTACCAAAGGTAACATTACCGAGTTCACGAAGCCAGGGGCATATTATTGTGGGGCACTTTGCTTGTTTCTCTTGAGGTAGCTTTTCAAATACTGCCATTTTGGGACAAGTCATCCTCAGCTATGGGCAATGCTCTCTTTTCAAACCTAATTAGATCAAATCCAGTTGCAAGCTCCTTAACCATTAACTGGGACGTACACGATCCACCGCAGTCTGAAAACAGATTCCTCTTATTATATTACCTTGATATCAGATTTTCAGCAGAAGCCATTATGGAAATTAATTGTCTGTGCCAATAATATCAGATGGTGTCACTGTTAGTATCATGTCTTCAAATTCAACCATGATAATTCCTAGAAAATTACTATGGGGAAGTCGAGAATATCAGAAGTTCTAAATCCATTAGTTACTTTCAAGGAGTATACAGTTTCAAAATTGATACAACTCTATCTCCGAATTCAGGTTTACTTTTCCCTTTTACTTAAGCGAATATGTTTGTTGATTATGTATGAATGTATATATGCTTTTGAATATGATTGATGTTTACCAGAAATGAATAAAATACAATAATAGTATTTACTAAGGACGATCGAAGATAGGAATCCAACGAATCTTCGTTGATTCATCCCCACAGAGTAATCTTTGCGGATATTCTAACGAAATAATCCAAGTAGCTTCTTGTACTTCCAACTCTACAAAATATTCAAGTAGATTTCTTTCAAATCTAATATATCCTCCGAAGAATTGAAACTTGGCCGGATAAGTCTCCCAGGGGAATGTCCATCTCTTTTATCCTCAGTCAGGGTATTCGGGAATTTAATTCTTCAATAAGAAGTACGACGATTAAAAACGAGAGGTTCTAAGTACGATATTCCAAAACAAGACAGGAACGAAGTCTTTATATTCTTCCGCAACGAGTCGAGATTTATTTTCCCCAACTAGCAGCTATTACATGAAGCTACTAATGAGTTTCAACTACATAATTCATACATACATCATTTACATCATATCATACCATATGCATACAACATTCTCATTTATGATAAGAATATCATCTTGCAAAGTGTTATATACATCACGACATTGCATAGAACTAACCTTGTTTTTCAGGTTAATTCTCTAGCAGACGAACATCATCAACAACTTATTCTTGGGCTGCTATATTCCCCCAAGGGTTACCTCAAACAATATCTTGGACTGCTCAATCCTCTAGGAGTACATATAACAAAATCTTGGACTGCTCTATCCTCCAGGAATACATATACCAATATCTTGGGCTGCTACTTCCCTCAAGATTACATTCATCAACGTCTTGGGTTGCTATATCCCCAGGGCCACGAAAACCAATATCTTGGGCTGCTACATCCCCTGAGATTACATCCATATCCATTTTGGGCTGCTATATCCCCCAAGGGTTACCTCAAACAATATCTTGGACTATTCAATCCTCTAGGAGTACATATAACAAAATCTTGGAATGCTCTATCCTCCAGGAATACATATACCAATATCTTGGGTTGCTACCTCCCTCAAGATTACATTCATCAACGTCTTGGGCTGCTATATCCCCCAGGGCCACAAAAACCAATATCTTGGGCTGCTACATGCCAATCTAACTCCACAGGTTTCAGAAAATAGAACAGGGGCAGCTGTTGTACCCACAAATTTGCCCTCTATTTTTAACTCTAACCGACTTTTTGTTTTGCATTCATTTGCATCATCTTCATAGCATATCATGTATTTTTTCTTAATATTAGCCGAAATAATTTCTCGGAATTTACAGACAGACTGGTCAAATTGATTTTCAACTGTACCTAAAATCAGTAAACGAAAAATGTCATTTGCAAATGTTAGTAATTTTAATCTACAATTTACGTGGTTTAATCTGACATGATAAAAATATTTTACAACTATTTTTGGTCGTATGTTGATCTGTCTGAGTAGTTTAAACGATCATAATTTTTATTTCAAAATCCGACCAAACGCTGTATTTTTCCGAGTCATTTATTTCACGCTGATTATTTTGATATATTTATTTTATTTTTTTTGAGCACTTTGGCGCCCAACTTTTATTTTTCGGGTCCGTTTATTTTTGTATTGTGTCTAGAATAAATAAATAGGAGTATTAGTTTTAATTTTAATTTTAATTATTTTAATTATTTAACTTTATTCAGTTTAAATTAATATTTTATTGGGTTTCAAAATAAACACTTTGGCCCATTATCATTAACCCTAATTGGTTCCCTATATATACTAACTAATGTGTGGGTGATAAAGTGGTCGAAGGAAGAAAAAGGAAAAAAGGAGAACAAAAAGAACCAAATCGGCGGATAACCTTACCTGGTCACGCTAATATATACAGGTCGTCATATTCATATATTGTTGTATATATGCAGGTCGTTTTATATATTTACTAACTGTCACTTTCTTTAACATGTAGTAACATTAACCTTTTTCTATCTATATATTTCTTTATTATAAAAACTATTTCTTAATATATATATATATATATATATATATATATATATATATATATATATATATATATATATATATATATATATATATATATATATATATATATATATGTTAGCATGTGCTATTTTTTTAAAACTAACAATTTTGTTTTTTTTTCTTTCTCAATATATATACAACGTTTGCTGTTTTATATATATATATATATATATATATATATATATATATATATATATATATATATATATATATTATTAATTTTATTTTTTTAGTTACTTTGTTCGAATCGGATTGTGTCGATACGCTGCTTAGACATTTGTGTTTATAAGGCGTGACACTCATGTTGATCTGATCCAGTTGCGTTGATCGCAATTTTGCGTTAGCAACGTCGTTGTTCCTTTTTTAATTCATATCATTTTTATGTTATTCATATACATATATTTAGATCTGTACATTTTATGTTAACTAACTACCCTGATTTTTTTTCCTAAAACTTGACAATTTTGCCTCAACCATTTTTTTCATATGTTTTGTTTTATTATATAATAACTATTTTCCAGGTACATTCACATGTGCTCGCATGTCTTAGTGGCAAGAAGGCAAGGCGGGTAATCTTGAGGGCATGGGTTCAAACCCAACCTCAAGCGTTATATTATCCCTACGCACAGGTGGTGTAGTGGCTAAGTGCTATCTTATTATATTATCCCTGAACACAGGTGGTGTAGTGGCTAAGGGCTTGGTTGGTGAAGGCAGGGTCAAGGGTTCAAACCCTGGTTTTGGAATTTTGACAAAGAAACATGGGTTTTATCTTTATCTTCTTTCTCCTACGATAAATCATCAAGTCCCTTCACAGATAAATCATCAAGTCCCTACAAATTCAAAAGATCATAAGTCCCTTCGAGGTTGCCTACGAAATAATGATCTTGTCCCTACGAATAAATGATGATAGTCCCTACGAATTGCTAAAGTCACTCCTACAAGTTTCCTTCATTGACCATACGATGACCATACGCTCATCCCTTAACAAAATCCAAGATAATGACTACCTACTCCATAATAGTAGGGACATTCTTACCCTTGAAAGGAAATAAAGGAATATGAAAGACCAACTTAGGGTAGGTAGCACTTAATTATTTGCTCACTTTTTCAAAATACTCTTTACACCCCACTTTTCAAACAATTTTCAAACTTAAAAAGCTTTGTATATATTCATACGAGGATCATTACAAAGACTTATAAAAATTTCTAAACACACACTATATATTTTTTTCAAACAAATAAGTGAGCTAAGTAACTAAGAGCCCATGGATAACCATGGATATAAAGGGTGCTAACACCTTCCCTTTATATAACCTACCCCCCAAACTTATAATTTTTTCAAGGTCTTTCCTGTTCTTTTATACCCTTTCCTATTGGATAAAATAAAAGTCGGTGGCGACTCTTGCTATCCGCAACATAAATAAAAAGTCAGTTCTCCCACCGTGTTACATAAAGATATAAGTATCATTAAAATAACATATTTAATTAGGCCTTTAATTAAATATGCTCCCACTATTTTAGTCAAAACAAATTACCCTCATCATTTGATTCGGAAAATCCTGTTGGGCTGATTACACAAAACTCGACTATTTAGGTAGGAGCTCCTTCCAATTGTATCCAATACAATTCTCGAATATTTCAGTTGGGTGAATAACCCCTTATTCCAATATATCATATGGATCATTCCCAACTCTTGCTTCTAAATGTATATAATCTTATTATATTTTGTTCAGTTAAGTTTGACCCATTCTTTTAGAAATTGGATATTATATTTATCCCATCACACCTTACTAATATAGAACATGTACCTCGCGTTAGGCGAAACCTACAATATTTGATACTAGTCTTGATGAGTTCTAAAACTTGGAAAGCAAAAACTTAATATTAGTTTTGAGGTAATTTTAATTAGTTTGATCTCACCGGCTTATTTATCATATAAATCGTTCCTCACACATGGATCAACTTACATACAAAATATATCAACATACATACAAATAAAATAGTTATGGCCCCTAACACAATTATTCTCCCAAGTCAATGAGAGAACTTAAATTAAACCTAATAATGATCTTCACTTCTCCAAGCAAAATCTCCAAGGATGTCCTTCTTTGTTTTGTAGTCTTCTCTTTCTTCATGATAACACATTACATAAAGGAAACTCGTTTTACATACGAGGGATTGAGATGAGAAAAGAAGTTACATGATGAGAATAAGAGAGAGGCATGACAACATGTCGTATTTATAAAATCCAAAACAAAGAAAAATAAACTAAGGCCATAACTGATCACCACAAGAAAAATAATAAACAAATTTTATTATTATTAATTTAAATTCTTTTATTTAAATAAATCAAATTAAATTTTCGGCAACTGCATAACCTAAAGCTCAGACTGCATTGATGCAACATTTGTGATGTCTTATTGCCTGTGATGACCGTCACAGTTTGCCTGGCGACCGTCACAGTCTGCTCACGGGGATCGTCACAGTCTGCCCAGCGACCGTCATAGTTCAACTTATGGAGACCATCACGCTAACATTTATGCGTATACCTCATTGACGGTACAACCATTGTGCCGTCATAAATCCTAATGCAACAATTTATACCATTAAAACCCCATGATTAATAATTCAGTATGATTGATCCATATGCCATCACTTCACCATACTAAAGTCGGATTCCGAAGCAAATGACCACAAATCACTCAAACGAATGATAATCATTACGTGATTTGAACTGACGAAATAAAATAGTATATCCAATATACCATCTTTGCATCAAAGTTAATTATATCACATATGAATTAGATCGATCATATATGTGTAACTTATGTACGATTGACATATCGCTGCTTCACCATACTATTGTCAGATTCTAAAGCATAATCAATATCAATCATCCAAATCGTACACAATCTATTGCTAAAAATTCAATATTTGGATTTGATTTAATTCTTACGTGTTTTAATCCAATTAAAACAAAATAACATAAAGTAAGCAATTACCATACCCATGGTTTTGTAAGTGGCTTTGATACTACTGAAGAGAAATTTGCGATCTAAACGCATCGGAAAACCAAAAAAAATTCCATTTAGAGATCCTTATGAAAGATCATGACTTGTGATAGAAAGGTTACCTCTTATGACGATGAAACCTTTGAATTTGAATCGATGGATGATCATGGGCGTTGTACGATGAACAACGCCTCTACTCAGTCCACACGAACAACTTCCTTCAGTCATAGTGCTAGCTGATTATGATTGAAGGTTTTTAAGTGAGGGTGAGGAAAAATAGAATACGACCAGGGTTTCAACAACAACAACAACCTTTGAGCTTCGGCACAAGTATTCTATTTATTGAACTACTTGTGTGGGCTTCAAGCTAAAAGCCCAACTCAATAGTAATATTATTATATTATTATAATAACTATTATTATAATAAACATAATTTTATTATTATTATTATTATTATATTTTATAACTATTATAAATTAATAATAAGCACATGGTACATTACGATATTCCGTATTTCATTCGAGTGCATCGTACCTTACAGTGTACCTTATTTATTCTACCTCTTCTATAACTGTTCTTATGTGTGTGACCCTGTAAGATTTCGCGACGTTGATAATTATATTAAATAATTTATTTAACATAATAAACAGTGAGCGACATCTAGCAATATATCACTACTACCCAAGTCACAAAATTGTCATGTGATCTGACAAAACCTTTTGTGATAGTATCTGTGTGTATAATTACCCTTCTGCCCTTATGTCTATATTGAATACAAGGCATATATCGTGTCATCCTTGTCCAGTTCAATATTGGATCCTTGGACATTTATCCTGTTATGCAGGATGAGCAAATTCCATCTAGGCTACTCATGTAACTGAGCATGCTTTGTGAAGTACCCATCTGCTATCTTTATGATCATCCAATTACGGACAATGTTTGATCAGAAATAAAGTACTTGAATCTACATCTAGGGTCCATAGTAGTCTCAGGTCGAAGGGTGATATACACCATTATCACCATGAGAGTATCTTATGACACTTTGCATAACATTATATATAGTACTCTCATAGTGGGTCAATCCAATATATATTCCTCCTAATATTCATGCCTATGTCAATACTTGATAACTCCTTATCCATGATCCATGAGATGCGATCATCAGTCTATCTACATAATAGTCTTAATGCTTTAAGGTTATCCCGTTTCACATTTAAGCTCGACTATGGATGCTTTAAGGGAATCTCATGATTAAGTCACACTTAATATTTCACTAAACGAACTAGCTATTCTAGGAACTTTATCATTTTGGAAAAACAAACATAATAAAGAAATACCTTTTATTATTAATAAATAATTCGATACAAGTACCAAAAAGTATTGGCCTCTAGGGCTTACATCAACAGGTTGTGCCTCCGGGAAACTTTGTCCTACCCTAATGCGTCACTCAGAGGTCACTGTTTGACAAGGGATCGTCCGTTCGGGTCCCCAATTTGGATGTTGCAACCATCCTAACTGCGAACCGCAAGGTTGAGGTTAGAGCTATACCGTGATGCTGCGGGGATGACGAGGATCCTCTAAATCTCCCTTAGCTTGAACGATGTATATACTGTACCCAGGAAGGATCTGATTGCAGCGAACAAGAGGATAGTTGACCTTGAGGAGGAAAGTGCAAAGTTTTACAATAAGCTGAGTAAGCTCGAGGGGCACCTGGAGGCAAAGAAAGAGATGTTGATCGTGCTGAGAGCTAAACAGGAGAAGGCGAAGGATTTTATTGATGAGAATAAGAAGCTGAAGAAAACGTTTGTGGGGGTTAGAGGGTGCCTTGGCTATTGGCGAGGACAAGACCAAAGAGGAGCAAACCATGACGACGAGGGAGGAGTTGCTTGCTCGCATCCGTCTGCTTGGGCAAGATAACCTGACCATGGTTTCCTTTAACTTCAATAATGTCGTTGAAGATATCAAGGCGAATAACCCAGGTGTGGAGCTAATTGTTGATGGTACAGGTCCCCTGCATTGCGTGGAGAATGGTGAGGTGATCCCTCCTGACGAGGAGTGAATTTTTGTCCTGTGTGTCGTCCCTTAGTATGTTTTGTTAATTCTATGATTTTATGATTGGAATTATGTTTGGTAAAACTAATATGGCTGAAACATGTTGAATAAGAAGTTCCATATGTTAAATTAACATGGTCTAGATTCTGGAAGAACATGTCAAACAAGATGTCCTAACATGGTGGCATAGACATATGGGGTTATAATAATTGGCAGGTACTTAAGAAGATGTTGAAACATCTGCATCTATCATGAAATAATTACTGTCATGTGTTACAGACAGATTTCAAAGAAAATGTTGAAACATCTGCAACTTTCATGACAACATTACTGTCATGTGTTACAAACAGATGTCATAGATAAATTTCATGATGCCATTGTTTATGGAGCTAGAATGATGGGTTTATGATATGAATTATGCAGAATATTATGCTATCATAGGTGGAGTTGTTGGAGTTGTTTTAAAGGACTAAGATATTCAAGGTGGAGTTGTTTTTAAAGGTATTTTCAAGGAGAATCCTTAGGTTCTAATTGTGAAGATATTATGGAGCTTATGACAGAAGTCCTAACCCAGAGGAGAATGTCTTGGAGGTTTCTTTTGTTGTTCTGTAATATGTCTACAAAGATGTCCTATGACATCACATACGATATCGCGCCTGTGCTGAGCTGGTGTGATTGGTGCTGTTATATTTTAACAGATGCAGAATATTTTGGAGATATTATGCAATCATATATGGCGCAAATTTAAAGGGGTGTTGATTTAGAGATCTGGAAGATTCAATCAGAATTCACAATGATATATATACTTTCCATATAAGGAGATTTTGGAAGATTTGATTGAAGACTTAATTTGTAGTAGGATCTTCTGCAAATTTGTAACAAAAAATTTGTTGTGTTTTGAAGGCCCAAATCCAGTTGGCTATTAGGTTATAAATAGAAGCATTGTAACCTAGTTTTGAAAACAAGTCGTGAATAGAAAAATGTAAACATTATGTCTTTTTTTGTGAACCATTCTCTAGGAGAGTTGGTGTATGTAATCTACTCGGGTTGTGAGTTGGATTGTTGTTCCTTGAGTTGTAAGGTTGTCTTCTTACTCAGAAGCCTGTAGGTAATGAGTTAAGTGTAGTTCTTGGATGAAGATTTGAAGCAAGTCTAAGTTATGTTCTTGGTCAAGAATCTTGGCTAGGTATTGTCATGGAAGTATGCCTTCTGGTTTGATCTTGTTAAGTTATATTTGAATATAGTCACTGGGATTGAGACTGTTAGCTATCACTGAGGTGATTTAGGGAGTGAGATGGTGATTTCTCATATCTAGATGATGATTTCTAGGTAGAAGTTTCAATGGGTGGGGATTAAGTGAGAAGTTGTAAACCAAGACTGTTTTGGCTTTAAATTAATACTGCTAATAATGGATTTCCTTCCTGGCTTGGTAGCCTCCAGATGTAGGTGAGTTTGCACCGAACTGAGTTAACAATCCTTGTGTTGTTTATGCTTTTCAGTACTGTTATTATATATGTTATGCCTTGTTGTTTCTGTCAGACCAGATCTCTCGACATCGTGTAGGACATTTGGGTATGCTATACCAGAATTCATGTTTTGGTTTATGGGACATAGTCCCTTTTTTGTATAACTTATGACAGCATCCAACCTACTGGTCGGTTTTAATATATAATTACTGCCCTTTTATCTTGTTTGTGCAATGTTATTCATAATATGTATGCTTTAAATTTCCATGTTATTGAACTGGGGATATGCTCGACGTGTTTTGATGAACTCGACCAGTGTATGAAACTAATTGAGGAGCGAGATTTGTCATCGCTGAAGGAAGGGGGTCAAGGGCTCGATCGAGTTCCATATTTCCTTAAGGCTTAGACCTTTCCCATCGCGAGCTAGGGGTCTGCCACGTCGGTATGGAAACGACAGATCTTGTTCGAGGTGTCCCCATTGGGTGAAACATTTGCCCGTCACTTAGGCAAGAGTTTGCTTTCGTTATGTTTAAGGGTTGTACTTATACTGTGGTACATCCCTGTGGCCGGGTGTTTCCTTTTCATAGAGAGGTAGATCCATCGACAATTATTCCACGACTTGGTTGGACTTAGCTATAATATTATTTAAAATTTTCAGCATTTCATGGTCGAGCAAATGATTCCCCATTCAGTTCTTCGAGGTAGTAGGATCATGTGCCAGTTTTGGATTTGAACCGATATGGGCCATCCCAGTTTGCGACAAGCTTACCCTCGCGTGAATCCTTCTGATTTCTGCACAGGACAAAACTGGCTACTTGGAATTCTCATTTGATGATCTTGGCATCGTAGCGCATCACAATCTTTTGTTTTAGGGATGTTTTACGGAGAGCTACCCCTGAGCGAATCTCCTCGAATAGGTCGAGCTATTCTCTCAATGCTTCATCGTTGAGCTCTTCTTCCAGGGGAAAGCCTGTCCATGTAGAAGGTTCTCTAATTTATATGGGAGTGATTGCTTTTGTTCTATATGTCATTCGGAATGGAGTTTCCCCGGTGGTCGAATGTAGAGTAGTCCGGTAGGCCCAAAGTACACTGTGGAGTTCCTTTACCCACTTTTTCTTTGCCTTGCCAAGTATTCGTCTGAGGCCTCGGGAAATGACTCTGTTAGCAGCTTTGGTTTGCCTGTTAGTCCGAGGATGCTCGACTGACGCGAAGTGCTGCTTGGTGCCTGTTTTGGCGACAATGTCTTGGAATTCCTGTCGGTGAATTGTGTACCATTGTTCGTTATCAAGGATTGAGGTACGCCGAATCTGGCTAGGATGTTTCTTTTATAGAAGCGCAAAATGTTGAATGTATTGTTTCTGGATAGAGCTTCGATCTCTATCCATTTAGTGAAATAGTCGACGACCACAATCAGATACTTGTTTTGAAAGGAACCTACTATGAAGGGTCCAAGGATGTCCATTCCCCATTGTGCGAACGACCATGGTGATGACATTGTCTTAGGTGCGTTAGGGGGTGTGAAGTGCATCTCCCCGTGACGTTGGCATTTATCGCACTTCTTCACGTGCTCCTTGGTGTCGTTCTTCATGGTCGATCAATAGTAGCATGTCCTTCAAGAATTTTGTGTTAAGGATCTGCCGCCTAGGTGTTGTTGCATTTATACCTTCGTGTATTTCGTGCAGGATGTTTTATACGCCTTCTTCCCCGAGACACTTGAGAAGTGGGGTGGAAAATCCTTGGTGATATAACTTGTTGTCTACTAGGACATGTGTGGATGCTCGACGTCTGGTGGCACTGGTCTTCTTGCTATCTTTGCGCAACTCTCTTGTTGTTAGGTAGAGATATACCGTAGTCATCCAGCAATTATTGTCACAAATGACGTTGACGTCGATGATTTCAGAGGGTTTTTCAATGCTAGGGCGGAGAATTGTTTCCTGTATGATGGACTTATTACACCTTTCCTCCGTGTGCTTTCCAATTTTGACAAGACATCCACCCGTAAATTGCATTCGCGGGGGATGTGCTGGAATTCCCATAACTTGAATTGTGCAAACCTATGGTGTACCAACGCCATATATTCGTCCAAATGATCGTTCTTAGCTTGGTATTCTCCATTGACTTGTGATGCTACAAGCTTGGAATCAGTGTAAATTTTAATCTCCTGCGCACCCATGTCTCTGGCCAAGCCGAGTTCTGCCAACTTCATATTCATCCTCGTTATTAGACGTTGGGAAAGAAAGAACCAAGGATACCTCAATCTTGAGTCCCTTTTCATTTTCGTGAATGATCCCTGCCTGAGGGACTAGATGTTCCGTCAACATAGATGACCCACTTATGGGCGCATTCAAGAGCGGTTTCCGCATGGGTCATTTTGTCCACGAAACCGGCCAAGGCTTGAGCTTTTAGATTTTTCCTACTTCCATAGTGTATATCAAATTTGGAAAGCTCTAGCGACAATCTCAGCATTTTGCCCTCCATATTTGGTCGGGTAAGTAGTTGTTTGATAGGTTGGTCGGTTCGTACAATCACAATGTGTGCCAGGAAATAGTGCCTTAGCTTTCTGGCTGCATTTACGTGCGCGAGGGATATCTTATCTATTTACTGGTATTTGAGTTCTAATCCTTGTAGGGCTTTACTCGTAAAATACATGAGCTTCTGCCCCTCTGGGTTTTCTCTAATGAGAGATGCGCTAATGGCCTTGGTGTTGACAGAAAGATACAAGTAGAGGATCTCTCTGGTTGTTGGTCTGGACAAGACTGAAGGTTTCGATAGGGCTCGTTTAAGGTGCTGCAAGGCCTGTTTGCATTCCTCCGTCCATTCAAACGTTGCTTCCTTACGAAGTAAGTTAAAAAGGGTGAAGCGTGTTGGGAAGATTTTGCTACAAAGCATGATAAATAGGTGAACATGCCATTTAGGGATTGAATTGACTTCTTTAAGTTGGGCGTAGAAAATTCTGAGAAGGCGCAACACTTGTAGGGATTGGCCTCGATTCCTATTTACGTAAGATAGAAACTGAGGAACTTCCCCACTCTTACATCGAAGGTGAATTTTTCAGGGTTAAAGCGCATCCTGCATTTCCTTGCTTAGTTGAAGACTTTTTGAGGTGGGACGTGTCGCTCCCCCGAAAAGACACCTGGTCATATAGGGTACAGACGCGAATGGTCGGCGAAAAGAGAAAATGAAGGTGAAATGAATAGAGTCGCCAGCTAGGCATTTTTATCCTGAAGGAAAGATAATGCTGCATAAACCTAAGAAAAGATGGATAAGACGGTTGCGAACCAGAGAAACTAAGAAAGGGGGTTGGTTACAACCTGGGAAGGTATTAGCACCCAGATTGTCCATCATACTCGACGGGATCCACGCTTAAAAGATTGTGTTTAAAAGGGTAGTGTATGTGTTGTCTGTGTGCAAAAGCTAAGAAAAGAATATACAAGTGTTAGTGCAAAATGGTGAATGCTCAGGAACTGAGGCTTAGAAAAGAAAGCTGAAAGAGGGGGAAGACAAAGAGACTTTTTGTTCGATAAAAGTTAAGTTATGCCTACGTATCCTCTCGTGCAATGAGGAAGTCAGAACACCGTAGTTCGACTCAAAGAGACTGAAAGATAAATTGACTGATGAACTGCTTGCTTGTCTATGCTCAAGTGTATGACTCGTCTAGCTAGAATGCTAACTGTCTTGCATTAGACGGAAGAAGCAAGTTCTCGTTTGTGAGTGAAGGTGATGAGGAAAGAATCCCGAAGGAGACGATTATTGTTTGTTTTTTGTGTTTTCAATCTTTTATTGCTTTTTGTGTTTGTCATAAGTTAATGAGCTTAAGCCTAAACCAAAGGTTAGTAAACTCATCATATCCTCCCTTTGATTAGGGATAATGAAAATACCTTAAGTATGAAATAAACATCTCAACTTAATTACCATGATGATGTAGGATTAAGATCATTAACCTACTTGTGATTATTTAGATGTTTTTGAGTTTTTGTTTAGTGTTAAGTAATAAGTTTAAGCCATAATCAAGGATTAGTGAACTCATTACACCATCCTAATAGAAGGATAATAGATGAGCACACTTAAGCCGAGGAAGATACCTCAACTTAATCCATGATTAGGGATTAACCTCATGACAAAACAAACATTTATTAAAGTGGATTTTTAATTAAGGTATGAGATTAAGAAGTGAGTTTTATGATTTGTAAGACAACTTGAGGGGGACTTGTCCATTAACACTAGGGTTAGTCCTTCTTAACCAATAAAGGAAGAATTAGAACCCTAATGCAAGGCCCAAGTTACAAGTTAATGTCTTAGTGATTATTAAGATGGATTGATTAAGAGGTTTAAACAAATTAAGGGTTTAACACTTAGGATTAAAGTTATACACTCCATCCTAAGAGAAGGATGCATGCATAACCCTAATTACAAAGTCTTAAAGCCTTAAAGGTTTAGTCTCTAATGATGAGGTGAGAAGAGAGATACAAAAAAGACACAAAGGTAAAAGCTAAAGGGGGACTAATCACAACCCTAATTATTGTCATTCTTGGATGTTCCTATGGTTTGTAAGGCTTGAGAAAGATCTTCAAAGAAGCCACCAATGGAAGAAGCAGATGAGAGGAAAAGAAGCAGAGGAAACAAGTTACTTACTTCATTGAAGAAGATAAGTAACTTGGAGAAAGAAAGTGAAAGATGAACATGAATGAGCAAGCTTACTCTAAGGCTAAGAAAAAATTCAGCAATGATGCATATGAAGAATGAGAAGAGAAATAAGAAGTGAAGGCAAATTCACTTCTCAAGTTACTTACCACCTGAAAAGGTTAGCATTAAGGAAAGAAATGAAAATGAAATATTTGCAAAGGTAAAACCAAAACCAGAAGCAAACACATGATGCAAATGATGCTATGAGATGATGCAAAGGCATACCAAGTGCTATGAATGTTCATACAAAGATGAAGAATACAAATGAAGCATGTAGGAAGCATGAAAACACATGGATGTTTATGAAATGAAATGGATGCAAAGCAAAGCAAATGCATGAAGAAATGACCAAGAAATGTTCAAGCAATGACTTAAGATGTCTAAGATGACATATGAATGCATGAAATGTCATGGCAAGTTCACATGTTCATGCAATGCAATGTAAGATGCAAGTATGAATGCAAGATTAGGGTTACATGAAAGGATGAGATGCAAATGTCAAAAACAGAAGCAAATCACATGATAAAAAATTGCAAATGAACCCAAAGTAACCCTAACCCCATATGATATCACACCCCAAAGGAGAAGGTCCAACTCTTAACCTAAAGAAAGTTGTGATTTTCTTAAGTTAACTAGGGTTTTTGGGTACCTTAAGAGGGAAAATGCAAATCAAATTGAAAATGTAAGATAAATTCATGACAAAAATACCCTAGAAACTACATGCTATATGGAAAACAATGCAAAACGAACCATTGTCAAACCCTTCATGGTTAGGCAGAAAAGAATTTTCAAAGTTAGGGTTCCAAAAAGGGAATTTTATGAACCCTAAATTCAAGAAAAATGTCAAAATTGGATCAAAACCAAAAAGAAATTTGTATGAATGGTTTGACAATGTTTCTAAATGTCCTAAGATGAAATGTGAATTTTTTGTGATTTTTGGAAACCTAAATGGTATTTTAATTAATTAATTTCCATTAATTAATTAAAATAAACATTTAAATATTTTAAAAATGATTTTTTAATGCAAAAAATAAAAATAAAAATGTTTTTGGGTGAAGGAAAATATTTGGAATTAAAATGTAGAAAGAAAATCTTTTAGGATTTTTCTAAGTATTTTAAATAAAATGGTAAAGAAAAATGCATTTAAATGAAATAAAAAATGAATTTAAATAAAAGTCCATTGATCCAAAGGTCCAGATTTGAACTAGGGGGATTATGTTTGACTACGCGCGCATCTCAATGGCCAGGAATTAATCTGAGCTTTAATTAGGTTTTATAATTAATTAATCCAGTTTAATCCTAATGAGCTAATCTGAGCCACTCACTGCCTAACCTTAATCCTCATCCAACGACCCAAATTCAATATCTTTCCCTAATTACGTGGATTAACCCTAATCAGTTTCAGGTGACCGGAGCTAAGCTTCGGTTATCTTCTCAGGCGAGACCAAATGCCAACTTCCTAAATAAGCAACTAAACTTGAAATTTCTTGCCCAGAAATGATCCCCAAACATCATGGAACTCAAATTAACAAACAAACAACATTTATAACATGTAAATCAAGAGAATCAAAGCAAAACATTTTTACAGGCAAAATTTCAGACAGCCATGAAATGTTCAGTACGCAACCATTTTAAATTCTAAACACATCAACATGATCAATGAATCATAAGGAATCATTTAGGAACTTAAAATTTCATTTCTGGAAAAAAAGGTTCTTGAGGTTACCTGAGCTTGAGCTTTCTTAGTTTGGAGCTTTTGGACCTCTTCTCTTGTGCAAATCTACTCCTCTTGACCTCCTGATGATGTTGGAATACTTTGATGGAGTTTAGAATGGCTGGAATGAGAGGTTGCACTTTTGCTGCACTAGAATCGTGTTTTGTGTAGAGGGGCTTTGAGGCTTGTTTGATGGTTGGTTTATGTTCTATGGATCATTTCTTAATGAATGGTGAAGTTTGTTTTGAAGTTTGATGGCTGAACATAAAGTTTCGAAGGTTTTTGCTTCAAGGTGATTTTTGAGAAACTTGGATTATGGGATGATCTGAGCTTGTGTGTGTTATGGTTTGTGTTGCTTTTGATCCACATAACATTGTTTGATAGGTCAGAAAGTGGGTGGTGGCCTGTGGTGATTGGTATGGGCAAGTTGCCAAAATGTCAACATTAGGTGTACTTGAGTTATGGGCTCATGTTGCAGTTGTTTTAGGGCATGTCTTGGCTCAGCAAAGATCAAGGAGAACCATGGAAAATGTTTTGGGGTGATGCAGCAAGTGTATGAGAAGTTTCAACCCCTTTTGCAAATTTGAAGAAGTTTGGCCTCTTTTGAATTTCTTGAAGTTCAAGGCATGAAATGGAATGATTCTTTGGGAAATTTTGGTCACAATGCATTGTAGTATGTTTGTATGATGCTTAGAGAGTGATTAGAGGTCACAAAATGACTTGGTATGTGAAATTGCAAAAAATCCTCTTTGGTGTGAAAGTGAAAATTATAGGATTTTTGCCAACTTTGCCAAGCCATAACTTGAGTTCCATAATGAATTAGGACTTGTTCTTGTACTTTTTGAAAAGGGAATGATCCAATCTACAACTTTCATGACCAACAATTTTTCATTTGAAGCATTTTTGGTTGAGAAAGAGGAGGTTGAAAAACTTTCCCAAAATTGAAAGTTTCCATTACAAGTCATTTCCATTTTTGACAACTTTTGGTTTAGCTCAAATTTCTTCAATTTTGTGAACTTACAAGCACTTCAATGATCAAATAAAGATCATATAACTTCAATTTGATGAAAAATCCACTTTGGTTCCATTGTTGGGGGCCTCAGATGCCCTGATTTTGCTCTGACTTGCTCAAGAAGTTACCCAGTGAACATATGACTTCCACAATGAATTTATTCATAAAACTTGGTACACATGATATTTATAACATATTGAGACTATTAGAAACAATAATGACCAAATTTTTTGGAGTTATGGCCTCTAAAACCAAAACCCTAATTTTAGGTCATCTGTGTAGTGAAACCCTAGCTCTGCTTCCATGCTTTCCAAGTTCTTGTGATTTCTTGACTTCCTTGATCTTTGAGGGATATAATATGATGATAGAACATACATGGAACCTCTTGGAATGATTTGAGACCTTTGGAGTGGCTCAGATGGATCCTTGGATTGCTCAGATCATAAACCCTAGATGCAGATGAACTTGAACTAATGCAGTGAAACCAAAATGCAATATGAGATGATATGATGAAACTTATGTAAGCATGAAAGGTCATAAGCCATGGTGTGAAATGAATGAGGGAAAATTTGGGGTGTTTACAGGACGTGTAATCAAATTCCTAGGAAGACTTGACAATCATATCGTCCATGTAAACTTCAAGCATGTCCTCAATATGTGATTGGAAGACCTTGTTCATCATGTGATGATATGTGGCTCCCGCGTTCATCAGTACGAAGGGCATTACATTGTAGTAATAGTTTTTCGTTGGGGACATGCTCGAGGTCTACATGGACAACATGATCGTAAAATCATATGAAGAGCTCGACCACTCCCAGCACCTCAAAAAGGTCTTCGAACAGGTGAAAAGATGCAAAATGAGGTTCAACCCAGAGAAATGCACCTTCGGTGTACGAGCATGGAAATTCATCGGCTTCTACCTCGCCGAACGAGGAATCGAAGCCAACCCCGACAAATGTCGGGCATTTTTCGGAATTCCATATGCCAAATTCAAAGAAATCCATCCAGTTCTTTAACGGGATGCTAGCCTCTCTATCTCGTTTCGTCGCCAAATCCGCATAGCACACACTCCCTTTCTTCAAGTTACTACTAAAAGAAGCCACCTTCGAATGGACCGTACGCTCTCTGAACCGTCGGTGCTTTCACACCCTCGGGAAAAGGAAACACTATACCTATACCTGTACGTGGCCACCGAGATGGTCAGTGCAACCCTCATCCGCGAAACAACCGATGGGAAGAAACCTATCTACTTCACGAGCAAAGCCCTATAGGGCCCGGAGCTCAGATACCAGCAAATCGAAATGGTTTCTTTGGCCCTGATAAATGCAACGATGAGATTACGGCATTACTTCATCTGCCTTACAATTGAAGTCCGAACATAGCAGCCCATAAAACAACTACTCGGACGACCCGATATGGCTGGCAGGATGTTGAAATGGTCCTTGGAATTGTCATAGTTCGACATGCAATATGAAAGCAAGAAATCTTTAAACGCACAGGTCCTGGCCGACTTCGTCGTCGAGATGACATATCACCCAACCCTAACTAGCGGCACCCATAAATGGACGATCTTCATGGATGGTGCCTCCAGCTCGACAGGTAGCGGCACATGTATCATCCTCGAAAATGAATGTGGCATATTAATTGAGGTATCACTAGCTTTGGCCTTCTCGACTTTGAACAATCAGGAAGAATACAAAGAATTCCTGGCAGGTCTACGACTGGGCAAAGACCTAGGGGCAAAAGAAGTAAAAATCTCCACCAACTCTCAGCTCGTAGCATCCCAGGTACGAGGAGAGTATCAGGACAAGAAAAACAATCTCATTGAATACTTATCCCTCGTCAAAGAAAAAATAAAAAAGTTCGACTCTTGGGAGGTCCAACACGTTCAGCGTGAGCATAACACGCGAGCAGACATCTTGTCTAAACTGGCAAGAAGACGGAATAAAGGCGGAAACAAATCAGTGATTCAAGAAATCCTCCTGTGACCAAGCATCGAGAAACCATCCTCGCCACTCAACGTGAATTCCATCTGCGACGCCCACTGTTGGATGACCCCATTTACAATTACCTCATGAAGGACGAATTTCCTGTCGACCCAAAAGCGGCATCCACGAGCAAGAGAAAGGCATGCTTCTACGTCTTCGTCGAAGGAAAACTCTACCAATGAGGATTCTCCATCCCAATACTGAAATGCATCGACGAATAAAAGGTCCCCAACATCCTGGGAGAAATACACAGAGGAATTAATGCTCAACATCTCGGAGGGGATTGAAAGCACTTCGAGCAGGTTACTATTGGCTGACGATGCAGCACAACACAAAAGAACACGTTAAGAGATGCGACAGGTGCTAGAGACACGGGGATATGCATCTAGCTCCCTCTAATGAGCTTAAGACCTTGTCCTCCCCGTGGCCTTTCACTTGATGGGGGATGGACATCATTGGGCCCTTCGTGACCGGATCATATCAAAACAAATATCTTATCGTCGGTGTCGACTACTTCACAAAGAGAGTCGAGGCCGAAGCCCTCTCTAAAATTACAACACAAAATATACTCCGTTTCTTCAAAAGAAACATCCTCGTCTGCTTCGGCATACCCCAGGTCCTCGTCAACGACAACGGGACGCAGTTCACTGACATAAGATTCCAATATTTCGTCGCTAATTTGGGCACAAAGCAACACTTCACGTCCGTCGAACATCCACAGACTAACGGCCAGGTAGAGGCGACTAATAGGGTAATCATTCAAGGTCTGAAGCGCAAACTAGGCGAAGCAAAAAAGCTTGGGTCGAGGAGTTACATAACATACTCTGGGCCTACCGCATGACTCTATATTCAACGACCGGGGAGACCCCATTCCGGCTAACCTACGGAATTGAGGCAATTATCCTAGTAGAAATTCGAGAGCCCTCAAGGCGAACGAAAGTGCCCCTCGACAAGGAGCTGAACGAAGAAGCCCTACGAGTAGAGCTCGACCTGTTGAGGAAATACAATCCGAGGCGGCCCTTCGGGAAGCATCCCCGAAAGAAAAGGTAGTACTGTGCTAAGACACAAGAGTCATTAAAAGAGAATTTCAAGTCGGTAGCCTCGTCCTCCTGCGGAATTAGAAGAGTTTGCGAGAAGGCAAACTGGTCGCGAACTGGGAAGTCTCGTATCGAGTCTGAGACAAGAGGGACAATGGAGCCTACTACCTTAAAAACCTACAAGGAGAGAAACTTGCTCGACCCTGGAACGCCGAAAAACTTAAGCAATATTACAGCTAGACAATAGCATAACCACAAGAGCATGGAAGGTACGACCATGATTCTCCATTTCAATCAAAAAGAGGGTCTACAATCCAGAAAGACGGGCACGACCCTCCTCGACAGAGGATACTTCAAACGAATTCCCATGTCGCAGTACCACGTTGGCAGGACACCCAGTTCGTGATGGGAAAATACAAGCCACGGGATCCGGGCCTCGATCGCGACCCTCATCCCATTTATATACGGACGTAAAACCCGCAACCTCACTAGTTCCCTAAACCGACGAGTCCATTAAGTCGAGCAACAACAAGTTCACATAAAATTAACTTAACAAAAAACACTTAGCAAATAAATTGTTTCATTTCAAACAACCGATCAAAACTGGCCAGCACAAAATTACAAAAGAGGGGGTTGTGCCCAAGTACAAAATGGCATGCTGGCCAACAAAACAAACAACGACACACATGCCGACAAAATAACCATGGTGCGCATGCCAGACCTACTCATCATCCTCGCCCATTTCTTCCTCTTCATCGGCTGAGTTGACGACTAGACAGATAATCTCACCATCAACCACATCGTAGTTGAAAGCGGTCCCCTCGGTCACCAGCCCTGGGTTGACTATCTTCAGTTGCTCGACAACGTTATCAAAACCCAACTGAAGAGTTTTCATGCAATCGCTCTCCAGCTGCCTGATCCGAGCAATCAAATCAACTCGACTCCTCAAAGACTTATTCTCCTCATTTTCTTCCTTGACGGGGGCAACCAGGATTTCTAGCTCCGCCACCCTCAGGCAGAGGCGCTTGTTTTCCTCGACAGCCTCGTCGAACTTAGCCTCTCTATCCTTGAGCTTTTCTCATCCGCCAGGCTGCCCCACTCGAGCCTAACCTCGCCCAGCTCGGTTATCAACCCCTTCCGGAGCCTATGTTTCTCCCTGTAGTCGAAGAAATCGTGCGAGAGCTGCTCCCTATTTGTCTTTGACGACTTCAACGCCTCCTTTACGACCTCTAGCGTAGACAGAGGGCAAGTGTTGTCAGACAAGACCAAGGCCGTCTCCATAACCCTGATCACAACGGTAATTTCTTGAGACAACTTCTCCCAATTGGTCGCCTTGTCCAGATCAAGGTTTGCCTTGACTTCAACATTTGATACCCCGACGGAACCTTCAACACTGAAAAGTTCCCGTTGGAGATGGAAAGAGGGAAGAAGGTAAGTCCCTTGGCTCTTGGACATACCCTCGCCCACAGCAGCATCCTGGATCGGTGAGTCTTCACCATGTTGATGTTTGGGAGGAGGAGTTTCTCGCTCGACAACTGGGCTGACTGGCGTCACCATGACATGAGGAGAGTTTGGAAGAGGAGTAGGAGTCCCCGAGCCACCGACCACATCTTCAGCGACCACCTGGAGAACACGACTCTTGCCAACCTTCTTCGGACCCTTGCCCGCGCCTTTGTTAGACAACTTCAGGACACAATCCTTAAGGTTAGGCATGGCAGCTGCAAAAAGAAAAGAAAAAGTCAACTATTGAATAAAGGTAAAAAAGAGTCGAACACAAACTACCTAAAGATAGAGGGACTCCCATACGATTTGCACTCGAGCATCGCTTTGGTGTTTATCAACTGAGTCTCGAAGAGGGGCTCCCGTCGTCTTCCAAAACGGGATTGTCTAGTCGGTCCATGCATTGAGAGAGGGTAAAACTCTAGACATATGCCACTAATATATCATAGGTTGTCGCGTCGTCGGGCTCAAGATTCCCGGGCTTCACAAAGAAGTGATTAGTCGACCAATTAAAATGAGCTCGTTGCCACTTAAGTGGAATGGCTGAGACATGACACTCCTCGCCCCGAGCGTCTCGCTGCATGGAATATATACTATTCAGAGCACGCAAAGTGAGGGGTTTCACCATATACCATTTGTCCTTGAAATTTTGGACAGAATCATGATAAGTCTTGAAAAGCCTCATCGGTTGCTTGAACGAGATCCAGTTGTGTCGCCCATTTGCACTCGACCGTTGCAGGTGGAAGACCCAGAAAAAGAGGGGCAAGGTGCAGCCGATTTCAAGGTGTTGGCATACCAGTTCGAACACTCGAACGAACGCGATATCATTAGGATGGAGTTGGGAAGGAGCCAAGTCGAGCCTTCTGAAGATGCCCGCCTGAAAGCTGGTGAAAGGAAGCCAGATCCCCGCCTCTCTAAAAGCGAACTCGTACATCGGGAACCGCGTTCCCCGAAAGGCCGAGCAAATTCGTTGTTCAGGGAGAGGGGCATAACACTCCCAGTTGTGGGTTTACCCCATGGCGAAGTTTTCCACGACCGTATCAGCAGTGCAAAAATCTTGTATAAAACGCAAGCCCTTTTCCAACAGTTCTTCCCCGACCCAAGATAGTCCGGGCTGCCTGGAGGCAGCATGGACACTCATTCTCGCAACATGCTCTTGTTTGTCCCACTTCTCCTCATGTACCTTTATGTTGATGTCCTCCGCGGGGACATCATTGGCTCTTTGATCCATGTTACCTGAAAAAGAGAGGAAATTGGTGAATTTGACGTCGTATCAGATTCACCTTTCCACCGTAGTTCAAGTGAAAGGGCGAAGGTCAGGGCCAGGGAAAGAAGTGCCTGACACATTCATCACAAACCCAAGGAATTCCCAGGATATTCATCAAAAGATGCTCGGGACATTGATGGAAAACTTGAAAGATGCCCGGGACATTCAAACAGCGTCTGAGACATTCAACGAAAATTCATAAAAAGATGCACGGGACATTCAAAGAGTGCTCGGGACATTTAAAGGGTGCCCGAGACATTCAACGGAAATTCATGAGATTGCTTGACACATTCATGGAAAAATTAAGGAATTCTCAAGACATTCATCAGAATTCCCATAAATGAAGACCGGGGATGGGCTTCCTCGGCCACTCCGGTGGAAAAAAACCACCATGGAAAAGACGAATTAAACCTAAATTACCAGGAAGAGAGAAGGATCTTTACTTGACATGTTTTCTGACGAAGTGACGGCGCGGTTGCGATAACGATGGCAATGCGTTTCCGATGAGAAAGGGATAGCGTCCGGTGAACCTCTGAGAATAATTGAGAGTGAAAATGAGAAGTGGAGGGAAATTATCCCAAAACCCATTTTATAGGCTCCCACATGAGATGGCGTGCCTAGGCCATCATAGGCTAGGCTGCCTAGATTTCCCAAGGTAGTCAGGCATCTAATGCGCCGTCACGCGTAAAACTAAGTGATACACATTAAATGCCATTATGGAAGGAAACAAAAAGACATACATGTCACCCTTGGGAACTCCAAGGGTTACCAAATCTCTCCTCGAGGTACCGAGCACATGCGTCCTCGACGCCCCAAAAACACAAAGGAATCCTCGAGCGTGAAACCACTCCTCGACATATTGAAACTCCATCAAGGCCTTGTCTGCACCATCTTTGGGCAAACCTCGACAAGCACGGGCAAGTGTCCTCGACATCCATTGGCCTCGCTATCGGTGAAACATCTGCTCGACATACTTGCGCTTAAATCATCACTCCATACCGGAGTTGCGACTTGGGGGGCTCATGTTTTGGACTAGGCCGACGCAGTATACGTCGGGCAGAGACCCAGTCGTCGGGCATGATCCATAGTCCAATAACAAGGAGAGGTAGGGAGGGCGTCTCCCCCACGTGTTCCACGTTCTCCACGTCACCCAATTCTCCACTATTATCTCCTGATATTTAGGGGCACTTGGACTAACGGCAAGACCACGTGCTATGTCTTATCTGATCCTACGCAGTCCTTGGAAGTTCTTACTTGGGCCTAGCTAACCCAGACCATGGGGAGAATCTTGGCCCAGCGCTGGGGGCACACTATAAATACCCTCTTTCACCAGAGGGTCAGGTATTCTGAACATTCTATTCTCTACATTACCTATGCTGTACTCATACTTTTTTACTTTGGCATCAGAGTGCATTGCAGGTACACCCCCAGTTCATCTCCGTAGCTGCTCATCACTGGAAGGTCCCTCCTGATCTGGTTAGATCAACTTAAAGTAAGTTTTTTACTAGTGTGCTTGACAAGATTGCGAGTCTTCCTCCTACGTATCATCTAGTGCGATGAGGAATTCAAATATATGTAGTTCTGGGTAGAAAATGTTTGTGTTTAGTTGATTTTAGCGGAATGTACTTAGTCGCATCCAAATGGAAAATATTGATTGCTACCCAAAACATGGAGAAGTGTACATTTACATTGCATCAGAATGAACAACATAATCTGGATTATCACAAATTTATGTTCTCATCGCATTCGAGCGGAAAATTTTACTTACTACTCGCACATAGTAGGAACGAAACATTGTTTTCATCGTTTCAGAATGAATGAAGCATCTTTCGTCTATGACAAGATTTTGACATCGCATTGAGGCAAAAAAAAGAGGTTTGACGGGTTGAATTGCTTTTTAGGTGGAAGACTAGTATGAGAACAACAAGATAATTACGACTAGTATTCAAATAGTCGGGGAAAATAAAGGATATTACGTCTAAACCAATCATTTTTCATCCAAATTATTTATGAAATTTGTGAGGTAAAATTTAAATCTTAAGTCCATAACGAAAGATAAGTATTCGAGCAAGAAGCTAATTACAACTAGCATTCAAATACTCAAGGAAAAGAAAGAATATTACGTCCAAACCAATCCTTTTTCATCCAATAAAGACCAAACTAAATTCGGTTAATTATTGTGTTTTGAACGGAAGACAATTATTCAAACAATAAGCTAAGTACGAGTAACAATCAAATACTCAGGGAAAAGAGTGGATATTACGTCCAAAATAATCCTCTTTCAACCAATTTAATTAAAAAATATTTCAAATCACTTTTAGTAAGATGAAAAGAACTTGATGTTGATCAAGTAGTTTGATTCACGTGTTTTGAATTTGAATGGAAAAATTTGAATTAACATGAAATAATTGTGGGATTGGATGAGGGTAAGTGAAACATTTTAAAAATCGCTTGATGTTGATCAATTATTTTTATTTCTAAAAGACTGATTTTAATTATTTATTTAATTAATTAATTAAAATTAATTAAACTAAATAAAATAATTAGACAAAAATGATAGTGATGTGTGGACATGTAAAATGTGGTTAAAAAAATAGAATGGGCTTGGCCCAAAGAAACAACAAACAAAACCAAACAATAAAAAGAAGAAAACAAAAAAACTTTACCTTGTACCCCTACATTTAATCTCATACCCCTACATATTTTTAAAATTCCAATTTTATCCTTTTTATTTTTTATTATTTATTTATTTATTTATTTATATTTATAATTTTATTTTTTAAAAATTTTCGGAATACAAAATATTTCAAACCGGAAGTAGTACCCTTGTTACTTCCGGAGTGTATTTTTTTTCTCAACCGGAAGTAACACCTTTGTTACTTCCGGAATGTAATTTTTTATTTTTTTCTCAACCGGAAGTAACACCTTTGTTACTTCCGGAGTGTATTTTTTATATTTTTTCTCAACCGCTCCGGAGTGTAATTTTTTTCTCAACCGGAAGTAACACCTTTGTTACTTCCGGAGTGTAATTTTTTTTTTATTTTTTCTCAATCGGAAGTAACACCCTTGTTACTTCCGGAGTGTATTTTTTATTTTTTATTTATTTTTTATTTTTTCACTTTAGTTAAGAAACATGAATGTTCCTTTGATGATATGCGACAAAGATCAGACAAATGTAGATACAACATAGATATTCTCAACAACATATCATAAAAAAAACATTCATGTTTCTTAACTAGAGTTAAAAAAATTTAATAAAAAAAACACTCCGGAAGTAACAAGTGTGTTACTTCCGGAAAAATATTTAAAAAAATACACTCCGAAAGTAACAAGGGTGTTACTTCCGGTTGAGAAAAAATACACCCCGGAAATAACAAGGGTGTTACTACTGGTTGAGAAAAAATAAAAAAAATTACACTCCGGAAGTAACAAGGGTGTTACTTCCGGTTGAGAAAAAAAATAAAAAAATACATTCCGGAAGTAACAAGAGTGTTACTTCTTGTTGAGAAAAAAATACACTCCGGAATTACTTTCGGTTTAAAAATATTTTGTATTCCAATTTTTTTTTTAAAAGAAAAAAAATAAAAAGGATAAAATTGGAATTTTAAAAATATGCAGGGGTATGAGATTAAATGTAGGGGTACAAGGTAAAAAATTTCTCTTACCTTCCACCATTTTCCTTTCGTTTTTCTAATAATCCAATTCATATCAATTGGCTCACCTTCCATACCCAACTAGTCCATTAAGGTCTTCCATATAGGCATTATTTTGCTGCATTTAAACATCAAGTGATGGTGGTTTTCCGCTTCATCCTCACATAACTCACATTCAACATGTTGTAAGAATCCCATTTTAACCATGCGTTCCTTTGTGGTCAGTTTGCCGTGACAAAATAGCCATAAACACATACAGGCGCGAGGCCTAGCAAAATTGTGACACATCACATTATACCAGGATACTTGTGGCTCAACATTCATCAATTGGTCATACATCTTGGTCATTCTAAATTTATTCTTGGTCACCATATCCTGCCAGCATTGCCAATAATTCCGCACACTTTCACGACACTTCAAGATTGATTTCCAGATCCAGGTGCAGTTCTGATGTTGTTGTATAGTCCATAGATCTTTTCCTCTCAAGTAGTGGCTATGAATCCACCTCACCCATAAATTGCCCTGCTTCATGTTGATGTTCCACAAACATTTCATCATAAAAAATTGGGATATTTACATGGACCAAAAACATATTTAACCATTTTAATAATTATTAGAAATTATTAAACTACTTTTTAATAATTTAAATAATATAAATATTTATAAACACTCATTTCACTTTTTTTTCAAATGTTTAAGAAATTAGAAAAATTATTTTTACAAAAAATTGGATTCTTTTTTTTTTGTGTAACACTTAAGGTATGTTTGGATTGATGAAATGAGATGGAATGAAACGATATAAATTTAAATTTCACTGTTTGGATTGATTGAAAAAAGATGGAATAAATGGAATTTCATCTCTTCCATCACTTTCTATTATTGAAATCCGTGCGGACGCACATGTACCCGTCGTTGTCGTATAATTTGTGTCAGAATGATCTTACAAACAAATAGTAAAATCAGTTTAGAAAAATAAAGTTATATAATTATATATGTTATAGAGGGAAAAAATAATTTATTTTAAATTTTTTTAAGAAAATAAAAAAAAATTGAAAAGGAAAAATATAAAAAATAAAATAAAATAAGCAATAGTAACATGTCTTCTTTGGCTGTTCCAAAACAGGTACATTTGAAAGAAAGTTTTGCAATATTTTGATATTCATCATGATCCGAAACAATGGGAGGAGGATCTTCATTGGATCCTTAACAAGGCAAAAGGCAAGGGCTGGAAACCAACATTTCTAAAAATGTTGGTGGCGGAAACCGTTTATAACATTTGGCACTATCGTAACAGTGTCGTTTTTGGTAGTTTTGTGGATAATACTAAAATAGGCACCATTATTTTAGAGAATATGGTCAATAGAGGATGGCTTAGTAAAAAGCTTAGAAGTCATCTTGTTCCTTTTTTGCTATAGGTCTTTTTTTGGTTGGATACCGTTTGGATCACCTTGTGTGTAATTACCTTTTTGAATTAATATAATTTTCCCTTTGATTAAAAAAAAACATGTCAAAGAAATTAAAAGACAGAAAAAAATGTAAAAAAAGAAAACTGGAAATGAAATTCTAATGGGCCAAAATCATAACAAAATAAATAGTAACATGACTAAATCCAATATTCGTGGTCTGGTGAAACATATTTGTTTTAACAAAATAAAAGTAAAACTATTTGCATCAGTACTGGTGTCTTATGCTCATTTGATCACATACTTTTAAAAATATTAATTTTTTATTTTTATTTTTATATTTAAATCAATTGTTTAAATTTTTCTGTTTCATATTTTTATATTTAAATAATTTTTTTTATTAATTAGTAGTATAGAATATAAATATTTATAGTCATATAATATTCATTAATTAAGAAAAGAACATTATATTTATAGAAAATTAAAAGATATTTTTCCCGTGAGTTCGCGTGGGTAATGGTTTGTCAATGTCATTTTCAATATTTTTATAAATATTAAACTTGTTATCGTAAAAAAACTATTAACATTCACTCATTAATTTAAAAATATTTTAAATAAATTTATAAGAGACATTTATTTTTCCTTGTATTTAGATATTTAAATTTATTTATGAGAAAAATATTTTCTCATTTTTGGATAAGCTACATTTTTCCTCGTAGATATATATTTTTCTTATTTACATCAATAACATATAATTGTGAAAATTTTCTCATATTTTAATAGCATATTTTTCCCGTATTTGAAAAATAGCACACTTTTTTCTGTATTTAAATTAAACTAAAAATAAAATTAATTTAAAAATTAAATACTATCTTAAATACAAATTAACAATTATTTCAAACTATTTTAAGTTTATTTGTGTTAATAGCACAATAAACATTTATCGTTAATAACTATTTTAACTTTAGTGTAGAATTAATTAGTGTTAATAGTATAATAAATATGTGTCAAATTATTTTAAATTTATTTATTTAATACTAATAAATATGTGTAATAACTCGTACATCTCTACATATACTGGCCTAAATACTCGTGTGTTTGCATATATATATATATATATATATATATATATATATATATATATATATATATATATATATATATATATATATATATATATATCGGTGAGTTATTGGAAAAGAAAAAGACTTGTCCCGTATTTTTTTTGGATAATCGTAGTGAATTGAAAATGAAAAAGAAAGATTTGTTCCGATTTTTTAAATAATTCTCGCAAATTAGAAGAAAAAAAGAGAGAGCTATAAAACCAAAATTTTCAAGAACAAAGAAATCTAAGCAATCATATAGTTAAACAACTCTAAAATATTAGAGTCATATATTTAGTTAGGATAACAAATATGTGTTTATATATTTGTAAGTAGTAAAAAATAATTTATTAATATTTATAAGTATTACATATTTTATTTATTGTAATAGTTGAGAAATTAATTACATATATTATATATTGTAGTAGGTGAGAAATTAGTGTTAAATATTTAATAATGTTACATATTTTATTTATTGTTAGTTGAGAATTTAGTTACATAAATTTTATAATACATAAATTTTATAAGACAAATATATTAAAATAATTCTTATATTAATATTATATATTTTTTAAATATCTCCACAATTCTTATATTAATGTTATATATTTTTTAAATATCTCCACACTTTGAAAATCTAATGTTTCCATTTATAAAATTATTTATAACTTATTCTCATTTATACAAATAATTGTAAAAATAGTAAAATTAATTATGTTTATAAAATTATTTGTAACTTATTCCCGTTTATAAAAAGAATGATAACTTTTGTCGTTTATAAAAATATATTGTAACATATTTTCGTTTAAATAAATAATTATATCAACATGTAAACTTTTTCTGTTTATAAGTACATTGAACATGTGTGACAATTTATAAAAAAAAAATTAACTTATTCATGTTAGTAACAATTGTATTAATATTTGAATTATTCTCATTTATAAAAATATTTAATTTATTCACTTTTATAAAAAAAAAATTGTAACTTATTTCCGTTTATAAATATATTTGTATTAATAGATGAATTATTTTTGTTTATATTGAATTCACTTTTTCTTTACAGAGAATTTGAAGAGCTTAGAATGTAAAAGGTGAAAAATCATAAATACAATTATTAAGAAATTGATAGGTTCGCTCTTCTTGTGATCAGAGACATTTTTACCTAGCAAATAAATTAATATTTAATTATAATAAAATATATTAAATAAAATATATGCAATGCAAATGAATTAATAAGACATCTTAAAAATAAAAGCTATTTTATATTATATTAAATTTACTATTTGTTTTAATTTATTTACGTATAAGGTAGTTATTTGATAATAGAGAGTAAATATTTAAACTACGTGTCTTCATATGACTTAAATATTTTTTAAGTATTTAAAATAAAAAATTAAATATAATTATCAACTTACTTTGTATATTAGACGTGTCACTTTATATGCATATTTCAAAGAAAAATGTAAAATTAGTAGATTATTTTTATTTTTTGATACGTCGGACATAAGAGATAATTTCAAATGTATAGAAAGAATATTTTAAATGGAATGATTATTTGGATTCTCTATATAAAAATATTTATATCTAATATGTATGACATTTTCCCGTTTATAAGCATCTTGAACCTGTGTAACAATTTATAAAATAATTTTTAATTTATTCATGTTAATAATAATAATTGAATGATCTATTATAATATAATTCAACATATATAAATATCATAACATATATTAATATTATATAATGAAATTATTTTAAGAATATGATTTAACTTCATATGTTATTTTAAGAATATAGTTTAACTTGTTCAATGTTAAATATCATTTCTATTTATAAAATCAATCCATTAAATAACAATAATTATTTTGATATCAATTAACTTGTGATAAATGTCACATCTTTGTAATAAATATATATTAAATATTTTAAAAAATATATTATAAGCAAATAAAATTGATAAATATAAATATTGTTTAATATTTTCTCAATTGTCTGGAAAAAAAAATATAAACAAATTCTTTAAACGTTGTTTCTAAATTCTTTAATAATAAAGACAATTTATTAATAATAAAAAATTGGAAACCAAAATATCATACAATGTTAAAATGGTAGAAATCATTAAGAATTAACTTTTATGGGATAACAAAGATGGATAATATATCATTAAATTATTATTCTATACATACCATTTCAAATCTTTTCAACAAATCATAATAAAATAATAAAAAAATAAAAATTTATAAGTTAGATATAAAGTAATTATATTTTATGATTTTGATTTTATATATGAATTAGGGATGACATAAATTAATGATTAATATATTATAATATTTTAAATTTTATTTAAATATAATTCTCAGTCCTATTTTCAATTTAACTTTTCATTATTCAATACAGTAAGAGAAAAATATCTTAAGCTTTTAATATATTATAATATTAAAAGTTATCGTAATATATTATTAAAAATAATTCAAAATAATTATAATTTATTATAAATTTAAAATTACAAAATCAGCCTACAGATTTGGGTCGGATTTGAGCTGACAAAAAAATTACTATCAATATGTAATTTTGGTTGAGACTCCTATGGAATTCCAACCCATTATATAATTTTTAGTTGAAATATTATATTCTAGTATGTTATAACGATCTTTAATAATTTAAGAAAAAAAAGAGATTTTAAGAACATCACTTCTATTATTTTTGAAAAAAAAAAAAATTGGAATTTCATCTCATTCCATCACTTTCTATTATTTTTTATATCCTTCAATTCCATTCATTTTATAATATCTAAACATAACCTTAATTTCTTTCCTAGTAAGTTTATTTCTCACTTTTTTTTCTGATGTTCTAAGCTGTTCCATATTAAAAACTAATGTATCCGATGCTTAGAGTATGTAGATAAACAAAGCATTTGTATATGAATATTTTCTGATGCTGTTATATATTAAACAAATGTATCCGATAGTTAGAGTATATGAAGATTTTGATAGTAAAAAAAAAGAAGAATGATAGAAAGAAAGAGTTTGTCAGATGATAGATAGGTCCAATCCCATCGAAGATTGCACAGCAAGAGGCGTGAAGTACTAGTGTACTAGAAGAATAGCTTTTCTGATGGGGCTGCTGCATTGCTCTGAACTTTGAAGGAATAGCAAAGCTAGTTTTATCAGTAGTCATACACTACTAGTACTAGTACTTGTTCATTCATTTCAGTCTATTCTATCTTCTGACTATTCCTTTCTTCTTTCTATGAGTCATAATATTCTCTTTCTCATTGGTTATTGGTTTTTGTTTGGTTTTGTTATGGGAAGCAAATCTCAGTCAGAAAAGCCCCCCATCCTTCCCCCTCCCCCTCCTCCTCCTCTCACTGCTTTCTTCAATCACGCTGTCTTGTTCATGTCATATCTACACCCATTCAACACTCCTTCTATCATTTTTGGAAAAAGTTCTATTACTCTTCTTTGGAAATCTTTGTCTTCCTTCAAGAAATCTCCTTTTTTAGATAAAGTGTAACTAAACTCTTTTAGTATATTGTTTTCTTTCCCAACCAATCCCTACATTTTCATTTCTTTCTTCTCTATTTATTTCGAGCAACTCAATCACTCTTACTTTTGATACCTATTTCACATTAATGAATATTATATATCATGTTGAACTTGAAATTACATGATTTATATGACTTTATTTGAAAAAAAATATATTCAATTCTATCCCATTTTGAAAAAATATTCATGGATGTCCCATTTTCTTTGTCCTTCTATCCATGGAAGGGAGAATAGCTGAATGAATTTTTCCTATGTGTGCTCGTCCAATGAAAGGGATGAAAGGGAGAGTGTTTGAATATTTTAATATTTTTTTCATAATTTAGTTTATTTAATATTTTAAATAAATTTAATAATACATACAATTATAAATATACAATTTTATTAATAAAATAATATTAAATTGATTTTTTTCATAAATAAAATTTTGACTATAAACTATAATTATTAGTTTATACCCTTTTGTTGATTTTTTTTTACCGCTATGCCACACAGAGAAAAATAATATACCAAAATACCATATTTTTTGAAAAGGTTCGTCAATTGAATGGAGAATCGGTGATTTTCGCAGAAGTTGACAGGGTTGATAGGGGTTCGTCCAAGGTGTGTACAAATCCATGATTTTTTTTTAATTTTAGTTTTAATAATATTTTAATTAATATAATATTATTAAAATTATTATTTAATGATAACAATTATTTAATTAATATATTAATTAAAAAAGTATGTTTATAAATAATTTTATTTATTTTAGTTAGACAAGAAAAAAATACAATAATAAACTAATTTATTAATTATTAGTCGGAATCATTTTTGGAAATTATTTTTGCAATGATTTTAAAGAAGATTTTTCGGAATAAACTAAAATGATTTCCAAAAAAATTAGATTTCAAAAATTATTTTCGGAATGATTTTAAGGAAATTTTTTCAAAATAAACTAAAATGATTTTCGAAAAAGTTGATTCCGAAAATTATTTTCGGAATGATTTGAAAGAAATTTTTTCGGAATAAACTAAAATGATTTTCGAAAAAGTTGATTTCAAAATTATTTTCGGAATCAATTTTTCTGAATAATTTTCATAATCATTTTCTCGGAATTATTTTCGGAATCATTTTTTTTGAAAATCATTTTAGTTTATTCTGAATTTTTTTTTTTAAAATCATTTCGAAAATAATTTTCGGAATCAAATTTTTCGGAAATCATTTTAGTTTATTCCGATTTTTTTAAAATCATTCCGACTAATAATTAATAAATTAGTTTATTATTGTATTTTTTTCTTGTCTAACTAAAATAAATATAATTATTTATAAAAATATTTTTTGTAATTAATATATTAATTAAATAATTTTAAAATGATTTCCATAAAATAATTAAAAACATTATTAAAACTAAAACAAAAAATAAAATAGTAAAATCATGGCTTTGTACCCCTTGGATGAACCCCTCTCAACTTTTTTTGACATCACTCATTCGTCCATCCAATTGGCGAACCTTTTCAAAAAAACATGTCAATGGAAAATTATTCAAAATAGTGACATTTTGGTATATTCTATTTTTTTACCACATTTTACATGTCCACACATCACTATCGTCTAATTATTTTATTTTATTTTATTTTATTTAGTTTAATTAATTAATTAATTAAATAAATAATTAAAATCAGTCTTTTAGAAATAAAAATAATTAATTAATCAACATCAAGCGATTTTTAAAATGTTTCACCTACCCTCATCCAATTCCACAATTATTTCATGTCAATTCAAAATTTTCCATTTAAATTCAAAACACGTGAATCAAACGACTTGATCAACATCAAGTTCTTTTCATCTTACTAAAAGTTCTTTGAAATCTTTTTTTAATTAAATCGGTTGAAAGAGGATTGTTTTGGACGTAATATCCTCTATTTTCCATGAGTATTTGATTGTTACTCGTACTTAGCTTGTTGTTTGAATAATTGTCTTCCGTTCAAAACACAATAATTAACCGAATTTAGTTTAGTTTGGTCTTTATTTGATGAAAAAAGATTGGTTTGAACGTAATATTCTCTCTTTTCCTTGAGTATTTGAATGCTAGTTGTAATTAGATTCTTGCTCGAATACTTGTCTTCCGTTATGGACTTAAGATTTATTTTACCTCACAAATTTCATAAATAATTTGGATGAAAAATGATTGGTTTAGACGTAATATCCTCTATTTTCCCAGACTATTTGAATACTAGTCGTAATTATCTTGTTGTTCTCATACTTGTTTTCCACCTAAAAAGCAATTCCAACCAGTCAAACCTCTTTTTTTGCCTCAGTGCGTTGTCAAAATCTTGTCATAGACGAAAGATACTTCGTTCATTCTGAAACGATGAAAACAACACTTCGTTCCTACTATGTGCGAGTAGTAAGTAAATTTTTTCGCTCGAATGCGATGAGAACATAAATTTGTGATAATCCAGATTATGTTGTTCATTTTGATGCGATGCAAATGTTCACTTCTCCATGTTTTGGGTAACAATCAATATTTTCCATTTGGATGTGATTAAGTACATTTTGCTAAAATCAACCAACCACAAACATTTTTTACCCAGAACTACATATATTTTAATTCCTCATCGCACTAGAGGATACGTAGGAAGAAGACTCGCAATCTTGTCAAGTACACTAGTAAAAAACTTATTTTTAGTTGATCTGACCTAATCAGGAGGGACCTTTCAGTGATGAGCAGCTACGGAGATGAATTGGGGGTGTGTCTGCAATGCACTCTAATGCCAAAGTAAGAAAGTACGAGTACATAATAGGTAAAGTAGAGAATAGAATGTTCAGAATACCTGACCCTCTGGTGAAAGAGGATATTTATAGTGTTTCTCAGCGCTGGGCCAAGATTATCCCCATGGTCTGGGTTAGCTAGGCCCAAGGAAGAACTTCCAAGGACTGTGTAGGAGCAGATAAGACATAACGTGGTTTTGTCCTTAGTCTAACTGCCCCTAAATATCAGGAGATAATAGTGGAAAGTTGGGTGACGTGGAGCACGTGGGGGAGACACCCTCCCCACCTTTCCTTGTTATTGGATTGTGGATCGTGTCCGACAACTGGGTCTCTGCCTGATGCATACTGTGTCAGCCCAGTCCAAAACATGAGCCCCCAAGTCGCAACTCCGGTATGGAGTGATGACTTAAGCGTAAGTATGTCGAGCAGATGTTTCACCGATGGCGAGGCCAATGGATGTCGAGGACATTTTCTCGTGCTTGTCGAGGTTCGCCCAAAGATGGTGCGGGCAAGGCCTTGATGGAGTTTCGATATGTCGAGGAGTGGTTTCGCGCTTGAGGATTCCTTTGAATTTTGTGGTTTCGAGGACGCATGTGCTCGGTACATCGAGGAGAGATTTGGTGGCCCTTGGAGTTCCCAAGGGTGACGTTTCAGTCTTTTCGTCTCCTTCCATAATGGCATTTAATGTGTATCACTTTGTTTTACGTGTGACGGCGCATTAAATGCCTGACTGCCTAGTGGAATCTAGGTAGCTTAGCCAATGATGGCCTAGGCATGCCCTCCCACGTGGGAGCCTATAAAAGGGGTTTGGGGAGAATTTCCTTCAACTTCTCATTTTCACTCTCAATTATTCTCAGAGGTTCACCGGACGCTATCTCTTTCTCACCGGAAACGCATCGCCGTCTTCATCGCAACCGCGCCATCACTTTGTCAGAAAACATATCAGGTAAAGCTCCTTCTCTCTTCCTGGTAATTTAGGTTTAATTCGTCATTTCCACGGTGGTTTCTTCCACCGGAGTGGTCGAGGAAGCCCCTCCTCGGTCTTCATTTATGGGAATTCTGATGAATGTCCCGAGCATTCCTTAATTTTTCCATGAATGTGTCGAGCAATCTCTTGAATTTACGATGAATGTCCCGGGAACCCTTTAAATGTCTCGAACACTCTTTGAATGTCCGGTGCATCTTCTTATGAATTTTCGTTGAATGTTTCGGGCGCCGTTTGAATGTCCCGGGCATCTTTCAATTTTTTTCATCAATATCCCGAACATCTTTTGATGAATGTCCTCGACATTCCTTGGGTTTGTGATGAATGTGTCAGGCGCTTTTTCCCTAGCCCTGGCCTTCGCCCTTTCACTTGAACTGCGGTGGAAGGGTGAATCTGATGCGACGTTGGATTCACCAATTTCCTCTGTTTTTCAGGTAATGTGGATCAGAGAGCTGAGGATGTCCCCGCGGAGGACATCGACATAAAGGTAGACGAGAAGGAGTGGGACAAACAAGAGCATGTTGTGAGCATGAGTGTGCATGCTGCCTCCGGGGAGCCCGATCTATCTTGGGTCGGGGAAGAACTGTTGGAAAAATGTTTGCGTTTTATACAAGATTCTCGCATTGCTCATACGGTCGTGGAAGACTTTTCCCTGGGGTAACCCCACAACTGGTAGTGTTATACCCTTCTCCCTGAACAATGAATTTGCTCGGCCTTTTGGGGAACGCGGTTCCCGATGTACGAGTTCGCTTTTAGAGAGGAGGGGATCCGACTTCCTTTCACCAGCTTTCAGGAGGGCATCTTCAGAAGACTCGACTTGACTCCTTCCCAACTTCCTACTAATGATATCACGTTCGTTCGAGCGTTCGAACTGGTATGCCAACACCTTGAAATCGGCTGCACCTTGCCCCTCTTTTTCCGGGTCTTCCACCTACAGCGGTCGATCGCAAATGGGCGACACAAATGGGTCTTGTTCAAGTAGTCGATAAGGCTTTTCAAGACTTATCATGATTTTGTCCAAAATTCTAAGGACATATGGTATACGGTGAAACCCCTCACTTCACGTTTTCTGAATAATATATATGTCATGCAGCGAGACACTCGGGGCGAGGAGCGTATTGTCTCGGCCATTCCACTTGAGTGGAAACAAGCTCATTTTAATTGGTCAACCGATCACTTCTTTGTGAAGCCCGAGAATCTTGGGCTTGACGACGCGGACACCTATGATAGATTAGTGGCATATGTCCAGAGTTTTACTCTCTCTCAGTGCATGGACCAGCTAGATAATCTCGTTTTGGAAGACGACGAGGAGCCCCTCTTCGAGACTCGGTTGATGAACACCAAAGCGGTGCTCGAGTACAAATCGGATGAGAGTCCCTCCGTATTTTAGGTAGTTTATGTTCGGCTCTTTTTTACCTTGTTGTTTTTATTCAATAATTGACTTATTCTTTTCTTTTTGTAGCTGCCATATCTAACCTTAAGGATTGCGTCCTTAAGCTGTCTAACAAAGGCGCGGGAAAGGGTCCGAAGAAGGCTGGAAAGATCCATGTCTGCCAGGTGGTCGCTGAAGATGTGGTCGGTGGCTCAGGGACTCCTACTCCTCCTCCAAACTCTCCTCATGTTGTGGTGACGCCAGTCAGCCCAGTTGTCGAGCGAGAAACTCCTCCTCCCAAACGTCAACGTGGTGAAGACTCACCGAGCCAGGATGCTGCTACGGGTGAGGGTTTGCCCAAGAGCCAAGGGACTTACCTCCTTCCCTTTTGCCATCTCCAACGAGAACTTTTCAGCGTTGAAGGTTTCGTTGGGGTATCAAATGATGAAGTCAAGGCAAACCTTGATCTGGACAAGGCGACCATATGGGATAATTTGTCTCAAGAAATCACCGTTTTGATCAGGGTTATGAAGAAGACCTTGGTATTGTCCGACAACACTTGCCCTTTGTCTAAGCTAGAGGTCGTAAAGGAGGCGTTGAAGTCGTCGAAGAAAAAGAGGGAGCAGCTCTCGCACGATTTCTTCGACTACAGGGAAAAACATAGGCTCCAGAAGGGGTTGATGATCGAGCTAGGCGAGGTTAGGATCGAGTGGGACGGCCTGGAGGACGAGAATAAAAAGCTCAAGGTTAGAGAGGCTGAGTTCGACGAGGCTGTCGAGGAAAATAAGCGCCTCCGCCTGAGGGTGAAAGAGCTAGAAAGCCTGGTTGCCCCCTTCAAGGAAGAAAGTGAGGAGGATAAGTCTTTGAGGAGTCGCGTTGATTTGATTTCTTAGATCATGCAGCTGGAGAGCTACTGCATAAAAACTCTTCAGCTGGTTTTGATAACACTGTCGAGCAACTGAAGATCGTCAACCCAGGGCTGGTGACCGAGGGGACCGCTTTCAACTATGATGTGGTTGATGGCGAGATTGTCTTTCTGATCGTCAACTCAGTCGATGAAGAGGAAGAAAAGGGCGAGGATGATGAGAAGGTCTGGCATGCGCACCATGGTTATTTTGTCGGCATGTGTGTCGTTGTTTGTTTTATGGGCCAACATGCCATTTTGTACTTGGGCACAACCCCCTCTTTTGTAATTTTTTGCTGGCTAGTTTTTGTCGGTTGTTTGAAATGAAAAAATTTATTTGCTAAGTGTTTTTTGTTAAGTTAATTGTATGTGAACTTGTTGTTGCTCGACTTAATGTACTCGTCGGTTTAGGGAACTGGTGAGGTTGCGGGTTTTACGTCCGCAGATAAATGGGATGAAGGTCGCGATCGAGGCCCGAATCCTGTGGCTTGTATTTTACCATCATGAACTGGGTGTCCTGCCAACGTGGTACTGCGACATGGGAATTCATTTGAAGTATCCTCTGTTGAGGAGGATCGTGCCCGTCTTTCTGGATTGTAGACCCTCATTTTGATTGAAATAGAGAATCATGGTCGTACCTTCCATGCTCTTGTGGTCGTGCTATTGTCTAGCTGTAATATTGCTTAAGTTTTTCAGTGTTCCAGGGTCGATCAAGTTTCTGTCCTTATAGGTTTTCAAGGTAGTATGCTCTGTTGTCCCTCTTGTCTCGGACTCGATACGAGACTTCCCAGTTCGCGACCATTTTGCCTTATCACAGACTCTTCTAATTCCAAAAGAGGACGAGTCTGTCGACTTGGAATTCTCTTTTAATGAATCTTGTGTCATGGCGCAGTGCCACCTTTTCTTTCGGGGATGCTTCCCGAAGGGCCGCCTCAGACCGTATTTCCTCGACAAGGTCGAGCTATACTCGTAGCGCTTCTTTGTTCAGCTCCTCATTGAGGGGCGCTTCCGTTCGTCTTTAGGGCTCTCGAATTTCTACTGGGATGATCGCCTTAGTTCCGTAGGTTAGCCGGAATAGGGTCTCCCCAGTTGTTGAATGTGGAGTCGTGCGGTAGGCCCAGAGTACGCTATGTAACTCCTCGACCCAAGCTTTTTTGCTTCACGTTGTCTGCATTTCAGAACTCGTAAGATTACCCTATTAGCCGCCTCTGCCTGGCCGTTAGTCTAGGGATGTTCGACGGACGTGAAATGTTGCTTTGTGCCCAGATTAGGAACGAAATCTTGGAATCTTCTGTCCGTGAACTGCGTCCCGTTATCGATGACGAGGACCTGGGGTATGCCGAAGCGGGCGAGGATGTTTATTTTGAAGAAACAGAGTATTTTTTGCGTTGTAATTTTAGAGAGGGCTTCGGCCTCGACTCACTTTGTGAAGCAGTCGACACCTACGATAAGATATTTATTTTTGATAGGATCCGGTCACGAAGGGCCCGAGGATGTCCATCCCCCATCAAGTGAAATGCCACGGGGAGGACAGGGTCTTAAGCTCGTTAGGGGGAGCTAGGTGAATATCCCCGTGTCTCTGGCACCTGTCGCATCTCTTGACGTGTTCTTTTCTGTTGTGTTGCATCGTCAACCAGTAGTAACCTGCTCGAAGTACTTTCCATGCTAGGGATTTCCCTCCGAGATGTTGAGCGTTAATTCCTCTGTGGATTTCTCACAGGATGTCGGGGACCTTTTCTTCGTCGACGCATTTGAGTAGTGGGATGGAGAATCCTTGTTGGTAGATTTTTACTTCGACGAAGATGTAGGAGCATGCGTTCTCTTGGTCGTGGATGCCGCTTTTGGGCCGGTAGGCAGTTCGTCCTTCGTGAGGTAATTATAAACAGGGTCATCCAACAGTGGGCGTCGCCGATGGCATTCACGTTGAGTGGAGAGGACGGATTCTCGATTCTTGGTCGCAGGAGGATTTCTTGAATCACTGATTTGTTTCCGCCTTTCTTCCACGTGTCTCGCCAGTTTAGACAAGATGCCTGCTCGCGTATTGTGCTTGCCCTGAATGTGTTGGACCTCCCAAGAGTCGAACTTTTATAATTTTACTTTGATGAGGGCTAAGTATTCAATTAGATTGTCGTTCTTCTCCTGATACTCTCCTCGTACCTGGGATGATATGAGCTGAGAGTTGGTGTATATTTTTACTTCTTTTGCCCCTAGGTCTTCGGCCAGTCGTAGACCTGCCAGGAATGCTTCGTATGCTGTCTGATTATTCGAAGTCGGGAAGGCTGTTGCACCCCAAAATTTGCCCTCACAATACAAGACTTTGTGTTCTAAGAAGGTTCACAAGGTTCACAAGATTCACAATGCTTACAAAACCTTGCATTGAGGTTCATGAAGTCTACAAGTCACTTTATGAGGTTCACAAGGTTCACAAGATTCACAATGCTTACAAAACCTTGCATTGAGGTCCATGAAGTCTACAAGTCACTTTATGAGGTTCACAAGGTTCACAAGACCTCCCATGAGGTTCACAAGGTTCACAAGACATTTTATGATGGTTCACAAGGTTCACAAAGTTCACAATTGGTCAGAAGAGTTGACAATTCCCTCAGACAATGCACCTCCTAAGCAGTGCATCCAAAACTAGGGTTTTGACTTTAATCAGGCTAAATGGACTTCCAAGACTTCAAGTGAGCTTCATAACATCTTATATGTGTTTAAGAACCCCCATGACAAGTTTCAAGAATTTTCTCAAAAGTTTGCTCAGTCAAATGATCAGATAAGTCAAAATCAGTCAAAGTAGTTAAAAAGTCAAACTGAGGTCAACTGTGGTCAAACCAGAGTCAAACTTCATGATTTTTTGCCAACATCAAGTATATGAAGTAAAATTCATCATTTGATCAAGGGTTGATCATGATTCATCAAGGAGATTTCAGATCATCAAGAATCAGGAGTTTCTAAATTAAGGTTTTCTCAGCAAAAGTCAACTGAACTTTGACCAGCCATAACTTTCACATACTTCATCACCAAGTCTCCATCCAAAGCTCATTTTGAAGGAAATTGAATTCTCTACAACTTTGTGTCTCACAAGCCAAGCCCAAAAATGCTTCATTTGGAAGGTATGAGCTAAGACATTATAGGTCCTTTTGAAAGTCAACAAAAAGTCAACAACTTCAAAAGGGCATAACTTGAGATTGGTAAACGATATGGACATGAAACCAGTGGGGTTGGTTAGAGGACTCTTCAAGCTTTCCAAAATGTCCAAGAACACCCTCATAGCACTAAAATTGAAGAATGTGTGCCCTTGCAAAGTTGGGAAATTTTGGGATGGTTCATGAAGAAAATGGAGGTCTAAAACCAATTTTTTCCAAATGGGCTTGCCAAATAATGACCCAATCCACATTAAAACATCTTGCACGAAATTAAAATGATTTATTCATAATTTTATTCATTTTGTTTTTATTTATTATGATTTTTATATTAAAAAATCATTTTAAATTCAAATAAAATATAAAATAATGAAAATTAAATTTGATTTGGTTTCTAGAAGGTCTTAAATCATATTTAGACTTGATTGATACAAGAGTAATGAGAATCATACCAAAATAGCAAGTGTTTATGCAAAAAAAAATTGATTTTCAAAGGCCATCTTTTTGAATCTTTTTAGATCAAATCTTCCACACAAATGATCAATTTTTCTGACCTAATACATCATCCTATAAGTACTTGACACAAACCTAATGCAAGGGACGAATTTTGCAGCCTCAAGAACACATTGCAAAGTTCAAAAATTCTTCAAAATAATTGGATTCGGATTTTGAGATTGAGACAATTTCAAAGCTTCACAAAGGTTGCATTAGCTTCCTTGACCTTCATTGATCATGATTCAATACTCATAAGCATCAAAACCATGTTGTAATGCACAAACCGAATCAGTTTTATGTCATATGTAACTTGCTTTCGATTCCATTAATTTGTGTGCTGTTTGTTGATTTTGACCTACTAATGTGATTTGTTTTGATGTGGTGAAGCTTTCTGGACAATTGAATTTGAGTTTCGTGGCTAGAATCAAAGGAAGCCATTGTTAGGGTTTCGGTTGAGTTTTTAGGGTTTCATGCTAAACCAAAAATAAATAAATTTTAAGAACATAGGGAGATTGTGTGAACCATGAGGATCATAATACACTGATCAATTGAAAGAAATTGTACTGTTTCGTTGGTGTTTGATTTTCGCAGGTTCTGAGTATGGAAGAACACGCAGGAAAAATCGTAGGTAAAATCGTATGAATTTTCGCAGGTAAGAGGTAGAAGAAGAAGCTGCGCGCGAAATTCCAGATTCAAAAATTGTTTAAAAAATATTATTATTTGTTTCTATTTTATTTCACAAGCCTGTTGCTTGTCCCAGTGGAAGAAGGTGCGCATGTTTTGTTTGAGGACTTGCGTTCGAGTCCTAGCTTCACCATCTTTTTCTTGTTTTTTTTCACATAATTCACACTTTTAATATATTATGATTTAAAGTGACTACATCACCAGATGCGCTCACCCAGCAGGATTGGTAATGTGATTGTGTGTATGTTGGTAAGGTCCTGGGTTCGAATCCCCCAGGCCTTTTGCTTGTTTTCTCTTTTTTCTGATTTTTAGGTGTAAGTGCACAAAACTAATTTGAGGCCCTTTCCTTTCACCTGCGCGCGCTGGCCTGGTGGTATGGCATGGGTGTTGTCAAGCAAGGCATCCTGGGTTCAATACCCAGCCAGGTAAGTTTCATTTTTTTTTATTATTTTATTGTTTTGTTAATTATATTATAATCATGTTTAGCATGCTTAGATAATTTTATGAAAAAATAATATGTAAATATTTTCTAATTCTAAACTTAATTTTATAATTATACATTAAAAATTAAAAAAAAAAACATGTATATAATAATAATTAGATTTATATTTTGTTGCATATAAAGTTTAATTTATTCTTACAAACTCTAATTTATTCATAATATTTTTTAAAAAAAAAACCCTAGTTCAATTTTATAAACTATTAAACCCTAATTATTTTTATAAACCCTAAAAAATATATTTTCTAAAAAAACCTAATTCTTGTTTATAATTTTAATTAATAAATAAAATTTTTATTATAACCCTTAAATTTATAAATATAATTGTATGATCATTTTTTTATCATGTATATATTTTATTAAATTTTGTAAATGTAATCATAATTAATCCTATTTTTTTTTATAATATGTAAATATGACTTAAATTGTTTATATTCTTAATTTTTGCATTTTAATAATTGTTAATGTATGCTTAGGAATAGTTAAAATTGTTAAAATAATTTTATAATTTTATTTTCATAATATGTTTAAAATTAATTCTTATAATTTGCATATAATTCAAAACTTTATAATAATTAATTTAATTATTCATTTTTTTATTATTTTAAATAATTGTTTATATTAAAATCTAATCTTTAATTATTATATTTTGCTTATTATTTTAATTTTGTTCTTATGATATTTTTTTACTAACCCCCTTTATTTGAAAATTGTGATTATTATTATAATTTCACTAACCCAATTTTTATTATTATATATTTTGCTTTATTTATTTAAATTGTTTATTTATCATTGATGTAATTGCTCCTTGGTGTAAATATTTTAATAATGTTTAAATTATTTAATTTTATGCTATGGTTAGTAAATAGGGAGTGAAAACTATTTGTATTTAAAATTGAATTTAGATCATTTAAATTATAAGACAAATATTTAAAATTAAACACTCACACACGTAAGTCGATCTTTGATCGCCATCTCACTTTCTAGGGTTACCCCTCATTGTTGCCTAATTAAAAGGTCAAGTAGGGTGTATAAAGCAAAAGTCCCTTAAAAGTAAAGTCATCTAGTCCCTTCATAATCAAAGATCAAGTCCCTTAATGGTTGCCTTTCATAATGATCTTGTCCCTTTCGAATAATGATGACAGTCCCTCCTAAATGCTTAATACACCCTACAGTTGCCTTCATTAAACAGATGACCCTCACTTGTCCCTTACATCCAAGGTAATGACTACCTATTCCTTAATAATAGGGATAGTCTTACCATTTATAGGATAAAGAACAGAAAGACTTAAACTTTAGGGTAGGTTCCTCATAGTTACTTGCTCACTACTTCAAAACAATTTCAAACATTTCACAATTTCAAACAATTTTCAAACACAAGTTTTTTACGCATCCGTACATGGATCATTATCAAACTCTTATGAAAATTTCTATTCACACACTTCACACTTTCAAAAAAACAATTTAAAGTGAGCTAAGTAACTAAGAGCCCATGGATAACCATGGATGTAAAGGGTGCTAACACCTTCCCTTTACATAACCTACCCCCCGGACCCAAAAATCTTTTAAAAGGTCTTTCCTGTTCTTTTATGCCTTTCCTTTGGATAAAATAAAAGTCGGTGGCGACTCTTGCTATCCGCAACATTTAACTAAAGTCAGTTCTCCCACCGTGTTACAGAACTGGCGACTCTGCTGGGGATTTAATATTAAAGAGGGGTACCCTTAGGAATTAGATCACTTTAAATTGTTTGCCTTGTTTGCTTTACTTTACTTGTTGGGCTCTTATGTGTGAAAGGTCCTAACCCGGATCTAGTGTACCTTAGGTAAATGGCAATAGACCAAGGAAACTGTACGACGTATATCGATATGGTTGATCTGGTGGCCATAATTAGTGTGACTTCTTGGTTGATGCTTATGTTCCTTAAGTCAAGTTGAGGATAATATGAGGCTGCCATATGTTGTCAATGCACTAACTAACTTTTAGAACCCTAGTTATCCCATCTTGGCCTTTAGAAAGTAGTGAGGTAACCGGCTTTGGTGCAGACTGAAGTTGGTTGATACTCGATACTACGCTCATTGAGATTCTAAACTTGGAGGGTTTTGGTTGGCAAGTAAGTTGCCTTCTAAACAACCACCCTTGTGAAGGATCAATGATATTGAGATCCCTTAGAACCTGGTTACTTTGTAGGACAGGATGAACCATCTAACTTCAGGGGAGGGTACTTACCTTTAAACCTCATACAAGCCTCTAAACCTAGGGCTATGGTGTGACTTGTTTGTGTGTGCCACATGTTTGTGATTGAACATAACATCATGACATCATCATGCATCATAAGCATAGCATTTTCACTAACCATTTCAAGGACCAAAGGATTTATCTTTGTTCTTTGTTGCAGGTCATGGCTTCTGTTCGTAGAAACACTATCAGGATTAACTTTGTAGGCATACCTGCTAAGCTTAAAGAGTTGGTTTCTCAAGTGTCTGATCATTCCCAGTTCATTAAGAGACATGGTCACCTATTGGATCTAGTCACTTCAGGGTTCAATGAAGACATGATGAGTGTTCTGTTTCAGTTCTTTGACCCTAAGCACCATTGCTTTACATTCCCTGACTATCAGCTGGTTCCTACAATGGAAGAGTTCTCTAAACTTCTAGGCATACCTGTTCTTGATCAAAGACCCTTCACAGGCTTGGAGAAGGAGCTTAAACCAAAGGTTATTGCTGCGGCTCTACATCTGAAGAAGTCTGACATTGTTCTAGAAACGAGAAGCGGAGTTAAGGGTATTCTTGCTAAGGTATTAATGGATAAAGCTCAAGTATTCTTGAAGGCCATGAGCTATAATGCTTTTGAGGAGATTTTAGCCTTGCTGATATATGGCTTAGTATTGTTCCCCAATCCAGATCAGTTCATAGACGTTCATGCCATCAATATATTCCTGAGTCACAATCCAGTGCCTACCTTACTTGGAGACATCCTGCATTCTCTTCACACCCGTACTACAAGGGCAAGAGGAACTTTGATGTGCTGCATACCTTTGCTTTCTAGGTGGTTTATTTCTCACCTTCCTCGCTCAGTAATGAAGAATGAGCAAGGGTTCAGATGGTCCAAGAGGATCATGTCACTTTCTCACTCAGATATTCATTGGTGCTCCAGATCTATGGAGAATGTCACTATCATTGACCGTTGTGGGGAGTTTCCTAATGTGCCACTTCTAGGCATAAGAGGAGGCATCACCTACAACCCCTCTCTAGCTTTACGACAGTTTGGTTATGCTCGGAGTGATGGTCCACATGACATGTTGATCCAGGGCATTGTATTTGATTACGACAACGATCTTCAAGGTTACCGTCAGAGATTCATACGAGCATGGGGAAAAGTAAACAGGGTTGACAGCAAGACACTGGAGCCTAAGTACACTATTCCTATGGAGGCTTATCTCAGATGGGTGCGATCTCATGCTCAGACTCTCATGATGCCATATCCTGCTATCTTGCCAGTTACCATGGAACCTGTTGCTGAAGGAGACACTGCTTATACCATCCTTCACCGAGACATGCCTACTGACATGGAAGACTTACAGAGATCCTGGATCCAACTGAAGGAGCAAAGGGATACTTTCGAGGCTCATTACAAAGCAAGCCAAGAAAGAGTCCTAGAACTAACAAAGCAACTTCACGAGGAACGGAATCTCAACTCATACCTCAACACAAAGAGGAAACGTCCATGGGAGACTTAAAACCCCATCTTTTGTACTACGTCCATGGGAGACTTAAAACCCCATCTTTTGTACTTATTTCATTTCATTTCTGTAAGCCCAAGAGGCAAAACAAATTTGTTACTAATAAAAGTTTACTTTCTTGATTGTTTAAGAAAATTTAAATCTTGCGGTCCTTGAAAACATTGCATATGCATTCACATATCATTTCATTGCATCACAGGTTTATAATTATGCACAGGTTTCTCATCTTCTCGCTGTTTATTTCAGCAATGGCTCTTGAACAATCAGTTAAGGATCTCCAGGCACAAAATGCATAGTTCCAAGAGCTTATCTTGAACCTGTCCAAGGGGCAGGATGAATTGAAGGCACTGCTGGCCAAGAAGACTAAGAAGACTAGAAGGTCAGGTGGCCTGATCAACATGGGAAGAAGGTTCAAAGGTCTTGCCAAGACCAAAGAACCAGTTGAAGACTATGAATCTGAAGAATATGAAAAAGAGGGAGGCAGTCTACACAACACTATGGGGGACTCTGATTCTGAGGCTAATTACTACCATGAGCCTAATGAAGATAAATTCAAGATGCTGGTGGATAGGATGGATGCCATGGAGTTGCAGAAGTCATTTGGGCTGGATTTTGAGGATTTGAGTTTGATATCTGGGGTAGTCATACCCATTGGTTTCAAGGTTCCTACCTTTGTTGTTTATGATGGGGTCTCTTGTCCCAAGCTGCATTTAAGGTCTTATGTCAGAAGAATTCAACCTCACACTGCTGATAAGAAATTGTGGATCCATTTTTTTCAAGAGAGCTTATCTGGAGCTCAGTTGGAGTGGTATTATCAGTTGGAGAGTGTCAACATCAGGGATTGGAATGATCTTGCTGAAGCTTTCTATAAGCAGTATCAACATAATGCTGACTTAGCCCCCACTTGCATGCAGCTTCAGAGCATGTCTATGGGTGTCAAAGAAAGTTTTAAGGAGTATGCTTAGAAGTGGAGAGATTTAGCTGGAAGAGTTCAACCCCCTTTAACTGACAGGGAATTGGTTGATATGTTCATGTGTACGCTGAATGGTCCTTTTTACAGTCATCTCATTGGAAGCTCATCATCTGGCTTCACTGAGTTGATAATGACAGGAGAGCGCGTTGAAAATGGCATAAAGAATGGTAAGATCCAAGTGGGTACTTCCTCATCAGGTGCTGCAAAGAAGCCTCCCACTGGGAAGAAAGAATCCAATGTTGTTTATGGTCAGCCTGATCGTAACAGAAGGCATCAGTCTGTTAGTGCAGTTCATATTTCAAATCCAACTCCTGCAACAACAGAGCAGCCACAGGGCAACCAACAGAGGGCTAGAAGGCAGTTCACTAAGATCAACATGTCAATGGCTCAGGCATTGCAACACTTGTTGAAGGCTGAACTTATTACTTTGAAAGAGGCTCCTCAGAATCCTAATGTTACCTCTCCCAGGTACAATCCCAATGCACGATGTGCATATCATTCAAACTGTCAGGGACATGATACTAATAACTGTTGGGTCTTGAAGAACAAAATTCAAGATATGATTGAGGCTGGAGAGATTGAGTTTGACCCTCCGGGTACTCCAAATGTGATTACTGCTCCAATGCCAAATCACGAGAAGACTGTCAATGCCATTGATGAAGATTTACATATCCATTCAGTTGCGGAGTTGACTACACCATTGTCTGTCATCAGGAAGAAGTTAGTACAAGCTGGTTTCTTTCCGGGTTGTTGTGAAGATTGTGTCTATTGTGAGTATAATCCAGATATTTGTTGGAGGTTGAAGGACGGAATTCAACGTCTCATGAATAATTACACCATAGTGTTTGAAAGGAGACCACCTTCTGTGGAGAGTATGGTGGAGCATATTACTAAAGGTAGGAAGATTGGAGAGGTTGACATGGTTGACAAAGTGCCGGTGAGAATCACTTCAAAGGGACCTATTAAAATCACCCATCAGGGTCCAATCAAGATTACTGCTGAAGGTCCTGTGAAAGTTGTTGCTGAAGCCAGAGTGGCTCCTATGGTCATTACCACTCCTGGTCCTATTCTGTATATGTCTGATAAAGCTGTGCCTTGGCACTATGGATCTGATGTTTACATCCATGGTGTTAAGCAAGAACCCTTAGCTGATGTGCCTGTTGATGTTGACAATATTGCTGGATCTAGTAAGATCACACGTAGTGGAAGAGTCTTCTCACCTCCAGTTACTTCCAAGAATGCAGCTACTCCTGCTGCTACTTCCACCACTGATGCTCGGGGCAAAGGTCCTGTTATTGAACCTGTATCTACTGATGTGCCAGCTGCTGATGATCTTGCTAAGCAGATGGAAGAAGTATTGAAAATCATTCGCAAGAGTGATTATGACATTGTTGATCAGTTGGGGCATACTCCCTCAAAGATTTCTATGTTGTCCTTGTTATTATGTTCTGAGGCTCATGCCAAAGCCTTGATCAAGTTTCTGAAGACTGCTCATGTACCCAATGCAATTTCTGTTGACCAGTTTGAGAATTGTGTTGCCCACCTGACCTATGATAATGGGTTAGGATTTTCTGATGCTGATTTGACCCCTGCCAAGAGGGATCATAACAGGGCTCTGCATATCTCAATTGAGTGCAGGGGCACTACCCTGTCACATGTATTTATAGACAATGGTTCCTCTCTGAATGTGTTGCCCAAGGAAGTCCTGAATAAGCTGAGTCCTGAAGATGCTGTGCTGAAGCCCAGCAATATTGTGGTGAAGGCTTTTGATGGTTCTAGAAGAGTAGTGCATGGGGAAATTGATCTCCCAATCAAAGTTGGTTCTCAGATTTTCAATGCTACATTTTATGTGATGGATATTCGTCCTTCATACTCTTGTTTGCTTGGTCGTCCCTGGATCCATGGGGCAGGTGCTGTAACCTCTACATTACATCAGAAGCTAAGATATCCGGTGGAAGGAAAGGTTGTTACTGTCTATGGAGAAGAAGAATACTTTGTCAGCCATGTGAATACCTTCAAGTATTTGGAAATGGAAGGTGAATACATTGAAACTCCGTGTCAGACGTTTGAAGTGGTTCCTTGGATTGTTAATGATTATGTAGCTCCTCCGGTTGCCAAGAAAGTTCCTGTAGTCACCAGAGTACCTCCAACAATGGCAATGGCCTCCCTCAATGATGCTAGAGCTGTGGTGGATGAAGGTGGTTGTACTATTTGGGGTCAGCTTCCTGATATCCCATACAAGTCTGACAAATTTGGTTTGGGTTTCACTGCAGAGTCCCAGAAGGCTGTTCGTCGTGCTCGTGCTGTTCGTATCACCAATCAAGGGGTTATGAAAGATCAGATCAATGCTGTGGGAGACTATGATGAAGATTACAATCTGGATGCTTGGATTTTTCCTACTGTGGGTGCTGGACTCAATAATTGGAAAGCTGAAGATGTTATCCCTATCTCCTTTAGTCTGGAGTAAATACTATTACTGTGTTGTTACTTTTAAAGTTTGTAATTTTTGAACAATTAAACTCTTAAGCCTTGTGCCTTACCCGGGGCACAATGGTATGCTTGTTACGGGATGTCATTTCATTTGCATACTTCATTCAATAAAAATCAGTGGACGTTTCGTTTTCGTAAATATTGTGTTCCTTGTCTTTCTTTTCTTTTATTTTTGTTTTATCAGCTATGTGTTCTTACACACACCCACATCACTAAAATGCAGATCTTCGTCCACTCTGGATCCTGTTGATAACAGTTCTACTATTGCCAATTATAATTTCGAGAATTCGATCTATCAAACTGAAGACGGAAATGAGGACGATTGTGAAGTACCTGTAGAGCTTTCTAGGTTGTTACAACAAGAAGAGAAAGCTATACAGCCACATGAAGAGCCAGTCGAAGTTGTGAATCTGGGAACTGAAGAAAACAGGAAAGAGGTCAAGATAGGGGCTGAATTAGAGGATAGTGTCAAGAGCAGATTGATTCAAATGTTACGTGACTATGTAGAGATCTTTGCTTGGTCTTATGAAGATATGCCAGGGTTAGATACAAACATTGTAGTTCACCGTTTACCAGTAAAAGAAGATTGTCGTCCAAAGAAGCAGAAGGTTCGTCGTATGCGTCCTGAAATGTCAGAAAAGATCAAGGCAGAGGTAATGAAACAGTTCAATGCAGGGTTCTTAGCAGTGACTTCTTATCCTCAGTGGGTTGCAAATGTGGTACCGGTTCCTAAGAAAGATGGTAAGGTACGTATGTGTGTAGACTACAGGGATTTGAACAAGGCCAGCCCCAAAGATGACTTTCCACTTCCTCATATTGATGTCCTGGTAGACAACACTGCTCAGCATAAGGTATTCTCTTTTATGGATGGTTTCTCTGGTTACAATCAAATCAAGATGGCTCCTGAAGATATGGAGAAGACAACATTTGTTACACAGTGGGGGACTTTTTGTTATAAGGTGATTCCATTTGGTTTGAAGAATGCAGGGGCAACATATCAGCGTGCTATGGTGGCTTTGTTTCACGATATGATTCATCATGAGATAGAGGTATATGTGGATGATATGATAGCCAGGTCCCAGAATGAAGAGCAACATCTTTATCATTTGCATAAATTGTTTGAGAGGTTGAGGAAATACAAGTTGAGATTGAACCCAAACAAGTGTACTTTTGGAGTTAGATCTGGAAAGCTCCTGGGTTTTATTGTCAGTGGAAAAGGTATTGAAGTGGATCCTGCAAAAGTAAAAGCTATACGAGAGATGCCAGCTCCTCGTACTGAGAAGGAGGTTAGAGGTTTCTTGGGACGATTGAACTACATTGCAAGATTTATTTCCCAATTAACTGCCATCTGTGAGCCAATCTTCAAGTTGTTGAAGAAAGATCAGGTGATGGAATGGAATGATGAGTGCCAGACTGCCTTTGATGAAATCAAGAGATATCTGCTAGAACCTCCAATTTTGATGCCACCAGTTGATGGAAGACCCTTGATTATGTACTTAACAGTGTTAGACAATTCAATGGGGTGTGTATTGGGGCAACATGACGAGTCTGGTCGAAAAGAGCAGGCAATATACTACCTTAGCAAAAAGTTTACCGACTGTGAAACAAGATACTCACTGCTCGAGAAAACTTGCTGCGCTTTGGCATGGGCTGCTCGCCGACTAAGACAGTATATGTTGACTCATACTACCTTGTTGATTTCGAAGATGGATCCAATCAAGTACATATTTGAGAAACCTGCTCTCTCTGGAAGAATTGCAAGATGGCAAATGATCTTGACAGAATATGACATACAGTATACTACTCAGAAGGCCATTAAAGGAAGTGTTGTTGCTGATCATTTGGCTCATCAAGCAGTGGATGATTACCAGTCAATAAGTTTTGAGTTCCCTGATGAAGACATTATGATTATTACCAAAGAACCTGGACAATATGACGGACCTGAACAAGGATCCCGATGGACTATGGTTTTTGATGGTGCCTCTAACGCACTTGGTAATGGTGTTGGTGTTGTGATTAGCTCCCCTAAAGGTTGTCATACCCCGATTACTGCCAGACTTTGTTTCTATTGTACCAATAACATGGCTGAGTATGAGGCATGTATCCTGGGTATTAAAGCTGCTATTGATATGAAGATTCAGTTCCTTGATGTGTATGGAGATTCAGCCCTGGTAGTTAGTCAGATTAAAGGAGATTGGGATACCAAACATGATAACCTCATTCCTTATAGAGAGCATGTGTTGTCTTTGATCCCACATTTTAAAGAGATTACCTTTGGACATATTCCACGAAGAGAGAATCAGTTGGCAGATGCTTTAGCTACCATGGCATCTATGTTTGAGATCAGCTGGGATGATGAAGCTCCCAAGATTACCATTGATAGATTTGAAAAGCCTGCATACTGCAATCAGATTGACACAGAAGGGGCAGAAGAGAAGCCTTGGTTTTATGAAGTAAAAAGATATCTTGAAGCTCAGGAGTTCCCTGAAGGGGCATCTGTCAAAGATAGGAAGTTTCTGAGAAGGTTTTCTGCTAAGTTCTTTTTGAGTAATGGGATTTTGTACAAGCGCAATCATGATTCAACTATGCTCCGTTGTGTGGATAAGAAGGAAGCTACAGAAATTATGGAAGAGATGCATGATGGGACCTTTGGCACTCACTCTAGTGGTCATACTATGGCAAAGAAGATATTGAGAGCAGGTTACTATTGGTCTACCATGGAAGCTGATTGCTATCAACACTCCAGAACATGTCACAAGTGTCAAATCTATGCTGATAAAGTCCATATACCTCCATCACCATTGAATGTGTTGACTGCTCCTTGGCCTTTTGCCATGTGGGGCATTGATATGATTGGTGAGATCAAGCCTACTGCTTCTAATGGACATCGTTTTATCTTGGTTGCTATTGATTACTTCACGAAGTGGGTAGAGGCAGCTTCATTTGCATCTGTTACCAAGAATGTTGTGGCTCGATTCATTAAGAATAATCTCATATGTAGGTATGGCATCCCCGAAAGGATTATTACTGACAATGGATCTAATCTGAACAACACTATGATTACTGATCTCTGCACGCAATTCAAGATTAAGCATCACAACTCTTCTCCGTATCGTCCAAAGATGAATGGGGCAGTGGAAGCTGCTAATAAGAACATTAAGAAGATTGTACAGAAGATGACTGTGACTTACAATGATTGGCATGAGATGTTACCATTTGCTCTTCATGGTTATCGTACCACAATACGTACTTCAACAGGGGCAACCCCATTCTCCTTGGTCTATGGTATGGAAGCAGTTCTGCCCATTGAAGTTCAGATTCCCTCCTTAAGAATTATGAAGGATGCAGGCTTGGATGAAGATGAGTGGATTCAGACTTGACTTGACCAGATAAATTTGATTGATGAGAAGAGGTTGGCATCAGTTTTTCATGGCCAGATGTACCAGAAACGAATGATCAAAGCTTTTAACAAGAAGGTTAAGCCAAAGGTATATCAGGCTGGTGACTTGGTAATCAAGCGTATTATATTACCACAGGGTGATCCTAGGGGCAAGTGGACTCCTACATATGAAGGACCATTTGTAGTCAAAACAGTATTTTCAGGAGGTGCCATGATACTTACTACTATGGATGGTGAAGACTTCCCACAGCCTGTAAACGCAGACATAGTTAAAAAATACTACGCATGAAAAGAGACCCGCTAGGTTGACAGGCCTAGGCAAAAATAAGGGCATCCCGGCAAACCAAAAGGGTTTGGGCAAAAATTAGGGATATATATAAAAAGATGTACACCCGGCAAGTCGAAAACCTGAAAAGGCGGCTTGGGCAAAAAAGGGTATCCCGGTGGATTGAAAACCTGAAAGGGCAATCCAGGCAAAAGTTAGGGATTAAAGCGTATGACTATGTCTCGTTTGGATCACCCACAAAACTGCAACCAGTTATGTTACTTACTCAAAGCTCAAACAGATAAAGTTCAATCCAATCATTTCCGTCTCAACAGCAGAAGATGAGATACTTGAAGATAATGGCAATAGTAGAATTGAAACTCAATAGGATTATTTCCCACATAGCTGATTCTTTTTATTTTGTAAAATTTTATGACAAAATCCTCCTACTAGGGTTTTTGTCTCCTTGTACAAACTTACCCATGTATGGGTCACTCTTTGATATAAATAAAATTCCATTTTTGAATCCTGATTTATTTTTACCCTATTTACATAAGCGAAACGTCCATTGGTTGTGTTTGAATGTATTATGCTTTTGAATATGATTGATGTTTACTAGAAATGCATGTATACTTAATATGATTGATGTTTACCATAAATGCATGAAAATGCAGTAATAGTATTTACTAAGGACGAACGAGGGAAGGATTTCAACGAAGCTTCGCCGGTTCATCTCTACAAGACAGTTACAAACCCTCAGTAGGACAAATCCATCTTCATAAAGTCTCATCTCCCCTGGAATTTATATCCATCTCTTTTATCCTCATACGGATATACGGGAATTTACTTTCCAATAAGGGTACGACGAACGAAGACGAGAGGTTATATCTACCCTACTATCGAACGAAGACGAAGGTTATGTATACTTTACTATCCCTAGCAGACAGGAGGTTATCTATACCTTACTATCCCTAGCCTACGGGAGGTTATATATACCTTGTTATCCCCAGCATACAGAAGTTTGTGTATAATATATTATCAAACAAGACCGGAACGAGTTCCTCATATTCTTCAACAACGAATCGGGATTTATTTTCCCTGGCCAACAGTTGTTATACGAAGATGTCCAGACGCTTCCGACAGCATCATATCATACATACATCATTTACATCATACCATAACATACATATCCATAGATACATAATACATTACTCAGGTGCATCATATCATACATGCATACATAATGCATAAACTAATATTGTTATATAGAATGCTACCTTGTTTTCAGGTTAATTCTCCAGCAAACAGACTTATGATTATCAGGACTGCTTTATCCTCCTGAAAGTTATCATCCCTCAGGATTGCTTTATCCTCCTGGAAACCTCTATTACCTCAGGATTGCTTCATCCTCCTGATAGCTCTATTACCTCAGGATTGCTTCATCCTCCTGAAAGCTTATTATTGCCTCAGGACTGCTTTATCCTCCTGACAGCCTCTTGTACATCAGGATTGCTTTATCCTCCTGAAAACATATTATCTCTTCAGGACTGCTTCATCCTCCTGAAAGCTATCATCACTTCCTCAGGGTTGCTTTATCCTCCTGAAAGCATACTATTACCTCAGGATTGCTTCATCCTCCTGATAGTTCATCACTACCTCAGGATTGCTTCATCCTCCTGAAAGATTATTGTTACCTCAGGACTGCTTTATCCTCCTGACAGCTTATTGTATCTCAGGACTGCTTTATCCTCCTGAAAGCCTATTATTGTCTCAGGAATGCTTCATCCTCCTGAAAGTTATCATCCCTCAGGATTGCTTTATCCTCCTGACAGCTTCTTGTCCCTCAGGATTGCTTCATCCTCCTGAAAGCATATCATCCATCAGGATTGCTTTATCCTCCTGAAAAACTTCTAGTATATCAGGATTGCTTCATCCTCCTGAAAGCATCACTACATCAGGACTGCTTTATCCTCCTGACAACTTCTTGTACCTCAGGATTGCTTTATCCTCCTGAAATCATATTATTACCTCAGGACTGCTTTATCCTCCTGAAAGCTTATTATTGTCTCAGGACTGCTTCATCCTCCTGAAAGCTTATTATCTCATCAGGATTGCTCCATCCTCCTGAAAGATTATTATTACCTCAGGATTTCTTTATCCTCCTGATAGCTCATCATTACCTCAGGATTGCTTCATCCTCCTGAAAGATTATTATCTCAGGATTGCTTTATCCTCCTGAAAGCTTCTTATACCTCATGATTGCTTTATCCTCCTGACAACTTCTTGCATTTCAGGATTGCTTTATCCTCCTGAAATCATATTATTACCTCAGGATTGCTTCATCCTCCTGATAGCTATCATCATCACCTCAGGATTGCTTTATCCTCCTGAAAACATATTATTACCTCAGGACTGCTTCATCCTCCTGACAGCTATCATTATACCTCCATATTTTGGACTGCTTTATCTTCCAAGAAATGTATCTGAAGAAATTTTCTCCAAGTGGCATCTTTAAGCCCACTCAAGCATATTCAACTAGTCACCAGTATCTCTCTACGCACCGGTGAGTGCAAATTTTTGGGCTTTTGTGTTCAATCCCCTTCAACCTTCCAGGTCACGACTGGCAAATATACCAATCTAACCCCTCAGGTTTCAGAAAATTGAACAGGGGCAGCTGTTGCACCCCAAAATTTGCCCTCACAATACAAGACTTTGTGTTCTAAGAAGGTTCAAAAGGTTCACAAGATTAACAATGCTTACAAAACCTTGCATTGAGGTTCATGAAGTCTACAAGTCACTTTATGAGGTTCACAAGGTTCACAAGATTCACAATGCTTACAAAACCTTGCATTGAGGTCCATGAAGTCTACAAGTCACTTTATGAGGTTCACAAGGTTCACAAGACCTCCCATGAGGTTCACAAGGTTCACAAGACATTTTATGATGGTTCACAAATTTTCACAAAGTTCACAATTGGTCAGAAGAGTTGACAATTCCCTCAGACAATGCACCTCCTAAGCAGTGCATCCAAAACTAGGGTTTTGAGTTTAATCAGGCTAAATGGAATTCCAAGACTTCAAGTGAGCTTCATAACATCTTATATGTGTTTAATAACCCCCATGACAAGTTTCAAGACTTTTCTCAAAAGTTTGCTCAGTCAAATGATCAGATAAGTCAAAATCAGTCAAAGTAGTTAAAAAGTCAAACTGAGGTCAACTATGGTCAAACCAGAGTCAAACTTCATTATTTTTTGCCAACATCAAGTATATGAAGTAAAATTCATCATTTGATCAAGGGTTGATCATGATTCATCAAGGAGATTTCAGATCATCAAGAATCAGGAGTTTCTAAATTAAGGTTTTCTCAGCAAAAGTCAACTGAACTTTGACCAGCCATAACTTTCACATACTTCATCACCAAGTCTCCATCCAAAGCTCATTTTGAAGGAAATTGAATTCTCTACAACTTTGTGTCTCACAAGCCAAGCCCAAAAATGCTTCATTTGGAAGGTATGAGCTAAGACATTATAGGTCCTTTTGAAAGTCAACAAAAAGTCAACAACTTCAAAAGGGCATAACTTGAGATTGGTAAACGATATGGACATGAAACCAGTGGGGTTGGTTAGAGGACTCTTCAAGCTTTCCAAAATGTCCAAGAACACCCTCATAGCACTAAAATTGAAGAATGTGTGCCCTTGCAAAGTTGGGAAATTTTGGGATGGTTCATGAAGAAAATGGAGGTCTAAAACCAATTTTTTCCAAATGGGCTTGCCAAATAATGACCCAATCCACATTAAAACATCTTGCACGAAATTAAAATGATTTATTCATAATTTTATTCATTTTGTTTTTATTTATTATGATTTTTATATTAAAAAATCATTTTAAATTCAAATAAAATATAAAATAATGAAAATTAAATTTGATTTGGTTTCTAGAAGGTCTTAAATCATATTTAGACTAGATTGATACAAGAGTAATGAGAATCATACCAAAATAGCAAGTGTTTATGCAAAAAAATTTGATTTTCAAAGGCCATCTTTTTGAATCTTTTTAGATCAAATCTTCCACACAAATGATCAATTTTTCTGACCTAATACATCATCCTATAAGTACTTGACACAAACCTAATGCAAGGGACGAATTTTGCAGCCTCAAGAACACATTGCAAAGTTCAAAAATTCTTCAAAATAATTGGATTCGGATTTTGAGATTGAGACAATTTCAAAGCTTCACAAAGGTTGCATTAGCTTCCTTGACCTTCATTGATCATGATTCAATACTCATAAGCATCAAAACCATGTTGTAATGCACAAACCGAATCGGTTTTATGTCATATGTAACTTGTTTTCGATTCCATTATTTTGTGTGCTGTTTGTTGATTTTGACCTACTAATGTGATTTGTTTTGATGTGGTGAAGCTTTCTGGACAATTGAATTTGAGTTTCGTGGCTAGAATCAAAGGAAGCCATTGTTAGGGTTTCGGTTGAGTTTTTAGGGTTTCATGCTAAACCAAAAATAAATAAATTTTAAGAACATAGGGAGATTGTGTGAACCATGAGGATCATAATACACTGATCAATTGAAAGAAATTGTACTGTTTCGTTGGTGTTTGATTTTCGCAGGTTCTGAGTATGGAAGAACACGCAGGAAAAATCGTAGGTAAAATCGTATGAATTTTCGCAGGTAAGAGGTAGAAGAAGAAGCTTCGCGCGAAATTCCAGATTCAAAAATTGTTTAAAAAATATTATTATTTGTTTCTATTTTATTTCACAAGCCTGTTGCTTGTCCCAGTGGAAGAAGGTGCGCATGTTTTGTTTGAGGACTTGCGTTCGAGTCCTAGCTTCACCATCTTTTTCTTGTTTTTTTTCACATAATTCACACTTTTAATATATTATGATTTAAAGTGACTACATCACCAGATGCGCTCACCCAGCAGGATTGGTAATGTGATTGTGTGTATGTTGGTAAGGTCCTGGGTTCGAATCCCCCAGGCCTTTTGCTTGTTTTCTCTTTTTTCTGATTTTTAGGTGTAAGTGCACAAAACTAATTTGAGGCCCTTTCCTTTCACCTACGCGCGCTGGCCTGGTGGTATGGCATGGGTGTTGTTAAGCAAGGCATCCTGGGTTCAATACCCAGCCAGGTAAGTTTCATTTTTTTTATTATTTTATTGTTTTGTTAATTATATTATAATCATGTTTAGCATGCTTAGATAATTTTATGAAAAAATAATATGTAAATATTTTCTAATTCTAAACTTAATTTTATAATTATACATTAAAAATTAAAAAAAAACATGTATATAATAATAATTAGATTTATATTTTGTTGCATATAAAGTTTAATTTATTCTTACAAACTCTAATTTATTCATAATATTTTTTTAAAAAAAACCCTAGTTCAATTTTATAAACTATTAAACCCTAATTATTTTTATAAACCCTAAAAAATATATTTTCTAAAAAAACCTAATTCTTGTTTATAATTTTAATTAATAAATAAATTTTTTATTATAACCCTTAAATTTATAAATATAATTGTATGATCAATTTTTTTTATCATGTATATATTTTATTAAATTTTGTAAATGTAATCATAATTAATCCTATTTTTTTTATAATATGTAAATATGACTTAAATTGTTTATATTCTTAATTTTTGCATTTTAATAATTGTTAATGTATGCTTAGGAATAGTTAAAATTGTTAAAATAATTTTATAATTTTATTTTCATAATATGTTTAAAATTAATTCTTATAATTTGCATATAATTCAAAACTTTATAATAATTAATTTAATTATTCATATTTTTTTATTTTAAATAATTGTTTATATTAAAATCTAATCTTTAATTATTATATTTTGCTTATTATTTTAATTTTGTTCTTATGATATTTTTTTACTAACCCCCTTTATTTGAAAATTGTGATTATTATTATTATTTCACTAACCCAATTTTTATTATTATATATTTTGCTTTATTTATTTAAATTGTTTATTTATCATTGATGTAATTGCTCCTTGGTGTAAATATTTTTATAATGTTTAAATTATTTAATTTTATGCTATGGTTAGTAAATAGGGAGTGAAAACTATTTGTATTTAAAATTGAATTTAGATCATTTAAATTATAAGACAAATATTTAAAATTAAACACTCACACACGTAAGTCGATATTTGATCGCCATCTCACTTTCTAGGGTTACCCCTCATTGTTGCCTAATTAAAAGGTCAAGTAGGGTGTATAAAGCAAAAGTCCCTTAAAAGTAAAGTCATCTAGTCCCTTCATAATCAAAGATCAAGTCCCTTAATGGTTGCCTTTCATAATGATCTTGTCCCTTTCGAATAATGATGACAGTCCCTCCTAAATGCTTAATACACCCTACAGTTGCCTTCATTAAACAGATGACCCTCACTTGTCCCTTACATCCAAGGTAATGACTACCTATTCCTTAATAATAGGGATAGTCTTACCATTTAAAGGATAAAGAACAGAAAGACTTAAACTTTAGGGTAGGTTCCTCATAGTTACTTGCTCACTACTTCAAAACAATTTCAAACATTTCACAATTTCAAACAATTTTCAAACACAAGTTTTTTATGCATCCGTACATGGATCATTATCAAACTCTTATGAAAATTTCTATTCACACACTTCACACTTTCAAAAAAACAATTTAAAGTTAGCTAAGTAACTAAGAGCCCATGGATAACCATGGATGTAAAGGGTGCTAACACCTTCCCTTTACATAACCTACCCCCCGGACCCAAAAATCTTTTAAAAGGTCTTTCCTGTTCTTTTATGCCTTTCCTTTGGATAAAATAAAAGTCGGTGGCGACTCTTGCTATCCGCAACATTTAACTAAAGTCAGTTCTCCCACCGTGTTACAAAGGCCAAATCTAGTGATACCTCAATTAATATGCCATATTCATTTTTGAGGATGATACTTGTGCCGCTCCCTGTCGAGCTGGAGGCACCATCCACGAAGATCGTCCATTTGTGGGTGTCACTAGTCGGGGTTGGGTGATATGTCATCTCGACGACGAAGTCGGCCAGGACTTGTGTCTTAGAAGCTTTCCTGCTTTCATATTGGATGTCGAACTATGACAATTCCAAGGACCATTTCAACATCTTGTCGGCCATATCGGGTCATCCGAGCATCTGTTTTATGGGTTGATATGTTCGGACTTCAATTATATGGGAGATGAAGTAATGTCATAATCTCCTCGCTGCATTTATCAGGGCCAAAGAAACCATTTCTATTTTCTGGTATCTGAGCTCAGGGCCCTATAGGGCTTTGCTCGTGAAGTAGATAGGTTTCTTCCCGTCGGTTGTTTCGCGGATGAGGGTTGCGCTGACCGTCTCGGTGGCCACGTACAAGTATAGGTATAGTGTTTCCTTTTCCCGAGGGCGTGAGAGCACTGATGGTTTAGAGAGCGCTCTCTTAAGGTGGAGCAATGCTTTTTCGCATTCCTCGGTCCATTCGAAGGTGACTTATTTCCGTAGTAACTTGAAGAAACGGAGTGTGTGCTGTGCGGATTTGGCGACGAAACGCGATAGAGAGGCGAGCATCCCGTTAAAGGACTGGATGGATTTCTTTGAATTTGGCATCTAGAATTTCGAAAATGTCCGACACTTGTCGGGGTTGGCTTCGATTCCTTGTTCGGCGAGGTAGAAGCCGAGGAATTTCCCTACTCGTACGCCGAAGGTGCATTTCTCTGGGTTGAACCTCATTTTGCATCTTCTCGCCTGTTCGAAGATCTTTTTTAGTTGTTGGGAGTGGTCGAGCTCTTCATGTGATTTTATGATCATATTGTCCATGTAGACCTTGAGCATGTCCCCGATCTCTCCTCGGAAGACTTTGTTTATCATGCGTTTGTATGTAGCTCCAGTGTTCTTCAGCCTGAAAGGCATAATGTTGTATAAGTAATTTCCTATCACGGTCATGAAGGTTGTGTGTCGCTTGTTTGTGTCCAACATAGGGATTTGGTTATATCTGTTGTATGCATCCATGAAGGACAATAGTTTAAAACCTGCAAAATTGTCTACCAGTTCATCAATGTTAGGCAATGGGAAAACATCTTTGGGAGATGCCCTATTGAGATCGGTTATGTACTGAGTTTCAGAAATAAAATTTGCCTCTAAGAGGTCTTTTACAACCTGCTCGGCAACCTCTGCTTTCTCGGGAGTCTGCTTGCGCCTATGTTGTGTTATGACCCTAATAGTCGGATCTATGGCTAATTGATGGCAAGCAACCTCGGGGTCGAGACCGGGCATCTCGACGGTGCTCCACGCGAACACGTCAGCATTCTCTCTAAGGCAGGTCGCGAGTTGCTATCTTGTCGCCGACGGGAGTCTGGTTCTAATCTTCACACTTCTGTCGAGGTCATCACCTAGAGGGACGAGATTAAATTCACCGTCAGGGACTGGGCGCACTGGGTGAGTTGGAGCCTTCCCGTTGGTTGGGGTCTGGTCTTCAGTGTCGTCTTTGTTGAGGCGACTGTCGAGGTCAATGTAATTGATTTGTGGGGAAGGTGGCCGCTCCTCGGCTCAGGGCTTCTTGTTTCCTTTGGCGGTGTTGATCACGACTTGTCCTTTGACTGCTGCATTGTAGCATCTTCAGACTGCCTCTATGTCCCCATGAACTATGACTATGCGGCCTAACTTAGTGTAATATTTCATCTTCAAATGGACTGTCGAGGGCACTGCGGTCAGCTCGGCCAGGGTGGGTCGGCCAAGAATGAAATCATACAGTGAGGGGCATTCGATCACCAAGAATTAGACTTTGACTTCCCTGGCTGTCTCGTTTTCCCCGAATAAAACGAGGAGCTCTACGTATCCCCACAGCCTCGTGGTAGCCCCATTGAACCCCTAAAGGTCGGATCTGACATACGAGGATAGGTTTGTCTTGTCAAGCTTGAGGGTCTTGAATAGGTGGGCGTACATGATATCCACAGAGCTTCCTTGGTTGACAAGAATGCGTAGAACGTCGAAGCGTGCCATTTTTTCCCTTATCAGCAAAGGGATGCTCGAGTTAGGTGATCCGCTAGGGAGTTCCTCAAGGAAAAAGGAAATGGGGCTTGATTTTCCCCGAGACTTGGTCAATGTTTCCAGTTGGTCGGGTGCGGTCAGTAGGAGCTCGTCGAACTTCATTTTCACAGAAATAACGACATTCTCGTTGTTCACCCCGCCTCCAGAGATTACTAAAGCTTCTGGAAAATTTTCCCACGGACTATGAGCAGTGAGGTGGTTGTCGGGGAGGTGGAAATCTTCAGTCTGGGATACATAGAGGGCTACCGGAAAGGGAGAACCATCAAACGAGGTGTCCTCGCAGCTTCTCTTTGAGACCCGGTCCTCATGTTGGGGTGTATCGTTCTTTTTGGTGTACTGCTTTAGGTGACATTCCTTGATCAATATCTCAATTGTGTCCTTCAAATGAACACAGTCTTCGGTTTCGTGCCAGTGGCTTCCGTGGAAGCGGCAATACTTGGATTTGTCGGTGTGAGGTTTGGGTGTTGTCGGTTTAGGGAACCTTACCCTTCCCTGTTTGAATTCCGAATTTCTGCATTCAGCGAGGATGCGCTCGTGGGAGTGGTCAACAATGTGTATTTGGAGAAGCGCCCGACTGGTCATCTTCCTTTACGGACCCCGTGAGGCTTATCGTCTCTCTGCTTCACTCTGATGCAGCGAGGGGTAGTATAATCCTCATGTTTGGAATTTTTGATGTCGTCCTGACTACGATTTCTCCTGACACTGTGCGAGACCTGTTTCTCCTCGTACATGATATATGCTTGGATTTTGTGCAAAAGTTCATCGAGGATGCGGGGAGGCTCAATCCCTACTTCCCGATTGAGCTTGCTACCGGGGAGGAGTCCCTTCTCGAGGAGGTACTTCTTCATATAGTCGGTTGTATCCACCTCGACAACCTCTTGGTTGAATCACTCGATGTATGAGCGCAGTGTTTCATTTTCCCCCTGTATGATGGCTTCGAGGGTAGCCTCCGTTTTTGGGTGGCGTCGAGAGGCTGTGAAGTGTCTCGTGAACGCCGATCACATGCTTCTCCAGGACGTGATGGATTCAGGGGCCAGGCTTTTGTACCATGCCATGGCTCTCATCCTAAATGTTATGGAGAACAACCTACATTTAGCATTTCCCCCGACGTCGTTGCGGTAGTATAGCATGGCATTGATATTTTCGACGTGGTCATCGGGGTCGGTTGTCCCGTCGTATGTCGCGAGGTGAAGGGGCTTCTTCATGCCCGCCGGGAGTGGTGTTTCCATGATGACCGAGAAAGCGGGCAACGAGGGTCGTCCTCGTCGCTCCTCAGGGGTGAGTAATCCTCATTCCTGGGGCTCTGGTCTCGACGAGGAGATGTCCTTGGCTGGCCGTTTGGCTGCTCAATGCACCCTCTGGCCTTGTTCTTCTTTGGCTCAGGGGAGTGTCGTCCCCGTCGAGGAGGGGAGCGTCCGTGTTTCTTGATGGCATCTGGCTGAGGTCCACGACTGCACTTGAGGGGTGAAGGGTTACGTGATTAGTGAGACCTATCTCGAGGAGAGTCGGCTCGGCATTCCGTCTCCAACGCTATAATCTGCTGAAATAACATGAAGTTCGTCTAGTTGAGCGTGTTCGCCATAGTTGTGATCGTGTCATCTCATTCGACTGGTATAGGGATAGGTTTGCAAGAAGTCACGAGCTGAGGCTGGGGGACGCCATTGGCCTCGGGTTCAGGTGAGGGGGTGGCAGGTTATCCGTCCCTTACATCGGACTCTTGTGTGACATGTTGTTCTTCGTGCTCACCCGTGGTGTAGTCGACGAGGCCATGGACGCAGTTGTCGTCGTGTTCGCTGGTCATGCTGGATGGTTGAAGAGATGAGGTGAAGTTTTGGTATTCTTTTTCAAAAGACGAGGATAACTTTTCTTCCCACAGACGGCGCCATTGATCTGACCTGATCAGGAGGGACCTTCCAGTGATAAGCAGCTACAGAGATGAACCGATGGGTGTACCTGTAAGGCACTCCGATGCCAAAGTAAGAAAGTGCAAGTATATAATAGGTAAAGTAGATAATAGAATGTTCAGAATACCTGACTCTATGGTGAAAGAGGGTATTTATAGTGTGCCCCCAGCGCTGAGCCAAGATTCTTCCCATGGACTGCGTTAGCTAGGCCCAAGGAAGAACTGCCAAGGACTGCGTAGGAGCAGATAAGACCTATCACATGGTTTTGCCCTTGGTCCAACTGCCCCTAACTATCAGGAGATAATAGTGGATAGTTGGGTGACGTGGAGCACGTGGGGGAGACGCCCTCCCCACCTCTCCTTGTTATTGGACCGTGGATTGTGTCCAACGACTGGGTCTCTGCCTAACGCATACTGCATCGGCCTAGTCCTGAACATTAGTCATTTTCTATTTTCAAACTTTTAACAACTAGAAGAAAACAAACAAAAGCTAACACTCATATTCGTAAAGCTAACTAAATGGTTCTCGTTGAGTACAACTAATGTGAGGGGTGCTAAACCATTTTCTTTTTCTTTAAGGTTTTTATCGATACTTTTTCTTTTCTTTTAAAAATAAATAAACTTCAGTTGTTACTCTGATATTATTGTGGGCGTGCGAACGCTCGTTGTATTTTTCGCACCGCGACACATGTCAATAATGAAATCGTATTGAATCTCTTTTTATCATGAAAGGATCCAAATTTGTTTTAGAGTTTGATTAAGTTGACAGAGAATAAAATGGAAAGGGATTCAAACAGAATAACTTGTAAATAATTTAATTTGAGAATAACTTGTAAATAATTTAATTTAAGGCACATGGAATAGCGATATGTTCTTGATCATTTGTTCACATGATTTTTAACAACAATAAAAAAAATCAAAAGAAGAAAATATCAAATAACAATAGTTATAAAATATATCTAACTTGTCTCTAATACCAATTGATGGATTTAAAAGAATCCGATAAACATAAATTATAACATATTGTTATATTAAATAATAATCAACAATAATAAGAATGATAAGAACGATGTATTTTATAGAATTTGAAAAACGACCATCAGAAGAGTGTTTATGAGAGAATTACTACTATTATTGTCGTATATAATTTATAGAATATGTTAATCATTTAATAGGAAAACGCTCAATTAACTAAACGAATTAGGACAATAACCTTTCATTGGGTTACTATGACTTAATTAATTAATCAAATGAGAATAATAACCTCTCATTGGATTACTATAACTTAATTAGCTATACGGTTTAACTAGTCTCAAAATCATTTAAAATCCATACTTCATCTATAGCAAAGAAAATAAGATCAATTATTAAATCTCTATTGCCCAACCTTGTCCTATTATAAATGGTGTAAATATATATTTTTATCCAAACTCTGCCTTAGATCTAATGCTATAGCAGAGTATTGAAAAGAAAGAATTATTAGCGGTTTACCTAAATTATTTGCAACAACAAAAAAGTTAAGATTTTTTTTAAAGGAAATTTAAGATTAATATTAAGCAAAATTGTATCGGAACTATGCCTTATAATTCTTTAACAATGGGATAATTTTCCAATTACATTATAGAAACTAGAATTCAAATTTTTATTGATTACAAAATATGAAAACAAAATAAAAAACATATAAATCGAAAACAGAGATATTAAATGCTTTAAATGTGGTCTTTTTGGACACTACTATAACAAGTGTAAGTAACGTTAAAGAAAAAAAATACACGAGATTGATAATTTAAATATTTTTAAAGAATTAAAGGAAAGTCTTATAAATACTTTAAAAATTATTGTGTTGAATTCTGAAGAAGAAGATCATTCATCCTCTAAAGAATCATCTTATGAAGAAATTAATCAAATAAATAATTCTAAAGAATCAAAATCTAATCAAGAATGTTTATATGTTTAGATTTTTGTAATTGTGATAACTGTAATAAAAACATTAATGTTCTTATTAGTAATCAAGGTAATAGTATATTAATAGTCCCGAATACCATGAAATATAATTTTTTGTAATGATTTGTTCTAGCTGAACGCTTTAAAAAATATTTTTGTGGTTCATTTTATATACAGGGTGTAAACTATAGTTTTGCTATTGAGTTGTGATATTTTCTTGGATTATGATAATTCTTGAGCATCATGTGGAATGCTATAAGACTTGACAAACAATTTTTTTGTATTAACGATTTAGGGTATGTTTGAAACACTTTTTTTAGTTCTTAAAATTTGTTTTTCAAAGCTATTTTTAAAAAGAAAATTAAGAAAAAATTTGTTTGATAAATTAGTTTTCAAAAACTGTTTTAAAAATATGAAAATGAAAAACTTGTTTGATAGTCTAATTTTTCAATATTATTTTAAGAAGAGAATAATATGAAAATAAGAATGTATATTTGATCATCTACTTTTTCTTTTTAATATTGTGTTAAAAATTTAAATAATTAAACTAAAAAGTTAAATAATAAGAAAATAGAGCAGAAAACATTGTGTTAAAAAGTTAAATAATTAAATTAATTTTTTTTAAATAAATTATAAAAATGTTAAAAAAGAAAAAAAAAATATTAATAAGATTTAACTCGTTAATATTACAAAGTAGAAAATGGAACTACACATTTAATAAAAAAAATAAAAATGATGTTGTACATATATTTTTTTTAGTTAAAATAAATAAAGATATTTAGAAAGGTTACTTATGAAAAAAAACATATATAAATAAAAGAAATACTATATCCATATTTTAAATTTGACTCAAATATAAATAAAGATATTTTTACATCCATATTTTAAATTTGAATAATAAAAAAAAATACTTTTTTCTAATATTGAGTAGATATTTAAAAATTGTATTCTCTCTTATGACATAATTGTCTTATTTATTAAAAAACTTAAATAATTTATTTATCTAATATAAGTATCAATAATTATTTTTATATTATATTTATTCTTTATATTTTATACTCTACACTTATTACTATCTATAATATAAGAAAATTTGATATTCTGGAAAACTCAAATTTAATCTTATTTATTTGCCCTCCACCTCATCAAATTAGTGCAAATGTACCTTCTCAAAATAAATATTTTATAAATATTGTCAAACCAAAAATAATATTTTGATTCAAATATTTTTATATACGAGAACAATTTCACAATTGATTCAAATATTTTAATAAATAATGTCAAAAATATATATAATTTTTATATACGAGATACAATATATTGTTGATAAAAATATTTTTATATACGAGAAAAAATAATATTGTTATAAACGGATACAATACATTGTCTGATTATATATATATATATATATATATATATATATATATATATATATATATATATATATATATATATATATATATATATATATATATTGTGTTTTGAAAATTACTATTACTTGTCACATCTTTGTTACATAAGGATTATATTAATTATTTTATGATTTTGAATTGTATTCTCACTATATTGTATTATTTTCTTATATTCATAACTTTTTTTTATTTGACATTATTTATTTTCAATTTGAGAAATAATAACACGTCAATTATATAAAGTAATCGAACATACATGTCTGTGCGAATGCACAAATTTTTACTAATTTTAAATAAAATGTAGGTCTCGGAAAGCAATCAAACTTACATATATAGATTAAAAATATCATTAAAGAAGATGATATTCATAAAATGATATACACAAAGTTGAATTTAAGGATATTATGAATTTATTTAATAGTTAGTTGAAAAATTATGTCCATAGATGATATACAAGAAGAAATTAAAAATTTAAAGAGCAAAAATAGATTTTTAAAAGGTGGACATGATGAATTAGAAATCAAGCTTTTAGAAATACAAGAAAAATTAATTATTTAGAATCATAATAATCAAAATGTTCCAACTTCTTCTAGATCTAAAAGAGTTAGTGAAGAGGGATATACTAACAAAATAAAAAAAGATAATATCACATAAATTGTATAGTAAAAATGGTTCAGGGAAGAGAGGTTAGATTTGAATTTTTAGATCAACCAAAAATTAGAGATTTAAACTCTATTCAAAATAAAGCCATATCTTATATAAATCAAATAGATATAAAAATAATTAATTTCATTAATAAATAAATACACGGTAAAAAGATAGAAGAATAACTTCAATCTCCAGAATTTTTTTTTTAAATAACATAGTTTTATAAAAATATTTTCAAAATAACATATATTTCAAAAAAAATACCAAAATAACATAGTTTCTATACATGATCGCCACACTGATTGGCGGACATGTAAAAATCTTGAGGCAATTCGTCTCTTGGTTTGGCGAACATGTAAAAATTTGGAACCAATTCGCCAATCGGTTTGGCGAACATGTAGAAATTTTGAACCAATTCGCCAATCGGTTTGGCGAATTCATTTGCACTCAACACATGTTCGCAATTTCATTTGGTGAATTGCTTTATACTTTATGCATGTTCGCCCATTGGTTTGGCGAATATGTTGTCAAACTACGTCATTTTGGTATTTTTTTTGAAACATATGTTATTTTGGAAATATTTTTATAAAACTAGGTTATTTTAAAAAAAAATCCAATCTCCATGTATTCAAGAAAAAACTAAACATATACAGAATAAATTTACATTATATCTTTATTGAGAACAAACTAATATGTTTTGAAAAAGAAAAGTTCACACTATCTCTTTATCCTATGAGTCTGACTTTAAAGGAGAAAATATTCCTATTAAATCCAGACCAATGCAAATGAATAAAAAACATTTAGACTACTATAAAAAAAATTATTGTTTTTGTCCCCCTATTTTACTTAATTCATAAAATTGATTCCCATATTTTAAATTTAAATAGTTTTGGTCTCTCTATTTTGAATTTAAGAAAATTTGGTCCTCTCTCATACTTTTGCATTCAAAATTAAAAATGTTTTCATTTTTTAAAAGACAAGTTACTTGTGAAACATGACAAATATATCACCGTATATAAACATATTGTTAAGCTTTATAGATAAAAATATAAGTTAAAAAACGAACATCTCGTCAATTTTTTATGAAAAAAAATGTGAGAGAAGGACTAAAGTTGTTTGATTCCCATGCAGACATGACCTTCGCATGCAACACTAAGTTCTAAGCACATCAGACATGAAAATGTGTGTTCAATGTCGCCAATTGACCTGGCGACCATGTGTATAATTTGTTCAATGTCGCCAATTGATTTGACGAGTATGTCTTGAATATTACGTGGAATCTTGCCTTATAAATGCATGGGAGTAGTTTTGTGTATACTCATATAAACTATTCCTTCCCTGATTAATTTTCATTTGACACAATGTCGTTATTGACAATGGGTGAGACACACAGAGGCACAACCGCCAACATTGCGGATTGTGTACGTTAATTTATAATTTTTTTTTTCATTGTCTCACTTTTTTAAATGTCTCATTAACAAATGTTTAATTTTTATAGGATGTTTCTATATTTCGTCCTCATGTACATGAATATGTTTCCCCCGACGTTTTAATCGAACCATATATTGAGCTTGTCGGTTTCGGACATGTAAGCAATATCATGTCTTACTCAGTTGATGCAAAGTATATACTAGCCTGACAAGAGCGATGGCGTCCAGAGACACACACTTTCTTTTTTCCAACGGGTGAATGTACAATTACTTTAGAAGATGTGTACATGTTACTTGGGTTGCCAATTGATGGTAAGGTAGTCAATGGACAGAAAAACCTCGCAAATTCAATTTGCGTGGAACTTTTGGGTGCAGACTTGTTGGAAGAAAATCACAGAGGCCAAGGTATCTTACTTTCACGTCTCAAGGCATATTACCATACTCTAATTTTAAATGAAGACTCTATAGAAGAACAAAAAATAATTAAAACTAGGTGTATCTTATGATTTTATTTGGTTCATTTTTATTTCCCGAAGGAACTGGTTCTTCTATGCAAGTTATGTATTTACCATTACTAACAAACTTAGAAAAGACTAGGGAGTATAGTTGGGGTTCCGCATGTTTGTCCTATTTATATAGAACTTTATGTAAAAATGCAACGAAAGGTACATCTACATTTTCTGGTTTTGTCGTTTTGCTCCAAGCATGAGGTTGGTCTAGGTTGCCATCCATTGCCCCGGTCAACGAAAACGCCTTCTCATTCCCGTATGCTCAAAAGTAAGTTAATTGTTTCATATTAATTAGTTCACTTTATTATTCCACTTTATTGATTATTGTCTCTAACGAATATATTTTAACTATTTTCTGTGTCAGATGGTCGGCACGTGTAACACCCAAATTACCCCATGGAATTATAATTAAAAATCAGAGTAATTTAAATTTCATCAAAATATTTGAGTGTCAAAATTTAACAAAGTCACACATGGCTCAATGATACGCTTTATAAAAATTGTTCAACTTGCAGCGGGAAATAATTTAAAAGAAACATCAATCACAATTCGATTACAAAATGTGTTCTTAAAAATAAATAAACAAGCGCAAATGTCGTCCCAACACCGAAAGCACATATCAGAGCCGACTCCTAAAGACATGAAGTACACCGACTTCACAGACCACCACTTGACTTATCCTGATTACCTGTACGTTACTAACATAAGGGTAACGTTCAAACATAAGGGGTGAGATACTTGCATCACAAAAGAGAAAAATGATAAGAATATGCAAGTATCATTAACTAGATCACCACTTCTAAACAACATCAATCAACAAACACACCACAACACCTATCAACTTCATGCAATCAATAACAACTTATGCAATGAGACTCTACTTGACTTTATGCATGCGATACCATGATTTGATCTCTATTTCAAGATCTAGTTCCCGTCGGAACTCTCGACCCCTCTTTTGTGGTCCATTATGATCCCTATTTCATGATCACACCCTCAACCCCTATTTCATGGCCACGTACGATCCCTATTTCATAACCGCACCGACATCACAATGATCCCACTAGGATCCAATGAACATACCCTACCTTGGTATATTGTTCCAACCATGCTCATGTCATGCAATATCAATGACAATCATACATATTTACCACAACTACATTTTACAATTCAACATCAACAACTAACTTACGTCGACTCACCACAACCATGAACATCATCAACATCATGCATAATCGTATACAACAACATATATTAACATCAACCAATACATATGCAACAACACCACACCATTTCAACTTATGTTTATTCCAAGTTATGTTATTTATACTTCTAATTAAGCTCATAACTCCTTTATAACTGCTTCTAACCACACCATTTCGATTCCTATCCATTACTATATACTTTAAGTAATTTTAGGAAATTTTTCAGAATTAAATCATGATATCTTTCACTCTAGGTATCACTAAGCGAGGGAGCTTGCTCGCTAAGGGAGAAACTCTCTGTATTTCCACTCTCCAATTTTCGACCTGCTCGCTAAGCGAGCTCTGCCATTTTCGCAGTTCTCCCTTCTGCGATCAACAACCAATCTGCTACGAAATTACTCCATAAAATACCAATTTTCAGACAATCAACCACTGAGTTATCATTATCAACCTCTAATTCATATAATTATCACACAACATCAACTTATAACAACCTAGTTTAAATGTTAATCCAAAATCACTCAATCCCAAAACCTTTAATCAATAACACAACCTAATCCATATTATATAACCCTTAAGAGACGGAAGAATCCCACCCTTTCCTTGGTTTCAACGAGAATTCTCTTCTTCTCCGTGGATTCTCTTCAAGTCTTTCACCTTCTTCTTCTTCTCTTTGGTTTCCATGATCGTTCATAAAACATGAATTTTTTTCGCTTTTTCCTTATTCCAACATAAACCCTTAGACCCCAACCTATGAACTTCCACTTTTATCCTCACTATTTTCACCAAACGACCACCTTACCATTATGTCTTTATTTTCCAATTATTTAATTGTTCCCATAAAATTATTCAATATAATATAATTCCCTTAAATTAATATTATACTCAATAATAAAATACTTCTCTACATACCAAAAACACCACAATCTAATTTAAATAATTAAATAAAATTTGGGGTGTTACAACTTGCCCCTACTAAAAAGGTTTTCGTCCTCGAAAACTTACCTCATGTGAAAATATTCAGATACGACTCTCGCATCCTACTCTCCAATTGCCAAGTCATGTGCCCTCCGGCAGCTCCACCCCAAACAACCTTTACAAGGATAATCTCTTTGCCTCTCAACTGCTTTACTTCACGATCATCATTTAGTTCTGGTAATGCTTCAACCGTAAGATTATCTCCTACCTCTACTTCATTCATCGGTATCACATGTGACAGATCCATAACATACTTCCAAAGCTGCGAAACATGAAATACATCATGCAAATTGGACAATCTCGGTGGCAATGCCACTCTATAAGCAACAAGTTTAACTCTTGCAGAAATCTGGTACAGACCAATAAATTTAGGAGTAAGCTTTCTCGACTTCAAAGCTCGTCCAACACTGGTCACCAGAATAACCCTAAAAAACACATGGTCTCCTTCTTGAAACTCAATATCTTTTCTTCTCTTATCATGGTAACTCTTCTGCCTACTCTGTAAAGTCTTCATCTTATCTCGAATCAACTTCACCATTTCAGTAGTATACTGCACAATATCAAGTCCAAGTACAACACTCTCACCTGACTTATGCCAACACAAAGGTGTCTGACATCTTCGACCATACAAAGCTTCAAAGGGCTCTATTCCGATACTAGAATGATAATTGTTATTATAAGTAAACTCGATCAACATCAAGTGACTATCCCAAGCACCTCCTTGTTCAAGCACACAAGCCCTCAATAAATCTTCCAAAGATTGTATCGTCCTCTCTGTCTGTCCATCATTTTGAGGATGATAAGTTGAACTCAACTTCAACTTCAAACCCAATGCCTCTTACAAACTCTCCCAAAATCTTGAAGTAAATCGTGGATCTCTATCCGACACAATACTCAAAGGTATTCCATGCAACTTAACCATCACACCGACATATATCTCTGGAAACCTTTGCAAAGAATAAGTAATACCAATCAGAATAAAATGTGCTGACTTTTTCAACCAATCAACGATCACCCAAATAGCATCATGCCCTCTCGGAGTAGTAGGTAACCCCGTAACAAAGTCCATAAATATACTATCCCATTTCCACTCGGGAATATCCAACAGTTGCATCAAACCAGGAGGTTTCTGATGTCCCACTTTCAACTTCTGACAAATTAAACACGCATACACAAACTGAGCCACATCATGCTTCATACCGGGCCACCAGAATATCTTCTTCAAATCTTGATACATTTTTGTTGCTCCCGGATGAATACTTAAACCACTTCTATGCCCTTCTTCAAGAATCATTCTCTTCAATTCAAGATCATTAGGAATACAAATAGGATGCTGAAATCTTAATACACACTGTTCATCAATTCGAAACTCATTATTTCCAACTCGTTCATCATTGACCATAAAATCCACCAATTTAACATCTGACTTCTGACTCTCCCGAATACGATCAATAAAATCATTATTAACCTTTAACATTCCCAACATCACACTATGAGGTGTTTGTTCACAAACCAAACTCATATCTCTGAATTGTTCAATCAACTCCAACTCTCTAGCCATCATAATCTACATATGCAATGTTTTCCGACTTAAGGCATCAGCTACAACATTAGCTTTACTGGGATGATAATTCAAACTGAAATTATAATCCTTCAGAAATTCCAACCAACGTCTCTGCCTCATATTCAACTCTCTCTGATCAAATAGGTACTTCAAACTCTTATGATCACTATACACCTCAAATCTCGAACCATACAGATAATTCCTCCAAATATTTAATACAAAAACCACGGCTGCTAGCTCCAAACCGTGAGTAGGATAATTCCTCTCATGAATTCTCAACTGACACGAAGCATACGCCACTACCTAATGATCTTGCATCAACACTCCATCTAAATCCATCAAAGAAGCATCACAATACACCACAAATGGTTCATCTGCTTTTGGAAAAATCAAAACTGGGGCAGTAGTCAACTTCTTCTTCAGCTCAATGAAACTCTTCTCACACTGGGAGTCCTAAACAAACGCTTTATCTTTTCAAGTCAATTGGGTCAACGGAAGTGCCAACTTAAAAAATCCTTCAATAAATCTTCAATAATAACCAGCTAATCCCAAGAAACTTCTGATTTCTGTCACTGACTTCGGAGTCTCCCATTGTAGTACTGTATATACTTTGGATGGATCCACAACAATCCCTCCTCCCGAAATCACATGACCAAGAAAACTCAGCTCTTTCAACCAAAATTCACACTTCGACAATTTAACATACAACTTCTTCTCTCTCAACACTTGCAGCACAATCCACAAATGTTCAGCATGCTCTTCTTTTGACTTAGATTAAATCAGAATATCATCTATAAAAACAACAAATTAATCCAAAAAATCATGTAAAATCTAATTCATATACTCCATGAATACACCAAGTGCATTAGTAACTCCAAATGTCATCACTACATATTTATAGTGTCCATACTGAGTCCTAAAAGCGGTCTTCTGCACATCTTCATCTTTCACTTTTATCTGATGATAACCTGATCACAAATCGATCTTACTAAACACACGAGCACCAACCAACTGATCCATCAGATCATCTATCCTTGGAAACGGATACTTGTTCTTAATCGTCACCTTATTCAATTGCCTGTAATCAATACACAACCTCATGATACCATTTTTCTTCTTCACTAACAATACCGGTGCTCCCCACGGTGATACACTCGGTCTCAAAAACTTCTTTTCTAACAATTCCTTTAACTATTTATTCAATTCAGATAACTCGGAAGCCGACATACGATACAGTGCCATCGAAATAGATCTTGTTCTTGGCATAAGATCAATACTGAAATCTACCTCTCTCTCTGGAGGCACATCCACAACATCATCTGGAAATACTTCCGGGAAATATCTCACCACTTGCAATTCACTAATTGCCATATCCTTCTCTACCGAAAAAGATGCAAACAACTCAAAAACTTGCGCTTCTTCATTCAAAAGCTCTTTTAACTCTCGAGTAGATTATAACCGCCTTCTTCTTCCTCTTCATCAGGAGTAAGAAACTGAACCGATTTACTGAAACAATTAACATGAACATCGTTGAACTCCAACCAGTTCATACCCATAATCACATCTAAACCTCCGAATGGCAAGAAAATCAAATCCACACCAAAATCCTTACCATAAATCGATAACAAACAATTCAGACACACGAGATAAGTAGTTAACGACCCATCAGCAGGAGTCTCGATAACCATCTCTCCTTTCATAGGGGAAACAACAAGTCTTAATCTCCTCACACAATCAATATAAATAAAACAGTGCATAGCACCTGTGTCAATCATAACAATCAACGGTATACTATCAATATAACAAGTACCTCTGATCAAACGATCCTCGTTGGAAGTTTGTGTCTCTATCAAACCGAACACCTTTCCTCTAGTTGTAGCTTTCTTCGGCTTCTGGAAATGATTAATGATATGACCTTGCTCCCAAAAATTGTAGCAAGTAACCAGGTTCATCTTGCACACAACAATCAGGTGTCCAGGCTGACCACACTTGAAACATTTATTCATGTCACTCGTGCACACACTAACACGGTGACCAAACCCACCATATCTATAACACTTCAGTGAAGCAGAAGAACCTTCCCCTTGGCCTTTTACCCTCAACCTATTTCTGCTTACCCTTATCAGCAAAAGCTGCATAAGGTTTTCCATGATGCATCTATTGTTTTCGTTTTCTCTCAGCTAAACTCTTGAAATGCTCATATCGAACCTTGTTGTCTTCCTAAAAAATCCTACAACAATCCACCAAATCTGAAAACCTTCAGATCCTCTGATAACCAATCGCCTGCTTAATCTCAGATCTCAAACCATTCTCGAACTTGATACATTTTGAGAACTCAACAGTCACCTCACTATAATGCGGATAAAACTTCGTCAGATCAGTAACTTGGCAGCATACTCAGTCACTGACATGCTCCCTTGTTTCAGGTCCAAGAACTCAATTTCTTTCTTTCCCAAAACATCTTCAGGAAAATACTTCCTCAGAAATTCTCTCTTAAACACAACTCAGGCGAATACCTCACCAGGCGCATCCAACCGTTCACGAGTGCCAACCCACCAATCATGAGCTTCAGCTACCAACCTTTGCGCATCCAATCACACATTACTTCCTTCCGAACACCCCATCACCATGAAGATCCTCTCGATCTCCTTGAGCCAATCCTATGATCCATGAGGTTCATACTTCCCCTAAATGTAGACAAATCATTCTTCCGAAACTCATCATTTTCATGATCCCCAGCATTCATCGGGTTTTGCACAGCCTGAGTCATCGCCTGCATAGCAGCGACAAGTGCAACATCGTTTCTCCCAGCCATAACAAATATGTCACACAACAACAACCCAACAATGATATAGAAGTCAACAACACCAACACCAACACTTAACACTCAACACTCAACAACATCACAACGACTTAATGACTCAACAACTCAACTACTTGGTCGGACGAACCGACCTGCTCTGATACCATTTTGTAACACCCAAATTATCCTATGGAATTATAATTGAAAATCAGAGTAATTTAAATTTCATCAAAATATTTGAGTGTCACAGTTCAATAAAACCATACATGGCTCAATGATACGTTTTATAAAAATCGTTCAACTTGCAGCGAAAAATAATTTAAAAGAAACATCATTCATAATTCGATTACAAAATATGTTCTTAAAAATAAATAAACAAGCGCAAATGTCATCCTGACACCCAAAACACGTATCAGAGCCGACTCCTAAAGACGTGAAGTAAACTGACTTCACAGACCACCACTCAACTTATCCTGATCACCTGCATGTTACCAACATAAGGTTAACATTCAAACAGAAGGGGTGAGATTCTTACATCACAAAAGAGAAAAATAATAAGAATATGCAAGTATCATTAACTAGATCACCACTTCTATACAACATCAATCAACAAACACACCACAACACCTATCAACTTCATGCAATCAACAACAACTTATGCAATGAGACTCTACTTGAGTCTATGCATACGGTACAATGATTTGATCTTTATTTCAAGATCCAGTTCTCGTCGAAACTCTCGACCCCTCTTTTATGGTCCAATATGATCCCTATTTCATGATCACACCCTCGACCCCTATTTCATGGCCACATACGATCCCTATTTCATGATCGCACCAACATCACAATGATCCCACTAGGATCCAACGAACATACCCTATCTTGGTATATTGTTCCAACCATGCTCATGTCATGCAACATCAATGACAATCATACATATTTACCACAACTACATTTTACAATTCAACATCAACAAGTAACTTACATCGACTTACCACAACCAAGAACATCATCAACATCATGCATAATCACATACAACAACATATATTAACATCAACCAATACATACGCAACAACACCACATACAACAACATATATTACATACACATGTATCAACAACAATGTTATGTAACTATCACAGCAACAACAACAACACATGGCAACATCAATTGTTTATAAACAATTCAATTTATTCCAAGTTACGCTAATTATACTTCTAATTAAGCTCATAACTCCTTTCTAACTGCTTCTAACCACACCATTTCGATTCCTATCCATTACTATATACTTTAAGTAATTTTAGGGAATTTTTCAGAATTAAATCATGATATTTTTCACTACAAGTCTCGCTAAGAGAGGGGGCTTGCTCGCTAAGCGAAAAACTCTTTGTATTTCCGCTTTCCAATTTTCGACCTGCTCGCTAAGCGAGGTCTGCGATTTTCGCAGTTCTCCCTTCTGCGATCAACAACCAATCTGCTACGAAATTACTCCATAAAATACCAATTTTTAGACAATCAATCACATAATTATCATTATTAACCTCTTATTCACATAATTATCACACAACATCAACTCATAACAACCTAGTTCAATTGTTCATCCAAAATAACTCAATCCCAAAACCTCTAATCAACAACACAACCTAATTCATATTATATAACCCTTAAGAGACGGAAGAATTCCACATTTACCTTGGTTTCAACGAGAATTCTCTTCTTCTCCGCGGATTCTCTTCAAGCTTTTCACCTTCTTCTTCTTCTTCTCCCTGGTTTCCATGATCGTTCACAAAACACGAATGTTTTTCCTTTTTCCTTATTCCAACATAACCCCTTAGACCCAACCTTTGATCTTCCACATTTACCCTCACTATACCCTTATCTCTTTATTTTCCAATTATTTAATTATTCCCATAAAATTATTCAATATAATATAATTCTCTTAAATTAATATTATACTCAATAATAAAATACTTCTCTATACACCAAAAACGCCACAATATAATTTAAATAATTAAATAAAATTTGGGGCGTTACAACACGCAGTATGACTTACAATAGATGTCAAAGACACTGTATCATTTAGTACCACAATCTTTTAGATCACCTTATGCATGCAGATGTAATGTCACTAAATTAATCAATTTATTTTTAATCATAACATTTTCTATAATCTAACAATTTTCTCTTGTACAGTTCATTTGGCGTCCATATCTAGGAATGAACCATGATCACCAAGTCAGAGATGAAGGCACATCAGTTTGGGCTGCATGTGTGTCGATCATCAGATTCATCATTGTGGAGATGCGCAACAGTGATCGTGTAAAAATCCAGTTCGGAATGCATCAAAACATCCCAGATCCCCCGACTGATTTTGGTCAATGGCATCTAAAAAAAGTCAACGACCAATGGGGCCTTAATAATTGGAAAGACTTTGCAAAAACTGAGTGTCGTAAATGGAGGAACCATTGCTAATATGTCTTACGTGAACCAGTGATGGAAACCCCGTTTATACCAACTAATACTTATATGGTATGGTATAAATCGTTTGCAACTGGTTTTCTATCCGAAGATAGGTATCTACACGATCCACGCCAAACCACTTACACACAAGAAACTTCCACGTCTAGCCAACGAGGAAAATATCAACCTTGTTACTCACAACTTTCTACCCAACTAAATTACCGAGTGATAAATACATAAATTCACTTTCCAAACATGCCAGACACTCAACCACAATACCAAGAGTGTCCCCCTTACAATGTCCAACAAAATGACTATTATCAAGACGCTCAAACATCACATCATAGTCAACACACACAAATATCACACCACAGCCGACAAACACAACCATTACAACCACCCTAAGGCTTTCAAACACCACAACCATTCCAACCTTTCACCAACTAAGCCTTCACACCAATGTCCCTTTTCAATCGTCCAGGTCGCACACCAATGACCTCATCATCACATCCAAACTACTCTGGTATGGGTCACGATCTCAGTTACGGTCTGTCGTCTTTCCATACACAAGACTTAGTAGAGATGCAAGAATTACTGAGGGAGTATAACGATGTTTCAGAGACCTCAACTCCACAAACACCTGAAGTGAACCAATAATTAGGGAAGCGAGTGAGGATACCTAGGGGATGTGAAACAAACGACCGGTATGCCCAACCCGGTTGTGATAATTAAAATATGTTATTTAAATTTTAATTAATTATTAATATCATTTTTTCATCTATTATTAAAGTTTTTTATTTTTTTATATAAAATTTGAAAATACACCTTGCATCCAATTGAATTGACGACCTTTCACTATATTATAACACAATCGTCAATTGAAATGTAAACTGTATATGATGTCTCTAATCCAATTGGTGACACCTCAAAAGCATCATAAGTAGTCGTCAATTCATCTGAAAATTATTCTTTTTTTTTTTTATATTTTTAAACGGGGGTACTTTGAGAATATTTTTTAAAACTGAATTATTTAGGGATTTTTTTTAAAAACATGGGTATTTCAATAAAAATTTCATCATAGTCTATTTAGATAGACATAATAATATTTTTCATATTTTATTTAAATCAACATATACAACATATGAATCAATTTTATGGGATAATTAAAGATAATGGTTTAGTTCTATCATAAAAAGAAAAAAAAAAATCAGTTTAAAATTATATTTTTGGGTTTTGATGTTTCCCAAGGAATGTATACCCCCATTAGTAGGTCTTTAAAATTCCTTAGTAAATTTTCAAATGAATTGAAAGATAAAACACAGTTGTAAAGAATCATATGTTGTATAAATTATGTGTTTGACTTCATACCTAACTTAAGAACCATTTGTATATCTTTATTTAAGAGACTTACGAAGAATCTTCCTTCTTGGATGATTCAATGACTCAAAGTGTCTTGCAGTTAAAGTAAATAATTTAAAAAATTACTTAGGGTACTCGGTACTAACGTCAACCCTATTGTTGAAACTGATGCCATAAATAATTTTTTGAACTAGAGAACTTTTACAGGAAAACACGAGTAAAAAATCAGTTAACCAATGATTATGATCTTCCCATTAAAGATCAAAAAGACAAAGAAATAATTTTATGTTTTTCATCTTTTGTTTCCAAAATTACCACTCCTATTACTGCTACTCTTGTAACAACTATTAAGCCTAGTTGCTTAACTCCATTAGCTTTTACCTTTTTAAATTACCAGTCCATTACCCAATCAAAAAATCCACTCATCTAAATTAGCCTTTTACACACCTCCTTCTTCATTACCAAAATCATATTTTGTTTCTTAAGATTTTTCAATTCTAATTTTACCTTTAGAGACAGTTTACTATCCTCCAAACTCCTCATTACTGCAAAATATGTCAAGAATATTTTCTCCTGGGTTTTTCTTTCTTCGTAAAGATCAATTTAAAACTAGAAAATATTAGTAGTTTATCCTAAAAAAATAAGATAAGATTAAGGGCTCGTTTGAATCAATTTTGTTTTTTACTTATTAAAATAAAATTTATAAAATTGTTTTAAATAAGTGTTTTTAAGAAGAATACAACTGAAAAATTTGTTTGGTAATGTAACTTTCTAAAACTGATTTAGAAATGAAAAAAATATTCATTTGGTTATCTAGTTTTTAAAAACAGTTTTTAAAATGAGAAAATAAAATTTTTATATTTTAACTCAATTTTTAAAAAATGTGTTATTAATTAACATTAAATAAAATTAAATATTTACTATAATTAATAAAAAAAATTATGTCACCCTCCATTCTTATTTATAAGCAAATTTGACTTTTTAGATTTATTGAATAAATGATGTATTTGGACTACATATAGGTTAGATACATCAATTATTCAATGAATCTAAAAAGTCAATTTTACTTATAAATAGGAATGGAGGGTGTATACTTTATTGTGTGTTGCCCGATTAAAAGCTATATTGATTCGTGATCTGACCTGGTGTAAAATCTCTTTAGGTTTCTTAATTTAGCAGTGTAAAAATTCAGTAGGTTTGAGATTAGTCTGATAAAAATCTCAATTCAATTTGTGGTCAACTCGTATAAAATCCGTCTTTGTTCGAGATCAGTCAATACAAAATCTGCTTTTGGTGTGAAGACTAATCGCTTTAAGTCGTGTTCATTGTTTGGAGACTAACATCTTCAAACCATGTTAGTTGTTTGGCTGGAAGTTAGTATGCAACTTCATTTTCCTATATAAGGCGTTTGTGAGCATAACCTTCTAAAAGCTCTCAAGAATAGTGTATACCTAACTTCTTTACTTCGAATTAATGTTGCTTATTTAAGTCGTGTTCATTGTTTGGTTTGAAGACAAACATCTTCAAGCCATGTTCATTGTTTGGTTGGAAGTTAGTCTGCAACTTCATTTTTCTATATAAGGGGTTTGTGAGCATAACTTTCTAAAAGCAATAGTGGATACCCTCGAGATCAATTATTGGAAAGTGAAGTATGTCACTTCATTATACCAAACCTTTATAACTTTTCGGTGTCATTTCTCTTCCTTTATTCTTTTTAATTTTTCACTTAACTTATTTACTTTGAATTCATGTTGCATATTTGTTTTTTATAAATGTTTTCAAATTTTAATTGTAAAAATGATTTTGTTTTGAATCAACGATTTTCAAACCTCCACAATTCACCTCTCTTTTCTGAATGGAGTCTGTTGTACCCCAAAATTTGCCCTCGCATCTTCAAGACAATATACCTCAAGAGGACTCCTAATGCTAACAAGATTCTCAATTGCTCAAAGGGATTCAAGGTTTCTCATCCAAAGCTCATTTTGAAGGAAATTCAATTCTCTACAACTTTGTGTATCACAAGCCAAGGCCAGAAATGCTTCATTTAAGATATATGAGCCAAGACATTAAATGTCCTTTAAAAAGTCAACAAAAAAGTCAACTTTTTCAAAAACTCATAACTTGAACATGGAAGATCAAATGGACATGGGACCAAAATGAGTAGTTAGAGGACACTCTAAGCTTTCTAAAAAGTCCAAGAACACATACATGGTATAAAATTGAGAGAGTTATGCATTGTTGAAGTTGGGTGAATTTAAGGAGGTGTATAAAGCAATTAATGACCAAAACTCAAGTTTTTTTTCTTCCAAATGGGCCTATATTTTTCTAACACAAACTTAATCAAAAGATAATTCACGACCCATAAGTCATAAAATCTGATTTTTTATATTTATTTTATATTATATTGGATTTAATTTATTTAAAATCAGTTTTAATTAAAATAAATATTGAAAAATCAAATATTTGATCTTAGGATTATTTTGGGATTTGATTTTGATGTTTATGATCATAAGTTGGATCCCAAATTCGTTCAAACCAAAGGAGAAGGTCATAACCCCAAATTTCACTAAAAAAGAAACATCATTTCTTCATTCTAAAGCAATCTAAAATCCAACACTCAAGCCCAAAATTTTTGACCCAAAATACACTTCTCTCTCTCTCTCTCTCTCTATATATATATATATATATATATATATATATATATATATATATATATATATATATATATATATATATATATATATATATATATATATATATATATACTTATGAACTCCACAAGTTGCAAGAACAAAAAAAATTCTTACACCAAAAAACCCTAAAAAAATTCAAAAGGCAAACTAAGGAAAATTTCAAAAACACTTCATAGCAAGTTTTCAGTCTCTTTCTTCCTCCAATCATCATCAATAAACTTCCAGGAGGCCATCCCAATCCCTATTGAAGGTTGAGCACACGTAAAACGCAACCTATGAACACATGACGCCTCTTACTTTTTCTTGACCTCAAATTTTTTGGTTCATAGCTTTTTATACATTTTCTTTTCATAATATTGTTTATAATCATGTATTGATGCTTTTTGATCGTTTGTTTTTGAGTTATGATGCAGGTTTCGAACAACACCATTGTTAGGGCATAAAACATCTCTTGATCGAAACTCCCAATCCAATCACTTTTAGGCCAAACAAATCGCACCATTGAATTCTTGAGGCCGGAAATTAGTAGAAATATGTAGTTTTGATGCGTTAATATTTGTTATTTTTTGATGTTCAAATTGCAGGTCAAATAGCTACAAAAATTTCGTAGCAAAATCACATGAAATTTACAGCAAAACCGTTGCAAAAACAATATAGCCCAAGGTTGAAGATGATTGCGTGTTACCGTGCGATTGGTCGGCTTTGATTTCCATTTAATGTTATTATATAATTGTCTGTTCTTGTTTCTTATCACATGCGCGCAGGTGGCCTAGTGGTGAAGATGTTGCAGAATGACCTTTGGGGGTTGGGTTCGAAACCCAACAACCTTCCCTTATTTTTTGTTGTTGTTTTCTTTTTCATATTTTTCCTAACTCTTTTTATTTTCTTTTAAATAGTTATTCTAATTAATTAAACAAATAACTAAATAATATTTTAAAAAACCAATAACAACTTTTAAAATCAATAACTTTTTTTTTATTTTGTAAATAGAAAAATATCAATTTTTTATTATTAGGTTAATGATTAATCATTTTTTAACTAATAATTAAACATTTTTTTAAAACTAATCATCAAATTAAAAATCAATATTTTTTTTTATTTTCTTGTAAATATCAAACATTTTTTTAATTAAATTAATAATTTCAAATAAAAAAAATCATAGAAAATACTTTACAAATTAAATTTAATTAACTTTTTTTTATCCGATTCTCCGTATTTCTTCTTTCCTCTTTCTCATCCATTCTCGATTTTTAACTCTCTCGTTATTTATATTTATTAGAACAAATGTATAGGTGCATGAAATTTGTAATAATTAGGTTTATTTTTCCGCCCAATTTTTCCAAATAATGTAACTGCTCATGGGATGTAATAGCGTATGACTTTTACTTTGTGCACCTTGTTATGTAATTGCCCCAAAGCCCTTTAATAGTCTTATGATTTATTTTCCGCTTTTGTTTCCGTAAATTATTAATTGTGTGGTTAGTAATAATAGGGTGTGAAAAGAGTGCATGTGAACAATAAACGAATTTAGCCCATTAATAAAAGATTAAAATAACTAAATACAACACACTTATCACACATGCACCTCTAGGGTATCCCTTCTTGTTGCCTTACGAAAAAATGGTAAAGTCCCTCGAACGTAGGGGTGTCTTAGCACGATTGCCTAAGTAAAAATCATCAAGTCCCTTCGAACAAAAGGTCATAGTCCCTCGTTGTCCCTTCGAGTTGCCTACGAATAAATGATCTCGTCCCTCGATGACCCTACGTCTTTCCCTTCAAATTCAAGGATAAGACTAATTACTAACTAATAGTAAGGACAATTATATCCCTAAAGAAACTAAATAACAAGAAAGACCTTACAATTTAGGGTAAGCAGTTATTAAGTGCTTGCTCAGATATTTTCAAAATACTCTTCACACCTCACATTTTCAAATACTTTCAAACTAAAAACTTTGTATACATTCATACGAGAATCATTACAAAGTCTTTATGAAAATATTTTCTAATCACACACTACACTATTTTTTTCAAACAAAGTAAAATGAGCTAAGCAGTTAAGAGCCTATGGATAACCATGGATACAAAGGGTGCTAACACCTTCCCTTTGTATAACTTACCCCCCGAACTCAAATCTTTTTCAAAGTTCTTTCCTGTTCTTTTATGTCTTTCTTTATTGGATAAAACAAAAGTCGGTGACGACTCTTGCTATCCGCAACATAGTTTTTGTAAACAAAAACGACCAAGTCAGTTCTCCCACCGTGTCACAGAATTGGCGACTCTGCTGGGGAGTACTAATTAAAAGAGGGGTTACCTTAGGGTTAGGAAACTTTACTTGTTTGAATTGATTGCTTTATTTTTAAGGGTACTTGTTGTGGGGTTACTGTGAGAAAGATCCTAACCCGAATCTAGTGTACTTTAGGTAAGTAGCAATAAACCAAGGAAATTGTATGGCGTATACCGATATGGTTGATCTGGTGGCTACGGTTAGTGTGACATCTTGGTTGATTCTGATGTTCTTCAAGTCAATTGAGGATGATATGAGGCTGTCATATGGTGTCATTAACACTAACTACCCTTTAGAACTCTAATTGACCCATCTCGGCCATTAGAAGGTAGTGAGATAACCGACTTTGGTGAAGTCTAAAGTTGGTTGATACTCGATGCTACGCTCATTGAGATTCTAATCTTGGGAGGTTTTGGTTGGCAAGTCAGTTTCCATACTGAACAACAGCCTTTGAAAAGAATCAGTGATATTGTGATCCCTTAGAACCCGGTTACTATTACTAGGACAAATTGAACCAAATAACTTCAGTGGGGAGGGTACTTACCAATGAACTTCATGCAAGCCTTTAAACCTAAGTCCATTGTGTGACTTGTTTGTGTTTTCCATTTGTTTGCTTTGTACATGAAATCATAACATCATGATATTATAACATAGAATTTTCACTAACCATTTCAAGGACCAAAGGATTTATCTTTGTTCTTTGTTGCAGGTTATGGCTTCCGCTCGTAGGAACACTATCCGAATCAACTTTGTAAGGATACCTTCCAAGCTTAAGGAGTTAGTCTCAAAAGTTTTTATTTACCTTGTAACTCTTGTTTTTCCTTCATTGTAAGCCCAAAGGGCAGTTATATTTTTAAATTACTAATAAAAATGTTGTTTCTGTTTTTCTTTAACAAATTTAAATCCTACGAGGTCCTTGAAAACATTGCATATGCATTTACATGTCATACCATTGCATAACAGGTGTCCATGACAGGACTCTTATCTTCTCGCTGTTAATTTCAGTTGAAATGACTCTCGAACAGACTGTTAAAGATTTCTAAACCCATAATGCTCAAATTCAAGAAGTGATCCTGAATTTGTCCAAGGGACAAGAAGAGTTGAAAGCCCTCATCACCAAGGACATGAAAAATAAGAATCATAAAGACAACAAAGATGATCAGTTGGAACAACTGCAACCTGAGTTGGCAGAGATGAGAATCCAGATGAATGGTTTAGTGGCTCTTATCCAAAACATAGCCCAGGAGCAAGAAGAGCTGAGAGTCTTCGTCAATAAAATTCAATACAATGGAGTCGGGAATCTAATCATCAGTCAACCTCCGATGAAACAAGCTGACTTGGTTGAAAAAAACAAGAGGATACGAGAAGGAAATAGACAAGTTCCTACTGATAGTCTTTCAATTAAAAGAAGAAGGTCTTATAGGGTTAATCCGCCTCAACACAAGGAACATAAAAGACAATTTATCAAAATCAACACGCCAATATCGCAAACTTTGCAATGCTTGTTGGAATTGAAGTTGATTACCTTGAAAGACCCTCATCAGAATCCCAATACTTCAGCTCCTCGCTATAATCCCAATCCAAGGTTGCATATCACTCAAACTGTCCTGGACATGACACTAATAACTGCTGGGCATTGAGGAATAAGATTCAAGACTTGGTTGACAAAGGAGTCCTCGAGGATATGCCAGAAGACCAGATTGAATTCTCCTATCATCCATCAAACATCAAAGCTGTCAGACATCCAAAGTGACAAGTTTAAAGGAAGAGGCCTTGAAAACGTTTGAATTTTCATTTGTAATTTCTTTTGTCGACTTAAACACTTACTATTATGTCAGACTTTTGTTTTCACGATAATGCATTACATATGTTTGTCTTGAATTAACCCATTCGTTTCACTATATTTAAACTATGCTTCTTACTTCTCTTTTGTGATATTTAACTCTTGTTAAAGCTGTAAGCCTTTAGAGGGAGGATGACAAAGACGATACCATAATTTCATATAGTATTCTTTTGAACAGACTATGCTGATGATGTGCAGACATTGTTTCAATTCCTAAACAATGGAGATATAAGGAAGTTAATCCCTAGTCAACCCTTTTGAGCCTAAGAAGTAGGAGTTTTCATTCTCATGCAAATTAAAACCCTTAATCATAACCTAGGGCAGGGTAGTTCCTCGGTTAACTCAATTATGCCTGTTATCCTTTTGTACACAACTAATGAAGGTACCTTATAATTGTTAAGTCTGAAAGTCAATATCTAGCAAAAGAAAAGCTCACTAAGTCAAAACCTATGAAGGAAAGTTAGTAAAAAGTGAGACATCCCGCTGACTGTAATCTTGAAACAAACAGTTCAGGAAAAAAAGGATAACAAAGTCAAAAGAAAAAAAGAGGTCATTACAAATCCTCAATAAAAAAAGATGATTGGCTTTTCAAATAAATTGTTGTCAGTGTTCCAATTCCAAACTCCTTTGGAGCTTCAATGCATACAACTGAACATAGGACTGAAGAACATCACGAAGGATGGGTTGGGTACAAATAAAATTTGAGACTTTATCCTTTGTTCCTTAAACCGTGAACCAAGCCACGTTACAACCCTTTAAAAGTCCTAACTGAAGCACGATTAGTTCGAAAGCGTACTGCTATAAAAAGGTATCCTGACTCCTTTATGGCTTATTATAAATCTTGAGTTAATATCACAGTTTTTACAAACATTGTTTTGCTAAAATAATTCTTTTTCAAAACTTCAAGACAGACATAAGCGTTTCATTTTGAATATCATTGTTTGCATACGACTAAGTGTTTGACAACAGAGAAGCTTACATGATGAACATTCAATAAACCAAAGTCCTTCCGATAGACAAATTTGCTTCCTGGGCCTGACTTAGTTGGATCAAAGCCAATAAATACAAGGGGCATGATCACTATCTTCCAATCAAGGGGGCATGCCGTGTTATTGTCCAATTCATCTGGGGCAGTCCGGTCAAGTTTCAACGATGCTTAATAGCCATGGGCAGGTCTCCTCATCTGAATTGCCAGAGGTAACATTACCGAGTTCACGATGTCAATGGCATATTATTATGAATTAAAACCTAATTAATAAATTAATTATGAATTAATTTACAAAATAAATAAAAAAAACTAAGAAGTAAGTTTTTATTTATAAGAAAAAGAATATTAACTACATAAAATAATTAAAAGTTTTATGAAGTAATTTAGAAATTAAAAAAAGTTAATGAGTTGGTTAATTATTTAATTGTGATTAGAAGGTTAATTAAGAAAACTAATTAAGGAAACAAAAACAAAAGAAAATAAAGGAAAAGAGACGGTCACAAAAAGAAAGGGGGGAGGCTGGAGTCAAACTCGCCCCCTTTTAGTGATAGTCTGAGTGCCTTGCCACACGTTGCCTGTTGTGATAAACAAATGAAAAATAAACAATAAATATTAAGTTTAATATTCAAATTCCAGAATGGCGCCCAAATTCCGTCTTCTTCACGCGTCCACCTGGTTTTTTATCTACGGTTCTCCTACGATTTTTCTACGAAAATTCCGTAGCTAAATCACGTGCGTTTTTAAAAAATTAACATACATGCAAAATAAACCAGTTCTAAATATACCAATCAATTGTAAATGAGTTCTGGAGTTTAATTATCCCATTAATTCGTCTTGAAATCTCCTCTAGCCATAGTTCTTGATTTCGAGTTTGAAAACCCTAACAATGGTGTATCACTCTCCCTGCATCAAACTTCAAATTAGTTGGCCCATATTCGTTCTATACATCATCACAAACAAGATTAAATCATCAAAAACAATTTACAATGCACAAAATATAGAAATCGAAAAAATCAAGAAAGCATGAAAAAAGTGATTTGGTTTAAGCATTCTATGATGTTTTGGATGATGGTGATGATTGAGACATGTCCAAAATACTTCAAGGAACCTATTGCAACCTCCAAAAGTCTTTGAAACTGGTCGAAAGTGTGAAACCGATTTGGTCACCTTTCTTGAAAATTTTGAAACATGAATAGGGTCCTTTTTCTCAGAAAAACTGTCCTTGGTTCTTTGGATGTGTTGTATACTTATAGAGGAATATAATTAGGTTAGAATTTTGGGCTTTTTGGTGGATTATGAGATTACTTGAGTGTGAAGGAATGTGATTTCTAAATTTGTCCAAAAATTTGATAAAACCATGCCTTTTTTGTTTTGCACGAATTTGATCCTTCTCAATCATCATAATCATCAAATATTTGATCCCAAATTAGATCTAAGACCAAATATTTGATTTTTTTTATTATTTATCTTAACTAAAATTGAATTTAAATGATTTAAATCCAATATAATAAAAAATAAATAAAAAATCAGATATTATGATCCATGGGTCGTGAACGATCTTACGTTTGATTTTGGGTTGGAAAAGTATGGGCCCATTTGGAAGAAACTTGAGTTTTGGTCTTTTTTGCTTCATACACCTCCTCAAAATTGCCCAACTTCAACAATGCATAACTCCATAAATTTTTATCTCATGGATGTGTTCTAGGACTTTTTAGAAATTTTGGAATGTCCTCTAACTACTCGTTTTGGTCCCATGTCCATTTGATGTTCCATTGTTAAGTTATGAGCTTTGGAAAAAGTTGACTTTTTGTTGACTTTTTAAAAGACCTGTAATGTCTTGGCTTATATCTTTCAAATGAAGCATTTTTGGACTTGGCTTGTGAGACACAAAGTTGTAGATAATTGAATTTCCTTCAAAATGACCTTTGGATGGGAAATTTCTGATGAAGCATGTGAAAGTTATGGCTGGTCAAAGTTAGGGTTTTTGTAGGAAACGTCAACTGTACTTTGACTAGCCATAACTTTTACATGCTTCATTAAAAATTTCCCATCCAAAGCTCATTTTGAAAGAAATTCAATTCTCTACAACTTTGTGTCTCACAAGCCAAGGCCATAAATGCTTCATTTAAGAGATATGAGCCAAGACATTATAGGTCCTTTAAAAAGTCAACAAAAAGACAATTTTTTTCAAAAGCTCATAACTTGAACATGGAAGATCACATGGACATAGGACAAAAACGAGTAATTAGAGGACACTCTAAGCTTTCTAAAAAGTCCAAGAACACATCAATGGGATAAAAATTGAGAGAGTTATGCATTGTTAAAGTTGGGTGAATTTAAGGAGGTGTATAAAGCAAGTAATTACCAAAACTCAAGTTTTTTTTCCAAATGGACCCATATTTTTCTAACCCAAACTTAATCATAAGATAATTAACGACCCATAAGTCATAATATCTGATTTTTTATATTTATTTTATATTATATTGGATTTAATTTATTTAAAATAAATTTTAATTAAAATAAATATTGAAAAATCAAATATTTGATCTTAGGATTATTTTGGGATTAAATTTTGATGTTTATGATCATAATTTGGATCCCAAATTCGTTCAAACCAAAGGAGAAGGTCATAACACCAAATTTTCACTAAAAAAGAAACCTCCTTTCTTCATTCCAAAGCAATATCAAATCCAACACCCAAGCCCAAAATTTTTGACCTAAAATACACTTCTATATATATACTCATGAACTCCACAAGTTGCAAGAACAAAAAAATTCTTACACCAAAAAAACCCTAAAAATTTTCAAAAGGCAAACTAGGGCAAATTTCAAAAACACTTCATAGCAATTTTTCAACCTCTTTCTTCCTCCAATCATCATCAATAAACTTCCAGGAGGTCATTCCAATCCCTATTGAAGGCTGAGCATACATAAAATGCAACCTTTGAACACATGCTACCTCTTACTTTTTCTTGACCTCAAATCTTTCGAAACCCAGCAACCCTCCCCTATTTTTTTTTTTGCTGTTTTCTTTTTCATATTTTTCCTAACTCTTTTTATTTTCTTTTAAATAGTTATTCTAATTAATTAAACAAATAACTAAATAACTTTTTTTAAAACTAATAACAACTTTTAAAATCAATAACTTTTTTTTATTTTGTAAATAAAAAAATAGAAAAAACTTTTTTTTTGGGTTAATGATTAATCATTTTTTTAAACTAATAATTAAATATTTTTAAAAAAATAATCATCAAATTAAAAATCAATATTTTTTTATTTTCTTGTAAATACCAAACCTTTTTTTAATTAAATTAATAATTTCAAATAAAAATAAATCATAGAAAATACTTTACAAAAACATTCAATTAATCAATTCTAAATCAAATTTAATTAACTTTTTTTATCTGATTCTTTGTATTTCTTCTTTCCTCTTTCTCATCCATTCTCGATTTTTAACTTTCTCGTTATTTATATTTATTAGAACAAATGTATAGGTGCATGAAATTTGTAATAATTAGGTTTATTTTTCTGCCCGATTTTTCTAAATAATGTAACTGCTCATGAGATGTAATAGTGTAGGACTTTTACTTTCCGCACCTTGTTATGTAATTTCCCCAAAGCCCTGTAATAGTCTTAGGATTTATTTTCCTCTTTTAATTTCGTAAATTATTAATTGCGTGGTTAGTAATAATAGGGTGTGAAAAGAATACATGTGAACAATAAACGGATTTAGCCCATTAATCAAAGATTAAAATAATTGAATACAACACACTTCTCACACACGCACCTCTAGGGTATCCCTTCTTGTTGCCTTACGAAAAAATGGTCAAGTCCCTCGAACGTAGGGGTGTCTTAGCACAGTTTCCTAAGTACAAATCATCAAGTCCCTTCAAATAAAAAGATCATAGTCTCTCGTTGTCCCTTCGAGTTTCCTATGAATTAATGATCTCGTTCCTCGATGACCCTACAAAAAGTGATGATCGTCCCTTCGAATTACTAAGACACCTTTACAAAGTTGCCTTCTAAGACCATACGATGTCCCTGCAAATCCAAGGATAAGACTACTTACAAACTAATAGTAAGGACAATTCTATCCCTAAAGAAACGAAATAACAAGAAAGACCTTACAATTTAGGGTAAGTAGTTCTTAAGTGCTTGCTCACAAATTTTCAAAATACTCTTCACACCTCACGTTTTCAAATACTTTCAAACTAAACACTTTGTATACATTCATACGAGAATCATTACAAAGTCTTTATGAAAATATTTTCTAATCACACACTACACTATTTTTTCCCAACAAAGTAAAATGAGCTAAGCAGTTAGGAGCCCATGGATAACCATGGGTACAAAGGGTACTAAAACATTCCATCTGTATAACTTACCCCCGAACTCAAATCTTTTTCAAAGGTCTTTCCTGTTCTTTTATGTCTTTCTTTATTGTATAAAATAAAAGTTGGTGGCGACTCTTGCTATCCGCAACATAGTTTTTGTAAACAAAAACGATCTAGTCAGTTCTCCCACCGTGTTATAGAGTCACATGTAAAAAATATTTCATTATTTTGAAGTACTAAAATCTAAGAGAAATCAAAACTTTGAATTTTAAATAAAAGAACGAGCTTCGTGAATTCGAAATAACTAAAATTATGAGTAAGCCTAAATAGTATTATTTTTTAAATTAATTAATAATACATATACCTGCGACCTATTTATAAAATAGAGTTTATATATTTTTAAATTTTAATAAATTATATGTTAAGATAAAATAGTATTTTTATTTATATGAATGGATTAATAATTATTAAAATAAAGTAAAAATATATAATTGTGTAATAATTGAAAAATATTTAAAAGTTAATCCAATTTTTTAATTATTACTATTGTCGTTAACTTAATATTAATAATATGTTATATTATTATATAATTTAATAATTCATGAAATATATCGAAGAAAATTTGAAACATTTTATTCAGATCTTTGTAATATTGTAAGTTAATTATAAATAGAACAACTTTTGCATAATAAATAAGAGCTGGAAGAGGACTCCTATTAATGAATTATGATAGGTCTTAAAATAATCAATATCATATTTTTTATTAATAAATAAATAAATTTAAGCCAATTATTTACAACAACATGACACGACCGGACATACCGACCTGCTCTGATATCATTAATGTAACACCCTTTCTACCCCATCATAATTATAATACAATTTAATCAAACATCAGAGTAAAACTCATGAAAAGATATCACATTCTTCATAATAACTCAAAAACAACATAAAACATCATATTGAGTCATGTTGCGTAACACAGATTATATAAATCATGATTACATAAACATCTTTTTCAAAAATTTGGTAGCAAAAAACAAACTATCATCTCTCATCTTTAATAAAGGAACTTCATAATTTAATCCAAAACGTCACTAAAATCAAAAGTATTCAAAAGAAACAACTTCTTAATTCAAATAAATAAACAACTCAAGCGAAACTCTATCCCGAATGTTACTGGACACAGAGCAGGACTCCACTTCTAACTAACACCGTAAACTCACTAACTCCGAGCTAACGCACACCGAGTTAACCTTGATTATCTGCAGGATGACATAATAGACCATCACAAAAGGCAGGCATGGTGAGTAAATTCACATTCAATAATGTAATATAGAAATGAGAATTTATAAACATGCCAACTCTAAGTCATGGGTAGGATAGTTCCTTTCATGAACACGTAGCTGTCTAGAAGCATAGGAAACCACTTGACCATTCTGCATCAATACACCACTAAGACACATCTTCGAAGCATCACAATACACCATAAAAGATTCATTCGGATTCAACAAAATCAAAACTGGAGCAGTCGTTAACATCTTTAATTCAACAAAACTCTTCTTGCATGCAACATCCCACACATAAGCCTGACCCTTTCGAGTCAACTGAGTCATAAGCAATGCCAACTTAGAAAAACCCTCTATAAACTTTCGGTAATAACCGGCCAAACCAAGAAAACTTCTAATCTCCATAGCAGACTTCAGATATCCCACTTTAACACAACATCAATCTTCGAAGGATCCACTGAATTTCCACCACTAGAAATCACATGGCCAAGGAAACTCACATCCTTCAATCAGAACTCACACTTCGACAACTTAGCATACCGCTTCTTCTCTCTCAACACTTGTAATACAATCCTCTGATGTCCTTCATGTTCTTCTCCTGAATTTGAATAAATCAGAATATCATCAATAAAAACCACAAAAAACTTATCCAAATACTCATGAAAAGTCTGATTTATATATTCCATGAATACACCAGGTGCATTGGATACACCAAAAGCATCACAGTATACTCATAGTGACCATACCTCGTCTGGAAAGTTGTCTTCGGAATATCATCTTCTTTAACTCGAATCTATGGATAACCCGACCTCAAACAAATCTTGCTAAAAATGTAAGCACCCACCAACTGATCCATCAAATCATCAATCCTCAAAAGTGGATATTTATTCTTGATATTCACCTTATTCAATTGTCGATAATCGACGCACAACCTCATACTACCATCCTTTTTCTTAACCAACAACACTGGAGCACCCCACAGAGAAACACTTGGACGAACAAATTTCTTCTCAAGAAGTTCTTCAAGTTGTTTCTTCAGCTCACTCAACTCTAAAGCTGACATCCGATAAGGAGCCAGCAAAACTGGACTAGTACCTGGCACCAAATCCACAGTAAACTCTATTTCACGCTCTAGAGGTAAATGACTAATGTCATCCGGAAATACATCAAGAAATTCTCTGACAACAGGAAATTCAACACTCAGTTGGTCACTGTTAACTTGTAACGTTGCAAACAAAACAAACATTTGGGCTTCATCTGCTAGAAGTTCATTCAGTTGCTTCATAGATAGAAACATCATTTCCCCACAATCATCAAATTCTGGAAGCTCCATCGTCTTTGCATAACAATTGATATGCACAAAATTGAACTCCAGCCAATTCATACCAAGCACAACATTCATACGGCGTAAAGGTAAGCACACCAAATCCATCAAGAAATCCTTACCATAAATGGTAAGAGGATATTTCAAACACACATGGTTATTCGTAACTGAACCGTCAACAGGCATCTCAATCAACATATTACCATTCATAACAGTCAAAGGAAAATTCAACCTGGTCGCACATTCAATCGAAATAAACGAATGAGTAGCACCAATATCAATTATAGAAACCAACTTAACATCTTTAATAACGGTTTCTGGCACTGATTACTGATATGTCCCTCTTCAAACACTTGGACAACTCAGCATCATCGCGGTTGTAATGAGGACAAAACTTCACTAACCTCTCAAACTTGGCAGCATACTCTGTCACCGTCATGTTCCCTTGTATCAGCTCTAAGAATTCAACCTCTTTCTTGCCACGAGCGTCTTAAGGAAAGTACTTACTCTGAAATTCCCTCCTGAACACATTCCAAGTTATCGCAGCCTGATAACACTAAATTTCACCGTATTTCTGACTCCGATTTCTCATGCATTCTTAGTTTTTATTGTTATTTTGTTATGTTATTACTTTGTTTTTCTTTATTTTCAGGTTTTTTATGTAATCGGGGCCTAAATCAAGAAAAGGAGCAAAAAAGGAGTTGAAACGGACGAAAACCAAGAAATTCAGCTTTTTACACTTACGGCATCCACCATGGCTGGCGCCATGGGGTCAGCCATGACGTGGCCACGTCTCAAGATCACTCCACAACTGCCAAAGCCCACGATCCCCACTTTCTCCACCATTTTGTACCTATGGCGGGTGCCATGGCCTTGTGGCGGGCGCCACAAGGCAAAAGTGTTTCCCTCCACTTTTTAGTGGAGGGGGCATCTTGGTCTTTTCTCATTTAATGTTTGCCTATAAATAGGACTTTAGAATTTCGTTTTTATCATCCAAACTTAGTATCTCTTAGGCATATATCATTTAATGTTAGGCATAAATAGGACCAGAAAAAGGCCTCAAATGATAGTGATGAAGAAGCATCTGAGGACCAGACCAAGGCCTCAACTGAAGAGCACATCTCTGTTGATCCACCAGCTGAAGAGGAGACTGCTCAATCCCCTCCTGTTGTGAACCTAGAGCATGATTCTGATACAGAAATCATTGCCTCTATAAAACCTAGCATAGCCAAAAGGCTCAGGAATAGGAAAGAAAAGATGCAAGCAGGACATGCAATTCCTGAGAAGAAGCAAGCTACCCCAAAGAAGGACAAAGCTAAAGTTGCCTTTGGTCCTACCAAACAATGGAGCAAGGTGCAAACACAAAAGAGGAAAGCTGTCACTCCTCCAAATTCAGATGTTGAAGCAGATGTCCCAACATCTCCTCCAAAGAAGAAATCAGCACCCTCAAGGTCATCAACTGCTGTTCCTGAAGCTCCCTTGGACAACATTTCCTTCCATCATGTTTCAAGTGTGAATAGATGGAAGTTTGTTTATCAAAGAAGGGTAGCACTTGAAAGAGAGCTGAGCAGTAATGCACTTGAGTGCACAGAGTTAATTGATCTCATCTCTTCTGCTGGCCTCTTCAAAACTGTCTCCAACTTTTCTCCCTGCTATGAGTTGCTTGTCAAGGAATTCATAGTCAACCTTCAAGAAGATTGTGCCAATGGTAAGTCTGTTGAATTTAGAAAAGTATTTGTTAGAGGCAGGTGTGTAGAATTCTCTCCTCAGGTCATCAACCAATACCTTGGAAGAGAATCTGATGGTCCAAATGAGTTAGGGAAGACTGATAACCAGGTCTGCAAGGTTATCACTGCTAACCAGGTCAAGACTTGGCCAGTTAAAGGAAAGCTCTCAGTGAGCATGCTGACAAGGAAATATGCCATGCTGAACAGGATTGGTACAACAAATTGGGTTCCTACCAATCATACATCCTCAATATCCACTGGCCTGGGCATGTTCATTTATGCTGTAGGCACACAAACAAGGCTGGATTATGGAGCTTACATCTTTGATCAGACATTGAAGCATGCTGGATCATCTGCAACAAAGCTGCCAATTGCCTTCCCTTCCTTGCTATGTGGAATAATGTTGAGTCAGTACCCTGGGATCCTCACTGAAAAGGACACAATTTGCAAAAGAGAAAGCCCTCTGGCCTTCCACTACAAGCTGTTTCTGAGTCATCATGCAGCTGATGTTGAAGCACCCTCTGGGACATCTGCTGGTCCTTCAAATGCTAAGTCTCCAATCTCCAAAGCTGCCTTGATTGCTGAACTAAAGAGCACTTGCAAAGAACTTGAAGCAAGGAAGCAGAAGCTTGAGGAGATTATCCAAAGGCTGGAGAGTGAAAGTGATCAGAAAGCTGCTTCTTCTGATGAGGAGACTGAGGAAGATGAAGAAACTGACTGTGAGGAATCTGAGTGAAAATTGTATGTGAGGATTATGTAATGACAACTTCTGCATTGTTTTTTTTATTAGTCTCTTTGGCCCCAAATTTATGTCTAACAAGGGGGAGAACATCAACAACAACAATGTATAATGCTGTTTGATTATGAATGAAAAATCTCTGTTTGCTTCTGAACTAAATCTGTAAAATATTTATGTTGCAACAAGACTGAACACATGTATGTTTGAGGGGGAGTAATCTCACACATGATTCAACAGAAAAGAAATGCTGCACTCTGATAAAAGAACTTCTGCTGCACTCTGAAAATCAGAAAAAGGATGTTAGCCAAAAATTAGCCAAAGGGGGAGTTTGTAGATGTTTAGAATTGGCAGAATTTTTGACCAACAAGAATTATTGAATTCAGTTCAGAATGTCCTATCAGATGTTGGAACATTATCAAACAGAGTATAAGAACTTAATTCAGGATGTCACACCAGATGTTGGGACATTGTGTAAATGATTTAAGTTCAGTTTTTCAGGATGTCCCAACAGATGTTGAGACATCTCAAACCTGCTACCAGAATTAATTAATGACTAACTGACCTGAGATATTTAAGGAAAGTTATCTGGAATTAATAATGGATGGACAAAAACAGTATAAGGCGCATCTGTAGGGAGTATTGTTATGATACCTCAGCATAATCAGAAGAACTAAACCACCTAGAATCTAGGAAGTAACAAACCCTAATTCAAGGTGGAAGCTGCATGTGTTTTAGGACTGGATTAACCTACAGAAAGCCCAAATTACAAACACCTATTTAAGCAACAGAATATCTCAGAATTGAGTACGAATTTCAGAAGACAAAATAGGGTGTTGTGTTTTAATAGCAGGTTGTTTTTATTGTACCACTTTATGAGCTTTTAAGCAAAAGTGCATTTGTGACTTGATTGAAACTGTGAAGTAAGATCAAGCTGTTTTGTTTGAAGTATGACTTCAATTTTATTAAACTTGTAAACTAGATCACTATGTGATTGAGGGGGAGTGAGTTGGTACTCATATCTAAGTTGTGTCTTAGGTAGAAATTGCATTGGGTAGATATTAAGTGAAAGATTAAACTAGGTGGTTTAAGTCTAGAATTAATATTACTTATAGTGGATTTCCTCCTGGCTTGGTAGCCTCCAGATGTAAGTGTGGTTATACACTGAACTGGGTTAACAAACTACTGTGTTGTTTAATTTTCTTGCACTTTAAGTTTTGGTTAAATCTGTCAAGTGTTGGAACATCTCATAGGACATCTCATACCTGATCACAGAATTTCAGAAGAGAAGAAACCAGAGGAATCTGAAAACCCAGAAAGTCAAGAAAAAGGAGAAGAACCTAAAAACAAAACCTATGTACCACCACCGCCATACAAACCACCAATACCATACCCTCAAAGACTTAAGAAAACCCAGATCGATAATCAGTATCAAAAATTCGTTAAGGTTATAGAAAAACTTCACGTAGAAATCCCCTTTACGGAAGCCATCACCCAAATACCTTATTACGCTAAGTTTCTCAAAGACATACTTACAAATAAACGTAGACTTGAAGATCCGAAACCCGTTGAATGTAATTCAATTTCCGAAAATAGGTTATCAAAGAAAGATAAAGATCCCGAAAATTTTTCCATTCCTTGTATTTTGGGGAATCATGTCATCGAAAAAGCTTTTCTAGACATAGGAGCTAGTGTGAGCTTAATGCCTTTAGCAGTTTGTGAAAGGTTAAACTTAGGAGAATTACAACCTACTAAGATGTCACTTCAATAAGCCGATAGATCCGTTAAATACCCTATAGGCATACTTGAAGACGTCCCTGTTAGGATAGGTCAACTGTTTATACGTACTGATTTTGCTGTCATGGACATTAAAGAAGATGACGACATACCCAATCCTCCTAGGTAAACCGTTCTTATCAACCATTGGAGCCATAATAGATGTTAAAAAAGGGAAACTAACCTTTGAGGTAGGTGACGAGAAGATAGAATTTGTACTCTCGAAATTTCTTATGGCACCTGTAATAGGAGATGCTTGTTATGCCTTAGATATCATTGATGAATGCATTAGGGAATTAGAATGAGAAGAAGAAACTAAATCTATAAAATTTCCATCAACCCTTATTTGGGAAGATGACAGTTATACAAAACCCTACATTGATGATAACCTTCACGAATGTTTATCTCTTACCCCAGATCCTATGCCTTGCCCTATGAAACCGACCGTAAAACTTAAGGAACTACCTAAGAACCTGAGATATGAATTTCATGATGAAGAAATGGACCGTCTAGTTATAGTCAGTGCTACCTTGGACCAAGAGGAAACAAACCAATTGTTAGATGTTTTATGAAGGTACCCCTCAGCCTTAGGATATAAGATCTCAAATCTAAAAGGAATAAGCCCATCTGTATGCATGCATCCGATTTTGCTTGAAGAAGATTCAAAACCCTCCAGAGAACACCAACGAAGAATAAATCCTATGATGAGTGAAGTAGTTAAGATTGAAGTTCTTAAGTTACTAGAGGCAGGTATAATATATCAAATCTCGGACAGTAAATGGGTAAGTCCTGTGCATGTAGTACCTAAAAAGGGAGGCATCACAGTCGTGCAAAACGAGAAGGGTGAACATGTAGCAAAAAAAACCGATGGAGGTTGGCGTATGTGCATAGACTATAAAAAATTAAATAAAGCAACTAGGAAGGACCATTTCCCATTACCTTTCATAGACCAAATGTTGGAGCGCCTAGCCAGACACTCTTACTTTTGTTACCTAGATGGAGGATATTCAGGATTCTTCCAAATACCTATTCACCCCGAAGATCAAGAAAAACTACCTTTACATGCCCTGTTGGAACTTTTGCCTACAGAATAATGCCTTTTGGACTCTGTAATGCCCCTGCCACTTTCCAACGCTGCATGATGTCTATCTTTGCAGACAATTTAGATGGAATCATGGAAGTATTTATGGACGACTTCTCAGTTTGTGGATCTGATTTCAAAAATTGTCTTATCAACCTTGAGAAAATCCTGGAAAGTTGTGTGGAGGTAAACTTTGTGCTAAATTGAGAAAAATGTCATTTCATGGTCACCGAAGGGATTGTTTTAGGATATATAGTTTCCGAAAAAGGTATAGAGGTAGACAAAGCTAAAATAGAAGTCATAGAGAATCTAAAACCGCCGAAGACTATCAGGGAAATAAGAAGTTTTCTTGGACATACCGGATTTTACCGACGTTTTATCAAGGACTTCTCCAAAATAACAAAGCCCTTAACTGGTCTTTTAACGAAAGATGCTGAATTCATCTTCGATGAAAAATGTACTGAAGCATTTAATTTATTGAAGCAAGCTCTGATTTCAGCACCTATAATGAAACCCCCTGATTGGTCAGAACCGTTTGAGATAATGTGTGACGCTAGTGACTATGTTGTAGGAGCCATTCCAAGTCAGAGAAAAGATAAAAAGTCACACGTAATTTATTATGCTAGTAGAACCCTAGACGCTGCACAGCTCAACTACGCAACAACCGAAAAAAGAGCTCCTAGCTGTAAGTTTTGCCATAGACAAATTTAGATCTTATCTATTAGGAGCCAAAATTATAGCTTACACCGACCATGCTGCCATTCGTTACTTACTAAGTAAAAAGGATGCCAAACCTAGTTACTTCGATGGATTCTATTACTGCAAGAGTTTGATTTAGATATCCATGATAAGAAAGGCACATATAATGTAGTATTTGATCACCTTTCTAGGATAGAATACCTGAAACCTGACTCAGTACCCATAAATGACGATTTTGCCTATGATAGACTGATAGCCCAACTGGAAACTATTGAAGATGATAACCCAGACCCACATGAGCCTTCTCATAAATCCTTAGCTATAAGTAATGTACCTTGGTATGCAGAATTTGTTAATTACCTAGCCGCTGACATCATGCCCCCGATCTAAACTACCACCGGAATAAGAAGTTCTACAGTGATGTGAGAAACTTCTATTGGGACGAACCATTTCTTTTCAAGAGAGGTAAAAATGGCATTTTCCGCCGTTGCGTTCCAGAAGAAGAGGTACATAATATAATTGAGCATTGTCACTCTGCACTCTATGGTGGACATGCAAGCACATCTAAGACATACGCCAAGATTCTTCAAGCTGGCCTATTCTGGCCTACCATGTGGCGTGATGTTCATGCTTTCATTGTCAAATGTGACAGATGCCAACGTACAGGAAATATTTCAAGACGTAATGAGATGCCTCTAAGAAATATCCAAGAAGTAGAACTCTTCGACGTATGGGGTATAGACTTTATGGGACCGTTCCCACCATCTTTAGGAAATCAGTATATCTTAGTAGCTGTTGACTATGTGTCTAAATGGATTGAAGTTGTCGTCGCACCCACGAATGACACCAGAGTAGTCATCAAATTGTTTAAAAACTATATATTTCCCAGGTTTGGAACCCCCCGTTTAGTCATAAGTGATGGAGGATCGCACTTCATATCGAGAATATTTTAAAAACTTTTAAGCAAGTATGGAGTTAAGCATAAAGTAGCAACACCATACCACCCAAAGACTAATGGACAAGTGTAAGTATCTAATAGGGAGATCAAACAAATTCTTGAGAAAACTGTCTCTATATTTAGAAAAGATTGGTCGCAGAAACTTCAAGAAGCATTATGGGCATATAGAACCGCTTTCAAAACCCCTATAGGAACAACTCCTTATCAACTGGTCTATGGAAAATCATGTCACTTACCTTTTGAGTTGGAGTATAAGGCCTATTGGGCCATCGAAACTTTGAATTTGGATTACCTAACTGTTGGTTAAAAACGTATCCTTGATATCCATAAATTAGAAGAGCTCAGACAATCTGCCTACGAAAATGCCATCATATACAAAGATAGAACAAAAGTTTGGCATGACAAAAGAATCATAAGAAAAGACTTCAAAATAGGCGATCCTGTTCTCCTATTCGATTCTAGGTTACGACTTTTTCTAGGGAAGCTTCGTTCGAGATAGACTGGCCCTTTCGAAGTATCAAAGATTCTAAGATCTGGTGCTATTGAAATCAAGAACCAAACATGTAAACCATTCATCGTCAATGGACAGAGGCTGAAGCCCTACGAAGAAGGTGACATCCCAACAACATACTCCTGCCATACTCTGAGCGATCCACCAAATCCTTCGAATGATGTGTAAAATCCGGTCGTCGAGCTAATGACGTTAAACAAGCGCTGCATGGGAGGCAACCCATGGTTTTCTTATCTTACCTACTTTTTATTTATTTTTACTTTATTTTAATTTGTTTACTTTATTATTCTGTCAGGACTAACGATTGAATGTTTTATGTGATTTCAGGACCCTTGTTTGCTAACCTTGTGCAGAATGCAGAACCCCGATGGCATGCACGTGGCCTTCAGAGACGACGCACAGAGAGAGAGAGCGTTACTATGTCCACATGAGACGCCCTATGGCACCTACACGGTACCCAGACCAAGATTGCATGGATGCCTTGGGGATAGAGCCAAGCGTCAGATTCTTATGTCACCAACTCTAGTGGGACCAGTTCGACGATATGAACAACACTTACAGGAACTTGACTCTAGAGTTCCTTAGCTCGTTTGATTATGATCCTTGGGCTGGACCCGATGAACATGCTATTTTCAGGTTGTTCGGGACTGATTAATCTTTCTCTCACAAAGAGTTTGGTGATTTACTAGGTTTTCAGACTACTCCTGATGCTATTCCAGAGACACCAATGGGGTATTTTATGAGCAGAGAAGTGGAAAAGTTTTGGAGTAACATCTCAGGTGGTGGGAGCCAAGATACTTCCACTCAGTTTTCTCAGGTAATCCACAATCCTGCATTAAGGTACTTCCAGGTGATTCTAGCACACTATTTCCTCGGTTTGCCAGATACAAAGACTCTGTTGAGTGAGGAGGAGATTTTCCTACTGTTTTGTGCAACTCAGTCACGCCCAGTTGCTTGTGGCAACTTTCTGTTGAAGAGCCTTGTCGGTGTCGCCAGGTCATCTGTAGGCATTATACATGTCGGTGGGATTGTTACACAGATTGCTACTGCATTGGGTTTGTCTCTCAAATTATTGCATCTCAGGACCTTCTGCTGCTACACCACCCTGGATGTTGACTTTTGTCTTGACAGAGGATTGATGAGGAGGGCCTCATTTGAGCCTAACACGTTTAGATTACTGATCGACGGCGAAGTGATACATTACTTTACATTACCAGACCCGCTGATGACCAGTGTCCACAACCCTGCTAATTGTAGTTATGCTTTAGAGGGTCATGGAGAGACTATCGAAGAGCCAAAATCACCTCCCGCCACTGAGTACACTCCTACACCTCTTTCTCCCTGAATCACTATTATGTCTAACAATATGTCTTTGCAGCCGCCTGATCTACAGACCTAGATTTATGAGCTCCGCAAGGAGACTGCCCTGCTCAAGCAGGAAGTAGCGGACTTGGCATTATAGATTGAGATATCTGATCTCACTCATGCCTCAGAGATCGATGCTCTATATCAGGAGATTGGAGAGCTTCGGAGGGAGATAGTTGGGATTCGTGGATCGAACCAGGAAGAGAGGCCTACCACATGATTGTTTTACACTGACATTATTACTCTAGGATTTAATTTTTTTCCATGCTTTATTTTATTTCTCGCATCTCCAGACATATTTTATATTATCGCATATATTACATTTTCCATGTACTTTGATTTTTATCTTATATATTATTTCATGCACTAATCTCATTTTTCTCATTATTCTTTCATTTTATTTTATGTCGAATAAAGAAAAAAAATATATGGACAAAAAAATATTTTCATTTTTGTCTTCATAAAAAAATATGCAAGCTTCATGCCTTAGAAGAAAGAAGAAAACGCTATCCGGACCCCCCGAAGACCAAAGGTACGCAAAGCCCAAAAGGGGAATTGTAGATTTTAGGCCCAAAGGCAAAATGGCCTTGTGGCACCCGCCATGGTCCTATGGCGCCCGCCACACCGTCCTTCCCTATTTCGGGGCAGATTCATCTCCCCCGCCATTTTCACACCTTCAAACTTCCAAAACTCATTTTTCCAACTTCCAAAAACCCCATTGAACCCCATTAAAGCTCCCACCTTTCCAAAACATTCACCATCTATAAAACCCATCCAAAATCCATTTTTATTTTCATCCACCACAAACCATAAAAATCCAACCTTTACCATTTCTCACATAAACCATTCTTCACCATTTTTTTCTCAAGGAGCAACAACAATGAAGTTCAACGGATATCTTCTTCGTGATGGAAGACCGGGAGATAGGAAAAGGAAAATAATTCAAAGGTTTCAGAGTCGAGAAATTCTCTCGACTAGGTACGTAGATGATAACTGTCTTTACTCTTTGGGTCTATATCATAGTGTTTTTCATTTATTAGATTTTCTAGGCTTGCATAATATTTTTGTCAATCAGGAACCTACCTATGAGAGGCTGACAGTTGAGTTTTTAAGTTCATTGATATACACTGTCAGTCTTAACACTGCTAGCACAGTCGGTACTGTTAATTTTAAACTGTTTGGAATTGAATACAAATACAGTACCGGCGAACTAACGGGCTTGTTAGGAATCCCTCATAGGGAAGGTGCTATATGTGAGGCACCTTTGGATTCGGAATGGTCGACCAAAGTATTTTCCTTCTGGCAGAGGCTGTAAAGTACTTCAATAAATTCTTTTGAAGGAATACTTTCGTCGACCATCCATAACCCGACCATAAGAGTTTTCAGATATCTTTTGGCATGTACTATTTTTGGCCGGGAGAGTCCAAATAAGGTAAACGCTAAAGAGCTCCTATTTTTGCAAGGATGCCTCACTAATACTCATATCAATCCGGTCCCGTTTATGCTTGCAACATGGCTTTAACTATTAATAAAATAGGACCGATTGTTATTGGAGGGCTTGTTACGTCTATTGCTCGGGCTCTTGACCTGAACAATGAGATAGCTACACTTGAACCCCTACCTCCTTGCACAATTAATTTAAAATTTCTAAGAGACATGAAATTATGCCGAACAAGGAGAACAGGTGGTTATGAGTTGATGGTTCATGGGGTAGCTATCCCATCTGTTGCTTTACCTTGTTGTAGACGTACCGATGTACGTAATGAAAGGAACTGGACCAATGATCTGAATGCTCCACCTGTTTTGGGTCCACTTCCTCCTAATATTCCTGATGGGGAGGCACATGACACTGATGAAGAATATGATCAGAGAGAACATTCTCCCGTACCTCACGTGTCCCCCCATCATCCTTCACAGTCACACACCGCACCATCTTCCTCTAACCCTGTTGCAGTTGCTACTCCTGGATTCTATGTCACTGAGGAGATGTGGCGTGATATGATGGCTAAAGAGGAAAGGCGAGACAACCTACTCTCTACTATTTCACAACAACTGACGGACAACATGAGCTTCATTTAACAATCACGATTGGTTTCAGATCGTGCTTACAGTAACGTTTGTCGCGCCTTGACCGACATCACATCAAAGCAGGCCCGTCAGCAAAAAGTCAACCGCCGGCACCACCAGCTTATGGAGGCCACTCAAGGTTCCATCCTAGGTAACCTTCAAGAGGTCCGGGGTGCCCAGGCTGCCTTATCAGCACGACTTGACCAGAGGGACCAGCAACGCAGTAGATCCCGTCGTTCCAGACCATCACAGCAGGACGGCGAGGGCACCAGTGCTCCTCCGCAGTTGTTTTTCAGGTTACTCTCTTTATCTTATTTCGAAACATTGGGGACAATGTTCGATTTAAGTGTGGGAGGGGATTTTATTGCTTTCTGTCATTTCCCTTCTTAGTTATTTATTTTCTTTCTGTTATTTTCCTTTTCAGTTAGTTATTTAGTTTAAGTTTTCTTAGATAAATACATGAGTCTGACGAGTCACCAGTATAATGTATCTTTAGTACATCCTCATTTTTCCCATTTCCTTAGCCTTACCAATTTTTTTTTAAAAAAGAAAACAATGTTGTTTCACATGTTTTTTGGGCTTTGAGACAGGTTTGGATTAGGATGTAGTGACTTAGGTCAACTTTTTGAAACATCAGTATCATTTTAGCACCATAGTCCTCTAGAATATAGGAATCACTCCTAAACCCCGCACACCGTGGCCTTTATTATCATTCAAAAATTGTCCTAAGTAGTTTATTCTAGCAGTCAGCTCCGGCCTAAGCATGCTCTACGTAGGGGGCCGATGAAAAAGGCAAACTCTGGGATAGGTGACCCTCACAAAGTCATTTAAACCGAAAAAAGAGAAGAAATTTTTTTTTTGCCACAAAAAGAAAAAATTGCAGTCACCTATTGTTAGTTGGTTCAGAGGTATCCGAAACTGAACTTGGTAGGGCGGATTACGATCCGATCCCCCACAACTGCATTTAGGTCAAATAAAAGGGTTTACACATGCTTATGTGCCAGAAACCCTATGTTTTGGATCAGAATCACTAACCGGTCACTCTACTATGAAGAATGTACGGATAACGGGCTTAATGTGATTGTGCCTGGATGAAAAGGACCCAAAAAGAGATGAGAAGATAGGCCTAGGTATCGTGGGATGACATGGGTTGGTTAATATAGGATTGAAGTTTATGTCCGTGTTATTATGATACCCTTGGTTCACTTAGTTAGTACCTGTCACTGCATCCTGACTATAACTTAGAAGCCCTCTTAGCCCAAATCACGTGTTGACACCATTTTTCTTCATTTTTGAACTTTAAATGTTTGCTTGAGGACAAGCAAAGGTCTAAGTGTGGGAGGATTTGATAACACTAAATTTCACCGTATTTCTGACTTCGATTTCGCATGCATTCTTAGTTTTTATTGTTATTTTGTTATGTTATTACTTTGTTTTTCTTTATTTTCAGGGTTTTTTTATGTAATCGGGGCCTAAATCAAGAAAAGGGCGAAAAAGGAGTTGAAACGGACGAAAACCAATAAATTCAGCCTTTTACACGTCTCAAGATCACTCCACAACTGCCAAAGCCCATGATCCCCACTTTCTCCACCATTTTGTACCTATGGCGGGTGCCATGGCCTTGTGGCGGGCGCCACAAGGCAAAAGTGTTTCCCTCCACTTTTTAGTGGAGGGGGGCATCCTGGTCTTTTCTCATTTAATGTTTGCCTAAAAATAGGACTTTAGAATATCGTTTTTATCATCCAAACTTAGTATCTCTTAAGCATATATCAGTTTTAAAGTAGTAATCACTTCACATCGGGGTGTTACTACAATCAAGTGATCGAGTCTGTATACGTTTGTGTGATCGAGTTTTGGAGCACTCTGGGAGGAAGTTAATCCTGCCGCCATTTTAATTCAAGTTCGTATTTTATTTTTCCGCATTCGCTTTATTTTATTTACTTTCCGCATTGCTTTACTTTATTTATTTCCCGCACTCGCTTTACTTTATTTATTTCTCTCACTCGCACTACTTTCGTTTATTTTCCGCACTCGCTTTACTTTCTTTATTATCCGCACTCTGTAACACGGTGGGAGAACTGACTTTAGTTAAATGTTGCGGATAGCAAGAGTCGCCACCGACTTTTATTTTATCCAAAAGGAAAGGACATAAAAGAACAGGAAAGACCTTAAAAAGATTTTGAGTTTGGGGGGGTAGGTTATACAAAGGGAAGGTGTTAGCACCCTTTATATCCATGGTTATCCATGGGCTCTTAGTTACTTAGCTCACTTTAAATTGTTTTGAGAAAGGTGTAGTGTGTGATTAAAAATTTTCTAAGTACTTTATAATGATCCTCGTATGGATGTATATAAAGACTTTGTTTTGAAAATTTGTTTGAAATGTGAAGTGTAAAATGTATTTTGAAAAGGTGAGCAAGTAATTAAGAGGAACCTACCCTATATTAAGTCTTTACTGTTCTTATGTTCTTTCAATGGTAAGACTATCCCTATTATTAAGGAATAGGTAGTCATTACCTTGGATGTGATAAGGGACATGTATAGGGACATCTGAATATAGGCAACTGCAAGGTGTCTTTAGCAATTCGTAGGGACTTATCATCTTTTATTCGAAGGGACAAGATCACTTATCGTAGGCAACCTCGAAGGGACTTGATCTTATAAACTGAAGGGACTTGATGATATTTAGGAAGGGACTTTGCTTAAGACACCTTACTTGACCTTAGAAATAGGCAACATGAGAGGTAACCCTAGAAAGTGCAAGATGGCGATCAAAGATCGACTTACGTGTTTGAGTGTTTATTTTCAAATATTTATCTTTTTAAATTAGTTATTCTAAGTCAATTTTAATCACAAACATGTTATGCACACCCTATAGTTACTAACCACACAGTTAATATATTTACAATAAAAATAAAGCAAAAATATAAACCTAGACTATTACAAAGCTTTGGGATAGTTACAATATAATCGGAAAAAATAATAATAACGATAAAATAGAAAATAAATAAGCAATAATTTAAATGGTTAGTAATAATGAAATAATAATAATAATAAAAGGGGTTAGTAAAAATATAAATACAATAAAAATTTAAAAGAATATTATTTTTAAGTTGAATAAACATTTAGAATTTTTTTAAAAAGAAAATAGAATAATTATAATAATAATAAACAAATACTAATTATTTACATAAAAAAAATGATTAATTATTTAATTATAGTTTATAACAAAATTAAGTTAAATATTAAGGTTAATAAAAATTAGGGTTAATAAAATTAGGGTTTTTTAGAAATTAGGGTTTACATTTTTATTTAAGAAAAATTAGGATTTAGATATTTTAGGTTTAAATAATTAATTAACACTTAAATAAATTATTTACAACTTACGAATAATAAAGTTATATACAAAATTATTTACAAAAACATATTATGATATTTATAAAAATATAAATTTGATTAATATTTAAAATAGAGTTTTTATTTTATTTTAATATAAAACAAATTAAATAATTAGATAGTATATAATTAAAATAATTAAGAAAATAGCAAAGCAAAGTTTTAAAAAAAAATGGGGGAGGCCTGAATTTGAACCCAGGACCTCCCCATTACCAGTTTGATGGGGTTCCACTGGGCTGCGCAAGCTTAGTTGATATGGACTGAACCCAAGCCCTTATATCATAAACCTGAAAAACAAGAAAATTAATGAATAAAAAAGAAAGAACCTGGGGATCGAACCCAGGTCCTGAAGTCCACAGGCGTACACCAAAAGCCACTGGGCCACCTGCGTGTTTGTGATAATTATATCAAACAAAATCTTAATAAAATAATTCAAATATTTGAAATCTTGATTCGCGCCAACTGCCTCGTCTTCTTCCTTAGAATTTCGCAGGTTTACCTGCGAAATTTGATGGGAATTTTCCTGCGATTTTTCATGCGCATAAAACCTGTAAATTTCAATCACGAGCAATACATGAAATTAAACCCCAATAATCATTCCAATCAGTTACCCAATGATCACATGATTCAATTATATCATTCAATGACATTTATATGTCCTGAATTGTGAAGCCCTAAAACGGTTCTCAAAACCCTAATCATGGTGAAACGCGACTATGGCTGTGAAACTCAGAACAAATCATCCAGGAAGCTTCTATACTTCAAAACAAACACAAATTGATGGTTAGTCTTAGATGACAATGATTAAATGTATGAAAACGAAAACATGACATATGAAGACGAAAATTTGATTCGGTTATGGATTTAAGGTGCAAATGGAATGATAATGATGATGGAGACATGTTATGGAAGCCTCAAAGGTTCATTTGCAACCTTAAAATCTCCTGTAAGAAGCTTGAATCTTAAAATCCGAATTTGGAATTTTATGAAGATTTTGGAACTTGAATAATATGTTCTTTGGCCTGCAAATTCGTGTCCCTTGTGTTTGTTTATGTTGTACATATATAATAGGACCTAATTAGGTCAAAAAAATCAAATCCCACTTTGGACTTTTGGATAGCTTCATCATGTGGAAAGATATGATCCAAAATATTGAAAAAACTTGATATCTCCTTACTATTTTTGGTTGATCTGATTTTATATGATCTCAATCATCTTTAATTGTCCTTTAAGAATTTCTAGAACAAAAATCAGATTTTTGGATTGACCTTTTATATTTTATTTTCATTTAAATTGAATTTTATTAAATAAAATCCAAAATAATAAAATATAAAACATAAAAATATGGAAAAATAGTCAATGGGTCGTGCATGACCTTATCCTTGAGATTGGATTGGAATTTGGTAGGCCCATTTGGCAAAATTTGGTTTTAAGACTTCATTTGCTTCACAAACCTCCCAAATATTTCCCAACTTTGTAAAGGAAAAAATCTCTCAATTTTAAGGATATGAAGGTGTTCTTGGACATTTTGGAAAGCCTAGAGGGTCTTCTAACCAACCTCTTTAGTCTCATGTCCATATCCTTTATCATTCTCAAGTTACGCCCTTTGGAAGATGTTGACTTTTTGTTGACTTTTAAAATGACCTATAATGTCTTAGCTCATACCTTCCAAATGAAGCATTTTTGGGCTTGTCTTGTGAGACACAAAGTTGTAGAGAATTCAATTTACTTCAAAATGAGCTTTGGATGGAAAATTCTTGATGAAGCATGTGAAAGTTATGGCTGGTCAAAGTTCAGTTGACTTTTCCTGTGAAAACCCTAATTTAGAAACTTCTGATTCTTAATGATCTGAAATCTCCTTAATGAATCATGATCAACCCTTGATCAAATTATGAATTTTACTTCATATACTTGATGTTGGCAAAGAATCATGAAGTTTGACTTTGGTTTGACCACAGTTGACCTCAGTTTGACTTTTTAACATCTTTGACTGATTTTAGCCTATCTGATTATCTGACTGAGAAAACTTTTTGGGAAAGCCTTGAAACTTGACATAGGGATTATTAAAGACATATAGGATGCTATGAAGCTCACTTGAAGCCTTGGAAGTCCATTTAGCCTGATGAAATCCAAAACCCTAGTTTAAGATGCATTGCTTAGGAGGATGCATTGTCTGGGGGAATTGTCAAACTTTCTGACTAATTGTGAATCTTATGAACCTTGTGAACCTCTTGAGATACCTTGTGAATCTTGTGAACCTTTTGGTACACCTTAGTATACAATGTCTTGTCTAGGTGAGGGCAAATTTTGGGGTGCAACAGCTGCCCCTGTTCAATTTTCTGAAACCTGAGGGGTTAGATTGGTATATGTGCCATTCGTGACCTGGAAGGTTGAAGGGGATTGAACACAAAAGCCCAAAAATTTGCACTCGCCGGTGCGTAAAATAACACTGATGATTAGTTGTATATGCTTGAGTGGGCTTGAAGATGCCACTTGGAAGAAACTGGAGATGGGCTTATAGATGCCATCCAGAATATTAGGAGGTAATAATATCTTTATGTTGATACTGGATATCAGTACTAGGTCTTCTTATAGGCCGTCTCTGAATCGTTTATGCAACATGGTTTGAGTTGAATGCTAGCACTAGATCTTCGTATAGATCGTCTCTGCATTATCTCTGGGGAAAAAGAATATCCTTCATTAAGTGTCAGGGCTTAGATCTTCGTATAGATCGTCTCTGAACCATATCTAAGAACATAATTTAATTTAAGTATCAGAACCAAATCTTCGTGGCGATCTTTTTTCTGAATTAAGTATCAGCACTAGACCTTCGTATAGATCATCTCTGAACTGTTTTGAGTTGTTGAATAGACCAGTAGAAATAAATCTTCGTAACAATTATCTCTTCTGGAAATATCCTGGATTAGGTAATAGATCTTCGTATAGACCATTTACCCCTCCAAGGATAACTTGAGTATTGATCATCATAAATGAATCTTCGTAGCGATTATCCCTAAATTAAGTATCAGCACTAGATCTTCGTATAGATCGTCTCTGAACTATTGTGAATTGTTGATAGTGTTTTATCTTCATATAACTATCCTGCAAAGAAAAGGTTAGTTCATGCAATATGTATGCATGCATGGCATGATGTATCTAAGTAAATGTTATCGTATTATGGATGTGCTATGGTATGATGTAAATGATGTATGTATGAATCATGCATCCTGAAGTGTCTGGGTATCTCTGCATAACAACTGCTGGCTAGGGAAAATAAATCCTGATTCGTTGCTGAAGAATATGAGGACCTTGTTCCTGTTTTGTTTGATAGTATAATATTTATAACCTCCCGTCTTCGTTCGTCGTACTTCTATTGAAGGAATAAGTTCCTGAGTATCCTGACTGAGGATAAAAGAGATAGACATAAATTCAAGGGGAGATGTAACTCGAAGTATCTATAAAGATAGATTTGCTCTATTGGGGATTTGTAGTTGTCTTGTGGGGATGAACCGGCGAAGCTTTGTTGAACTCCTACCCTCGTTCGTCCTTAGTAAATACTATTACTGCATTTTATGCATTTCTGGTAAACATCAATCATATTCAAAAACATACATACATTCAAACACAACCAATGGACGTTTTCGTTTAGGTAAACAAGGTAAAAGTAAATCTGGATTCAAAAATGAGATTTTATTTATATTATAAAGTGACCTATACACAGGCAAGTTTGTACAAGGAGACAGAAATCCTAGTAAGAGGAATTTGTCGTAAAAGTTTTACAAAACAACGAAAACAACTATGTGAGAAATAATCCTATTGAGTTTCAATTCTACTATTGCCATTATCTTCAAGTACCTCATCTTCTACTGTTGAGACGGGAACGATTGGATTGAACTTTATCTGTTTGAACTTGAGTTAGGTAGTACTGACAGTTGGAGTTATATGTGTGATCCAATGAGACATAGTCATACGCTTTAATCCCTAACTTTTGCCTGGACTACCTTTTCAGGTTTTCAATCCACCGGGATACCCTTTTTTGCCCAAGCCGCCCTTTCAGGTTTTCGACTTGTCGGGTGTACATTTTTTTTTATATATATCCCTAATTTTTGCCCGAACCCTTTTGGTTCGCCGGGATGCCCTTTATTTTTGCCTAGGCCATTCAACTTAGCGGGTCTCTTTTCATACGTAGTATTTTTTAACTATGTCTGCGTTTACGGGCTGTGGGAAGTCTTCACCGTCCATAGTAGTAAGCATCATGGCACCTCCTGAAAATACTCTCTTGACTACAAATGGTCCTTCGTATGTAGGAGTCCACTTGCCCCTAGGATCACCCTGTGGTAGTATGATACGCTTGATTACTAAGTCACCAGCCTGATATACCTTTTGCTTAACCTTCTTATTAAAAGCTTTGATCATCCGTTTCTGGTACATCTGGCCATGACAAACAGCTGCCAGCCTTTTCTCATCAATCAAATTTATCTGGTCAAGTCGAGTCTGAATCCACTCATCTTCATCCGAGCCTGCATCCTTCATGATTCTTAAGGAGGGGATCTGAATTTCAATGGGCAGAACTGCTTCCATACCATAGACTAAGAAGAATGGGGTTGCCCCTGTTGAAGTACATATTGTAGTACGATAACCATGAAGAGCAAATGGTAACATCTCATGCCAATCCTTGTAAGTAACAGTCATCTTCTGTAGAATCTTCTTAATGTTCTTATTAGCAGCTTCTACTGCCCCATTCATCTTTGGACGATATGGAGAAGAGTTGTGATGCTTAATCTTGAACTGCGTGCAAAGATCAGTAATCATGGTGTTGTTCAGATTAGAGCCATTGTCGGTGATAATCCTTTTAGGGATGCCATACCTACATATGAGATTATTCTTAAAGAATCGAGCCACAACATTCTTAGTAACAGATGCAAATGAAGCTGCCTCCACCCACTTTGTAAAGTAATCAATAGCAACCGGGATGAAACGATGCCCATTAGAAGCAGTAGGCTTGATCTCACCAATCATATCAATTCCCCATATAGCAAAAGGCCAAAGAGCAGTCAACACATTCAGTGGAGCTGGTGGTATGTGCACTTTATCAGCATAGATTTGACACTTGTGACATGTTTTGGAATGTTGATAGCAGTCAGCTTCCATAGTAGACCAATAGTAACCTACTCTCAATATCTTCTTTGCCATGCTATGACCACTAGAATGAGTTCCAAAGATCCCATCATGCATGTCTTCCATAATCTCTGCTGCTTCTTTCTTATCCACACAACAAATCAAAGTCGAATCATGATTGCGCTTGTACAAAATTCCATTACTCAAGAAGAACTTAGCAGAAAACCTTCTCAGAAACTTCTTATCTTTGACAGATTCCCCTTCAGGGAACTCCTGAGCTTCAAGATATATTTTCACTTCATAGAACCAATGCTTTTCCTCTCCTCCTTCAGTATAAATCTCATTGCAGTATGCAGGTTTCTTAAATCTGTCAATAGTAATCTTGGGAGCTTCATCATCCCAGCTAATCTCAAACATAGATGCCATGGTGGCTAGTGCATCTGCCAACTGATTCTCCCCTCGTGGAATATGTCCAAAGGTAATCTCTTCAAAATATGGGATCAAAGACAACAAATGCTCTCTGTAAGGAATACGATTTTCATGCTTGGTATCCCAATCTCCTTTAATCTGACTCACTACCAGGGCTGAATCTCCATATACATCCAGGAACTGAATCTTCATATCAATGGCAGCTTTGATGCCCAAGATACATGCCTCATACTAAGCCATGTTATTGGTACAATAGAAACAAAGTCTTGCAGTAATCGGGGTATGACAACCTTTAGGGGAAATGATCACAACACCAACACCATTACCAAGTGCATTAGAAGCTCCGTCAAAAAACCATAGTCCATCGGGATCCTTGTTCAGGTCCGTCATATTGTCCAGGTTCTTTGGTAATAATCATAATGTCTTCATCAGGGAACTCAAAATTCATTGATTGATAATCATCCACTGTTTGATGAGCCAAATGATCAGCTACAACACTTTCTTTAATGGCCTTCTGAGTAGTGTACTGTATATCATATTCTGTTAAGATCATTTGCCATCTTGCTATTCGTCCGGAGAGAGCAGGTTTCTCGAATATATACTTGATTGGATCCATCTTTGAAATCAACAAGGTGGTATGAGTCAATATATACTCTCTTAGTCGGTGAGCAGCCCATGCCAAAGCGCAGCAAGTTTTCTCGAGCAATGAGTATCTTGTTTCATAGTCGGTAAAATTTTTGCTAAGGTAGTATATTGCCTGCTCTTTTCGACCAGACTCGTTATATTGCCCCAACACACACCCCATTGAGTTGTCTAATACTGTTAAGTACATAATCAAGGGTCTTCCATCAATAGGTGGCATCAAAATTGGAGGTTCCAACAGATATCTCTTGATTTCATCAAAGGCTGTCTGGCACTCGTCATTCCATTCCATCACCTGATATTTCTTCAATAACTTGAAGATTGGCTCACAGGTAGCAGTTAATTGGGAAATAAATCTTGCAATGTTATTCAGTCGTCCCAAGAAACCTCTAACTTCCTTTTCAGTACGGGGCGCTGGCATCTCTTGTATGGCTTTCACTTTTGCAGGATCTACTTCAATACCTTTTCCACTGACAATGAAACCCAGGAGTTTACCAGACCTAACTCCAAAAGTACATTTGTTTTCAATCTCAACTTGTATTTCTTCAACCTTTCAAACAGCTTATGCAGATGATCAAGGTGTTGCTCTTCATTCTGGGACCTGGCTATCATATCATCCACATATACCTCTATCTCATGATGAATCATATCATGAAACAAAGCCACCATAGCACACTGATATGTTGCCCCGGCGTTCTTCAAACCAAATGGCATCACTTTATAACAAAAGGTGCCCCACTGTGTAACAAACGTAGTCTTCTCCATATCTTCAGGTGCCATCTTGATTTGATTGTAACTAGAGAAACCATCCATGAAAGAGAATACCTTATGCTGAGTAGTGTTGTCTACCAGAACATCAATATGAGGAAGTGGAAAGTCATCTTTAGGGCTGGCCTTATTCAGATCTCTGTAGTCCACACACATGCGTACCTTACCATCCTTCTTAGGTACTGGTACCACATTTGCAACCCATTGAGGATAAGAAGTCACAGCTAAGAACCCTGCATCAAACTGCTTCATCACTTTTGCTTTAATCTTTTCTGACATTTCGGGACGCATGCGACGAACCTTTTGTGTCTTTGGACGAAAATCTTCTTTTACTGGTAAACGGTGAACCACAATGTTTGTATCCAACCCTGGCATATCTTCATAGGACCAAGCAAAGATCTCCACATAATCACGTAACATCTGAATTATTCTGCTCTTAGCACCGTCTTCTAGTTCAGCCCCTATCTTGACCTCTTTCCTATTTTTTTCAGTTCCCAGATTCACAACTTCGATTGGCTCTTCATGTGGCTGTATAACTTTCTCTTCTTGTTGTAACAACCTAGCAAGCTCTACAGGTACTTCACAATCTTCCTCCTTTCCATCTTCAGCTTGATAGATCGGATTCTCGAAATTATAATTGGCAATAGTAGAACTGTTATCAACAGGATCCAGAGTGGATGAGGATCTGCATTTTAGTGATGTGGGTGTGTGTAAGAACACATAGCTGATAAACAAAAATAAAAATAAAAGAAAGACAAGGAGCACAATATTTACGAAAACGAAACGTCCATTGATTTTTATTGAATGAGGTATGCAAATGAAATGACATCCCGAAACAAGCATACCATTGTGCCCCGAGTAAGACACAAGGCTTGAAAGTTTAATTGTTTAAAATTACAAACTTAAAATAACAACATAGTAATAATATTTACTCCTGACTAAAGGAGATAGGAATAACGTCTTCGGTCTTCCAGTTGTTGAGCCCATCACCCACAGTAGGAAAGATCCAATCATCCAGGTTGTAGTCTTCACTATAGTCACCCACATCATTGATGATTTGATCTCTTATGACCCCTTGATTAGTGATACGAACAACACGAGCACGACGAACAACCTTCTGGGATTCTGCAGTGAAATCCAAACCAAATTTGTCAGACTTGTAAGGGATGTTAGGAAGCTGACCCCAAATAGTACAACCACCTTCTTCAACCAGAGCTCTAGCATCTTTGAGGGAGGCCATTGTAGGAGGTACTCTGGTAACCACAGGAACTTTTTTAACAACAGAGGGAGCTTCAGTAGTAGGAACAACCCAAGGAACTACCTCAAATGTCTGGCAAGGAGTCTCAACAAATTCACCCTCCATATCAACATATTTAAAAGTATTCACATGACTGATCATGTATTCTTCTTCACCATAAACAGTGACAATCTTTCCTTTCACCGGATATTTCAACTTCTGATGTAAAGTGGAAGTCACAGCACCTGCCCCATGGATCCAGGGGCGCCCAAGCAAACAGGAGTACGCAGGACGAATATCCATTACATAGAACGTAGAGTCGAAGACTTGAGAGCCTACTTTGATCGGGAGATCTACTTCTCCATGTACCATTCTTCTTGAGCCATCAAAGGCCCTCACCACTACATTACTTGGTCTTAACACAACATCTTCAGGACTAAGCTTTTCCAGAACCTCTTTGGGGAGCACATTTAATGAAGAACCATTGTCCACCAGCACATGAGACAAGTTGGTGCCCCTACATTCAATGGAGATATGCAAAGCTCTGTTATGGTTTCTCTTGGCAGGAGTCAAGTCAGCATCAGAAAAGCCTAACCCATTATCATAAGTAAGATGTGCGACACAATTCTCAAATTGATCCATAGAAATCTCATTTGGCACATGAGCAGTATTCAAGAACTTAATTAAGGCTTTAGCATGAGCCTCAGAACACAGCAACAAAGATAACATGGAGATTTTGGAAGGAGTATGCCCCAACTGGTCAACAATATCATAATCACTCTTGCGAATGATCTTCAGCACTTTTTCCACCTGTTTAGAAAGATTTTCAGCAGTCGGTGCCTCAGCTTACACAGGTTCAACCACATGACCTTTGCCCCGAGCATCAGTATTTGGCTCATAAATGGAGGTAGTAGTTGGAGTAACTGCACTTTTGGAGGTATTCTGAGGAGAGAAAATTCTTCCACTTCTGGTGATCTTACTAGATCCAGCAATATTATCAACATCAAGATTAGTATCAGAAATAGGTGCACTTACACAGGTTCTTGTTTAACACCATGGATATAAACATCAGAACCGTAATTCCAGGGTATATCTTTATCAGAAGTATAAGGAACAGGACCGGGAGTATTAATGATCATGAGAGCCATTCTAACTTCAGCAACAATCTTCACAAGGCCTTCAACAGTAATCCTGACAGGACCCTTAGAGGTGATCATGACAGAGCCTTTGGAGGTAATCTTCACTAGCACTTTATCAACCATAGCTACATCTTCAAGCTTCGTACTTCGAGTTAGATGTTCACACATACTTTCCACAGAAGGTGTCCTCTCAAACAATATAGTGTAATTGTCCACGAGGCGTTGAATACCATCTTTCAACTTCCAGCAACTATCAGGTTTGTAGGCACAATAAAAACAGTCTTCATTACAACCTGGAAAGAAACCAGCCTGCACCAAATTATTCTTGATAAAGGATAAGGGAGTAGTCACATCTGCTACTGAGGAAACATATGAAACTTCATTAACAGCACTAACAGTCTTCTCATGGTTGGGCATAGGAGCAGTGATAACATTTGGAGTCCTGGGAGGGTCAAATTCAATCTCCCTAGCTTCAATCATATCTTGAATCTTGTTTTTCAACACCCAGCAGTTGTTGGTGTCATGTCCCGGACTATTAGAATGATAGGCACATCTTGCATTAGGATTGTATCGAGGAGAGGAAGTATTAGGATTTTGAGGAGGGTCCTTCAAAGTAATGAGTTCCCCTTTCAACATGTGTTGCAAGGCTTGGGCCAGTGACATGTTGATCTTGGTGAATTGTCTTCTAGGCTTTTGTTGATTGTTTTGTTGTGGTTCTGGTGCTGCAGGAGTAGGATTGGAAATGTGAACTGCTCCCACAGATTGGTGACTCCTGTTATGACTATGTTGACCATACACAACATTAGACTCCTTCTTTCCACTAGGGGGCTTCTTAGCAGTGCTTGATGAAGAGACACCCACCTGTATCTTACCACTTCTTATACCACTCTCCACACGTTCTCCTGTCATTATCAGCTCGGTGAAACCAGATGACGAGCTTCCAATGAGGTGACTCATAAACATATCCACTAGCTCCCTGTCAGTCAGAGGAGGTTGAACTCTGCCAGCCAGGTCTCTCCATTTCTGGGCATACTCCTTGAAACTCTCTTTAGCACCCTTGGACATGCTTTGGAGCTGCATGCAAGTTGGTGCTAAATCAGCAATATAATAGTATTGCCTATAGAAGGCCTCAGCAAGATCATTCCAATCACGAATATTGACACTTTCCAGTTGGTAGTACCATTCCAATTGAGCTCCAGACAAGCTCTCTTGGAAGAAATGAATCCATAACTTCTTATCAGCAGTATGTGGCTGAATTCTACGGACATAGGATCTTAAATGCAGCTTAGGACATGAGACACCATCATATACCACAAAAACAGGAACCTTGAAACCAATAGGTATAACCACTCCAGAAACTAAACTCAGATCTTCAAAATCAAGCCCAGAATATTTTTGTAGTTCCATGGCATTCATTCTATCTAACAGCATCTTGTACTTCTCTTCACTAGCAGGATCATGATAATAGTTTGCCTCAGAATCAGAATCTCCCACAGTATCATGGAGACTACCTCCATCTTTCTCAGAACTTTCAGACTCATAATCCTCAATCTGTTCCTTTGTCTTGATAGGACCTCTGAACCTTCTTCCCAAATTGATAAGGCCTCCTGATCTTCTAGTCTTCTTCTTCTTCTTAGCCAGCAGTGTCTTCAACTCATCTTGTCCCTTGGACAAGTTTAAAATCAACTCTTGGAATTGTGCATTCTGAGCCTGGAGATCTTTGACAGTCTGTTCAAGAGCCATTTCTGCTGAAATAAACAGCGAGAAGATAAGATACCTGTTCATAAGAAACCTGTGATGCAATGGCATGGTATGTAAATGTGTATGCAATGTTTTCAAGGACCGCAAGATTTAAATTTGTTTAAACAACCAAAAAGTAAACTTTTATTAGTAATCAATAAACTTGTTTGCCTTTTGGGCTTACAATAAAAATGAAATGAATACAAAAATGGGGTTTTAAGTCTCCCAAGGACGTTTCCTCTTTGTGTTGAGGTATGAGTTGAGATTCCTCTCCTTGTGAAGTTGTCTTGTCAACTCCAGGATTCTTTCTTGACTAGCTTTGAAATGAGTCTCAAAAGTATCCCTTTGTTCCTTCAACTGGATCCAGGACCTTTGTAACTCCTCCATGTCAGTGGGCATGTCTGGGTGAAGAATGATATAAGAAGTATCTCCTTCAGCAACAAGCTCCATGGTAACTGGCAGGATGGCAGGATATGGAATCATAAGAGTCTGAGCACGATATCGCACCCATCTGAGATAAGGTTCCATAGGAATAGTGTATTTTGGTTCCAGAGTCTTGCTGTCAACCTTGTTCACTTTACCCCATGCTCGTATAAACCTTTGACAGTAACCTTGAAGATCATTGTCGTAGTCGAACACAATACCCTGAATAAGCATGTCATGAGGACCATCACTCCGAGCATAACCAAACTGACATAGAGCTAAGGAAGAATTGTAGGTAATGCCCCCTCTTATGACAAGGGGTGGCACATTAGGGAATTCCCCACAACGGTCAATGATAGTAACATTCTCCATAGATCTAGAGCACCAATGAATATCTGAATGTGAAAGTGACATAATCCTCTTGGACCACCTGAACCCTTGTTCATTCTTCATCACTGAATGAGGAAGTTGAGAAATAAACCACCTAGACAATAGAGGTATACAACACATTAGAGTTCCTCATGCCTTCGTAGTACGGGTATGAAGAGAGTGTAAGATGTCTCCAAGCAATGTAGGCACTGGGTTGTGAGTCAGAAATATGTTGATGGCGTGTACGTCTATGAACTGGTCTGGATTAGGGAACAACACTAAGCCATAGATCAATAGGGCTAAGATCTCCTCAAAAGCATCATAACTCATAGCCTTCAGGAACACTTGAGCTTTCTCCATCAATACCTTGGCCAGAATACCCTTAACCCCTCTTCTTGTTTCTAGGACAATGTCTGATTTCTTCAAATGTAGGGCTGCAACAATGACTTCAGGTTTAGGCTCTTTCTCTAAGCCTGTAAAGGGTCTCTGATCAAGGATATGTATACCCAGTAGTTTAGAGAACTCTTCCATTGTAAGAACCAACTGATACTCTGGGAATGTGAAGCAATGATGTTTAGGATCAAAGAACTGAAACAGAACACTCATCATGTCTTCATTGAACCCTGAAGTGACTAGATCCAGTAGGTGACCATGCCTCTTGATGAACTGGGAGTTTTCAGAAACTTGAGAGACCAATTCTTTAAGCTTAGAAGGTATTCCTACAAAGTTGATCCGGATAGTATTCCTACGAGCAGAAGCCATGACCTGCAACAAAGAACAAAGATAAATCCTTTGGTCCTTGAAATGGTTAGTGAAAATGCTACGCTTATGATGCATGCTGATGATATGATATTATGCTAAATCACAAACATGTGGCACACACAAACAAGTCACACAATAGCCCTAGGTTTGAAGGCTTGCATGAGGTTTTAAAGGTAAGTACCTCCCCTGAAGTTTAGATGGTTCATCTTGTCCTACAAAAGTAACCAGGTTCTAAGGGATCTCAATATCACTGATCCTTCCCAAGGGTGGTTGTTCAGTAGGCAACTTACTTGCCAACCAAAACCCTCCAAGTTTAGGATCTCAATGAGCGTAGTATCGAGTATCAACCAACTTCAGTCTTCACCAAAGCCGGATATCTCACTACTTTCTAAAGGCCAAGCTGGGATAACTAGGGTTCTAACAGTCAGTTAGTGTATTGACAACATATGGCAGCCTCATATTATCCTCAACTTGCTTAAGGAACATAAGCACCAACCCAGAAGTCACACTAACTATGGCCACCAGATTAACCATATCGGTATACGCCGTACATTTTCCTTGGTCTATTGCCATTTACCTAAGGTACACTAGATACGGGTTAGGATCTTTCACACATAAGAGCACCAAACAAGTAAAGTAGAGCAAACAAAGCAAACAAATTTAAAGTGATCTAATTCATAAGGGTACCCCTCTTTTATATTGTCCCCAGTGAAGTCGCCAGTTCTGTAACACGGTGGGAGAAATGACTTTAGTTAAATATTGCGGATAGCAAGAGTCGCCTCCGACTTTTATGTTATCCAAAAGGAAAGGACATAAAAGAACAGGAAAGACCTTAAAAAGATTTTGAGTTCGGGGGGTAGGTTATACAAAGGGAAGGTGTTAGCACCCTTTATATCCATGGTTATCCATGGGCTCTTAGTTACTTAGCTCACTTTAAATTGTTTTGAGAAAGGTGTAGTGTGTGATTAAAAATTTTCTAAGTACTTTATAATGATCCTCGTATGGATGTATATAAAGACTTTGTTTTGAAAATTTGTTTGAAATGTGAAGTGTAAAATGTATTTTGAAAAGGTGAGCAAGTAATTAAGAGGAACCTACCCTATATTAAGTCTTTACTGTTCTTATGTTCTTTCAATGGTAAGACTATCCCTATTATTAAGGAATAGGTAGTCATTACCTTGGATGTGATAAGGGACATGTATAGGGACATCTGAATATAGGCAATTGCAAGGTGTCTTTAGCAATTCGTAGGGACTTATCATCTTTTATTCGAAGGGACAAGATCACTTATCATAGGCAACCTCGAAGGGACTTGATCTTATAAACTGAAGGGACTTGATGATATTTAGGAAGGGAATTTGCTTAAGACACCTTACTTGACCTTAAAAATAGGCAACATGAGAGGTAACCCTAGAAAGTGCAAGATGGCGATCAAAGATCGACTTACGTGTGTGAGTGTTTATTTTCAAATATTTATCTTTTTAAATTAGTTATTCTAAGTCAATTTTAATCACAAACATGTTATGCACACCCTATAGTTACTAACCACACAGTTAATATATTTACAATAAAAATAAAGCAAAAATATAAACCTAGACTCTTACAAATGGGATAGTTACAATATAATCGAAAAAAATAATAATAACGATAAAATAGAAAATAAATAAGCAATAATTTAAATGGTTAGTAATAATGAAATAATAATAATAATAAAAGGGGTTAGTAAAAATATAAATACAATAAAAATTTAAAAGAATATTATTTTTAAGTTGAACAAACATTGAGAATTTTTTTTAAAAGAAAATAGAATAATTATAATAATAATAATAAACAAATACTAATTATTTACATAAAAAATGATTAATTATTTAATTATAGTTTATAACAAAATTAAGTTAAATATTAAGGTTAATAAAAATTAGGGTTAATAAAATTAGGGTTTTTTAGAAATTAGGGTTTACATTTTTATTTAAGAAAAATTAGGGTTTAGATATTTTAGGTTTAAATAATTAATTAACACTTAAATAAATTATTTACAAATTATGAATAATAAAATTATATACAAAATTATTTACAAAAACATATTATGATATTTATAAAAATATAAATTTGATTAATATTTAAAATAGAGTTTTTTTATTTTAATATAAAACAAATTAAATAATTAGATAATATATAATTAAAATAATTAAGAAAATAGCAAAACAAAGTTTTAAAAAAATGGGGAAGGCCTGGATTTGAACCCAGGACCTCCCCATTACCAGTTTGATGGGGTTCCACTGGGCTGCGCAAGCTTAGTTGATATGGACTGAACCCAAGCCCTTATATCATAAACCTGAAAAACAAGAAAATTAATGAATAAAAAACAAAGAACCTGGGGATCGAACCTAGGTCCTGAAGTCCACAGGCGTACACCAAAAGCCACTGGGCCACCTGCGCGTTTGTGATAATTATATCAAACAAAATCTTAATAAAATAATTTAAATATTTGAAATCTTGATTCGCGCCAACTGCCTCGTCTTCTTCCTCGGAATTTCGCAAGTTTACCTGCGAAATTTGATGGGAATTTTCCTGCGATTTTTTATGCGCATAAAACCTGTAAATTTCAATCACGAGCAATACATGAAATTAAACCCCAATAATCATTCCAATCAGTTACCCAATGATCACATGATTCAATTATATCATTCAATGGCATTTATATGTCCTGAATTGTGAAGCCCTAAAACGGTTCTCAAAACCCTAATCATGGTGAAACGCGACTATGGCTGTGAAACTCAGAACAAATCATCCAGGAAGCTTTTATACTTCAAAACAAACACAAATTGAATGTTAGTTTTAGATGACAATGATTAAATGTATGAAAACGAAAACATGACATATGAAGAAGAAAATTTGATTCGGTTATGGCTTTAAGGTGCGAATGGAATGATAATGATGATGGAGACATGTTATGGAAGCCTCAAAGGTTCATTTGCAACCTTAAAATCGCCTGTAAGAAGCTTGAATCTTGAAATCCGAATTTGGAATTTTATGAAGATTTTGGAACTTGAATAATATGTTCTTTGGCCTGCAAATTTGTGTCCCCTGTGTTTGTTTATGTTGTACATATATAATAAGATCTAATTAGGTCAAAAAAATCAAATCCTACTTTGGACTTTTGGATAGCTTCATCATGTGGAAAGATATGATCCAAAATATTGAAAAAACTTGATATCTCCTTACTATTTTTGATTGATCTGATTTTATATGATCTCAATCATCTTTAATTGTCCTTTAAGAATTTCTAGAACAAAAATCAGATTTTTGGATTGACCTTTTATATTTTATTTTCATTTAAATTGAATTTTATTAAATAAAATCCAAAATAATAAAATATAAAACATAAAAATATGGAAAAATATTCAATGGGTCGTGCATGACCTTATCCTTGAGATTGGATTGGAATTTGGTAGGCCCATTTGGCAAAATTTGGTTTTAAGACTTCATTTGCTTCACAAACCTCCCAAATATTTCCCAACTTTGCAAAGGAACAAATCCCTCAATTTTAAGGATATGAAGGTGTTCTTAGACATTTTGGAAATATTAGAGAGTCCTATAACCAACCTCTTTGGTCTCATGTCCATATCCTTTATCATTCTCAAGTTATGCCCTTTGGAAGATGTTGACTTTTTGTTGACTTTTAAAATGACCTATAATGTCTTAGCTCATACCTTCCAAATGAAGCATTTTTGGGCTTGGCTTGTGAGACACAAAGTTGTAGAGAATTCAATTTACTTAAACATGAGCTTTGTATGGAAAATTCTTGATGAAGCATGTGAAAGTTATGGCTGGTCAAAGTTCAGTTGACTTTTCCTGTGAAAACCCTAATTTAGAAACTCCTGATTCTTGATGATCTGAAATCTCCTTGATGAATTATAATCAACCCTTGATCAAATGATGAATTTTACTTCATAAACTTGATGTTTGCAAAAAAATCATGAAGTTTGACTTTGGTTTGACCACAGTTGACCTCAGTTTGACTTTTTAACTACTTTGACTGATTTTAGCCTATCTGATCATCTGACTGAGCAAACTTTTTGGGAAATCCTTGAAACTTGACATAGGGATTCTTAAAGACATATAGGATGCTATGAAGATCACTTGAAGCCTTGGAAGTCCATTTAGCCTTATGAAATCCAAAACCCTAGTTTAAGATGCATTGCTTAGGAGGATGCATTGTCTGAGGGAATTGTCAAACTTTCTGACTAATTATGAATCTTGTGAACCTTGTGAACCTCTTGAGATACCTTGTGAATCTTGTGAACCTTTTGGGACACCTTAGTATACAATGTCTTGTCTAGGTGAGGGCAATTTTGGGGTGCAACACACTCGCACTACTTTTATTTACTTTCCGCACTCGCACTACTTTTATTTACTTTCCGCACTCGCACTAATTACTTTTATGAAAAATAATAAAAAGAAATTTTAGTTTACTATGTCTAACTAAATCCATAAAGGTTAGAATGTAAGGATCGTAATTGAACCAATAATCCGTACAATTGTTCGTAGAAACACTTAAGGGCTATTTTAATTTTCAATTTAAGTTTAATTGTTTTTTAACTATTTCAAAAACAGCCAAAAGCGCTTTGTCTAGTTCATTAGGAGTTTTTAGATTAAAAAGAAAAGATATTTTAAAACCATTTTCGGACGCTTTAAGAAGTTTAGAGTCTGGTTCGTGAGAACCTCTTTTTGTTAAGAAATTCAGGTTAAAATACTTTTCAACTTAGTTAAGATACTATATTTCTTAAAAATAGGTTTACTACTCTAACGCAGTACACACCTTTTTATCCGTGACAATAGGAGGGGTTGATTAGAGAGTACAACTCGGTTCTGAATACGCGAAAGCGACAGTTCTTGTTAAATTAGTTCTTTTCAATGTAGAAAACATTGCCCATAAGTAGTTCTATTAACAAGTACCGGACTATCAATTGATTATGTGAATTACATTCGAGCCTGTCTTTATTGATTGTTTAAAAATTACTATTTTATTTACCATTGTGCACTCTTTAAAACCATTATATTCAATTGCCTTAGATACACACCATAACAATAGGTACGATAGATTGACACTTGGTCTCTGTGGATTCGACAATCTTTTATATTACTCTGACGTGTTCGTACACTTGCGAAAAACACGCATCACATCCCAGCTCCTTCCAATCTCTAATGGGTAATATCCCACCAATCCTTATCCTCTTCTAGGGATGGCAATGGGCCGGGTCGGGTGCGAGTTTCACACTACCCAAACCTGCACCCGAAATCAACACCCGAACCCAAAGGTTATTCGGTTGGAAAAATAACACCCGTACCCACACCCGTTGGGTTCGGGTTTTTCCACCAAAACCCGAACCCATGACAAAAACACAAAATTATTATTTTTTTCAAAAATTTAATTAGTTTTCAAGTGTGTGTGTGTGTGTGTGTATATATATATATATATATATGTATATATATATATATATATATATATATATATATATATATATATATAATGATTTAGTACTTAGTTAATTATAAAAAAGAGTATAAGTTCTATTTACTACTAAAATATTGTTGCTTACAAAGTATGATTTCAATTAAAATTTTGCAAACAACCGGATATTTTGCACAACCCTAATTATAATTAAAATTAAGGTCTTCAACATCTTAACATTATAATTAAAATTACATTTTATAGTCTACAATTAATATTAAAATTAAAGTATACAATTAAAATTAAAGTTAAAGTCTAAGCGAGTGTAGTTTCAAGTATCAGGTGCGGGTTTCACACTACCCAAACCCGCACCCGAAATATCGAGTGGCAATCGAACCCGAATCCGAACCCATTCAAATCAGGTTTTCACTCGTTGACTCGGGTTCGGTTGAGGGTGGGCCCCACGGGTTTGGGTCTGCCTACCATCCCTAGACTCTTCATCCAGCGTATGGGGGGCAAACTACACCTTTTGAGCATTGGAGCACGCCATAGTCTTGTAAATCTTCTCAATCGCCTTTAGCCACTTATGCGCGTTCTCCGGTTCACGAGTATCCTCAAACTTAGGCAGATTATTCCTCTGAAATACCCACAAGGTAATGAAATTCATCACGAACATTGTTCTGTGCCGTAGCCTGAGCAAGTGCAGCTACCGGATCCGCAAGAGCATGATTCGAAGCCATTTTACAAATCACCAACAACATCAGAAAACAACTCAACCTCAAAACACTCAAACTCAATAACTGACACGACTGACAACAACTTGACACGACCGGACATACCGACCTACTCTGATACCATTGATGTAACACCCTTTATACCCCATCATAATTATAATACAATTTAATCAAACATCAGAGTAAAACTCATGAAAGGATATCACATTCTTCATAATAACTCAAAAATAACATAAAACATCATATTGATTTATGTCCTATAACACGGGTTATATAAATCATGATTAATCATAAACATCTTTTTCAAAAATTTGGCATTGGAAAACAAAATATCATTTCTCATCTTTAATAAAGGAACTTCATAATTTAATCCAAAAAGTCAGTAAAATCAAAAGTAATCAAAAGAAACAACTTCTTAATTCAAATAGATAAACAACTTAAGCGAAACTCTATCCCGAATGTTACTGGACACAGAGCAAGACTCCACTTCTAACCAACACAGTAAACTCACTAACTCCGAGCTAACACGCACTGAGCTAACCTTGATTATCTGTAGGATGGCATAATAGACCATCACAAAAGGCAGACATGGTGAGTAAATTCACATTCAATAATGTAATATAGAAATGAGAATTTTTAAACATGGACTACAAAAATGAAATCATTCATCACAAAACCTCATCATATACACAACATCAATTACGTCACATCATAACGTCAATCATCACAAAGCTTATTTATACACAACCTCAAATACATCACATCATCATACAAAATCAACACAAATCATGATATGTTATTTAGAATGATATGCAACCTCTTATTATGCACAAGTTACTGAAACATCCTCATGGATGGACATTGGGCCATCAACCCTCCACTAAGGGAGCATATCATAGCATCAAATCACTTCAATCTACATAATAGGATTGAAGCTACCAATGGACCTAAGTCCCTTCATAAATCATGCCATGAATGCAAGACGCAATATACACACATCATCATCAAAACCTCATAAGCATTGCATCCGCATTCATCATCAATCATCATTTCACATACTCATCATACCATCATATTACATACTCATTTAACATCATACTACATACTCATCGAACATCATACCTCCACATCATGTAATCATACTTCATAACTAAAAAAATCATATAAGTCATCATACACCATTTAATCACTAATTCTACTCATATAGCCTCTAAAACAGATCATACAACAACTCTACAACATCATAGCAGCTTACGACATAAACCGCATCGAGAAAACATTTTTCTGAATTAAAAATCATTTTTCAAACATTCCAGGTCTCGCTAAGCAAGACACCTTGCTCGCTAGGCGACCATCTCTTGGGTTTTGGATTTTCAAAATTTTTACTCGCTCACTAAGCGGGCTTCGTGATATCACAAACTCCTCTGCGATTTCCAGGATCTCTCTTCTGCGACAAAACTCAGTAAAAACTCAATATTTACAGTAGCATGACAGAAAATCGTCATCAACATCAACATTACCCATAGTATCGTCATATACATCATTATATACATCAAAAGCATCACAAAATCATCATCAAAACACAAATCATCAATCAAAACCCTATACCTCAAAACCCCATTTCTATTCCCACATTACAATACCGAACGAAAAATACTCCCCATACCTTAGGTTCCATAATCCCTTCGATAATCTTCTCGAAAAACCTCTCTAACCTTCAAGTCTTAGCTTTTCCTCTTCTTCAGAGCTCCTCTTCTCTTCTCACAAAGTATGATTGTTCCCAATTGATCATACTAACCAAAATTCACTCTATTATCACTCTTTCCCTTAGGACCTCTTTAGTCTTTCCCCATAATACCCTCACTAATCCTCCTCCAAAAGACCACATTACCCTTATCCTCTAATTCCTCTTATTTTATTTTATTTAATCTTAAATAATTATCTAAACCCATTATACTTAATATCCTAATATTATTAAAATATTAAGTCACTCTCAAATCTCCACAAAACATCAAATAACATCATAAATCATCAAAATTCGCAAGAAACACATCAAATTAATCAAAATCAACTTTGGGGTGTTACATTCATCAGAATTAAAATCTTTTTTCTACAACCTTTACCTCTCGATATTATTCTTACTTTGATTACATGGACGTTTGATCCAACTTTTTGTCTGTTGAGTATTTTTTAACAATACTTTGTTTATTTAGTTTAACAATGAGATCTCTTTTATTTTTCTTAGTTGCTTTGTCCAATGATTTCAAGTTATTGGACAAACTTTGGAAATTTTCCCCATTTATGCCATAAAGGCGTTTTTTCCAGACTTTTCAAAAGAAATATTATTTGTCCTCAATATAAATCTCTATTATGCTTTTATACTATTTTTTGAATTACTTGGATCTTCTCTTGGACTTTTTCTACTAAATCACTTTGGAAAGAATTTTCTTCCTCCCAATTAATCAGAATTTTTTTAATTAAACGGTGGTCAAAGTTTAACCCAAAATTACTTTCTTAATCAAAATTAAATGTTTGGTTTAAAACTCATCCAAGATTCTAAAAAAGTAGTCTTGTTGTTGAATCAGACTCAACTTTTCTTATGGATCATTTCAAATTATTGAATTCATTATCCACAACCTCTTCCCATATAGAATTTTAAAGCAAGTAATTTTGGTATTATGAGAGTAACAATGCCTCAAACACTATAATTTTAATGAAGATAAGGATAAACAAGATTACTCTAATCAACATAAAGATGATAAGGATAAACAAGATTACTCTAATCAGCATAAAGATGATAAGGATAAACAAGATTACTCTAATCAGCATAAAGATGAGGACCGTCAAGATTTTTCTGGTTAACATAAAGATAAGGGGTTATCAAGATTATTCTAGTCAACATAAGAATTTCTTCTTTTTTTAGTCACCCATAATCATTGCTCAACTTTATTCCTTGGAAGTATTTACATCAAATCATGTATCTCTTAAATAATACTTATGTAATCAATCGTTAGTTTTGGTCAAGTGGTGATTGGCGTTGGATTCGGTAGGAAGGACTGTGGTTCGATCTCACGCAATTGTGATTGGGAGGGGGCTGGAACCACTTGATGTCACAACTGACCCCCGAATCAGATTAAAGGGTCCAGTGGGTCGGATACTTATAACCAATCGATTGAATCTCATTCATTATATATATATATATATATATATATATATATATATATATATATATATATATATATCGTTCTGGACTGGCCTAGCAGGTGTCCTGCATCCAATTGAGGCCCAATCTAACTTACCCCTAGGCATAAGCCCAACAAGATATTCACGACCTCATGACCATTGAGAAATAGAGTCGTTAGAATATATTCGTTGGGGGACTTCCCCCACATGCATTCTAATGTTTTTCACGCGACCAACTGCCCTTCCGAAACTATTAGAAGCAGTTACACCTAATCAAGGGCCACGCGTCCGTGATCAACGGTCAGATGCCCTTATAAATACCCTCCATCTTTGGAGGGTCAGGTATTCAATTCTAATCACCCACATAATTTCTTAAAGCTTTATTTCGCTTCACCTTGAAACTTACTTGAGCATCGGAGTACCTTGCAGGTACACTACCCCCTCTCTTACAACATCGTTACAGCCCCAACTGAAGGCCACGAGGACATGTCTGGGTCATTTCTATAAAGTGGCGTCATCTGTGGGAAATCGACAGCTCCCCCATCTTTCTTGAACAAAATACTTTCTTTTCAACGCAAGATCAAAGCTCGTCTCTTCTTTTCGTCTTCATGGCTTCTCAACTTAACGAGTCTATGAACGAACCTGTCACCATCATCCTCAACGATGGAGACAACCCCGGTAACCGTGGAACTACCCATCACGATGCCGACCACCATGAGGGACATCCCCCTCCCCATCTTCCAAAAATCTGAAACAGTCGTCGGTCTTTCATGAAGATCATGTGTTCGAACCTATCCCCGTCCCGCCGGATGCCGATGCCAATACTCAAGCTCTCATCATTGTGCTTAACGAGGTGAACCTCATTCTCTTCCAACAAAGTGAGTGCATACACATGCTCGAGGGTGATCGTCGATCCCCTTCTCCTGCTAGGAGACATTATCACAGAGACTCTCGCAACCCTCCATGTCGTTCATGGTCTCCTTCGGGGAAACACAAGAAGAAAGATTCCATATATATTTCTCCCCCAGTAGATCAAGACAGGCCAGAAAGATCTCATCCAGAGAAGGCCAAGAAGTGCATTTTGTAATACCCTAAAATTTTCCCTATTATTTATTGCCAACCTCAAGTGGTTTATGGTTCTTCATTTTGCATGTCGTCCAAGCATCGCATCACATTCAATAAAAATAAATAATATAAAAATAAATCATCATCATTTGCATACGTATGAGGCATGTGATCGGGCAAGGCTTGTCAAACATCTGAGCTCAAAGGAAGAAATAATGCAACAAAAATAATCCAGGTCATTTCTAAGAGGTGGCACCAAAGAAAAGAAAATTGGGAATTTTTATGCCATTAACCGGTTAACGCGTATGGTTAACCGGTTAACAGGCGCGAATCTTGGGCAAAAAATTCAAAAAGTTGGTTTGTTCTCTTTTCCCTCCACATTCTTCCTTCATGTTTTTCCACCTTGTTTCACACTTTCACATTTCATTTTACCTTGGATCCTTCCACCACCTTCTAAACTCTTCTAGCATATTCCAAGGAATATTCCAAGGAATATTCTAGAGGCTCCAACTAACTCTAACTAACTCCAAGCCTGGGTCCAAACCTAACCTAATGCCTAAGCAAGCTCCATGCCCAAGCCTAAGTCCATACCTACCTTCTATATAAGCTCAAATCACTCCAAAGCAAAGGGTTAGAACTCATTTTTCACAAATTTCACTTCATCTCTCTCATTTTCTCTCAATTTTCCTCCATTTTCACCTTCTCACCAAAGCTTCTCCATAGAAGTTCTTCAAGTTTTTCATTGAAACTTGAAAAACTTGAAGCTAAACCTTCATCAATCATCAATTTTGGAGCTTATCGAAGAAGTGTTGCTATTATTTGGATTGATTTTGGCTTCTTGGAAGTGATTGTGCAAGTGTTCATAAAGACCGACATCAAATCACATTTATTTTGCGCATTCGCGGATCTCCGGTTTTCTTCTTCATTCGCGTTTCGATCAACACCGCAACACTCACCAAAGCAATCTTCCGCTTTGTAGGTTGGTGATCCAAACCCGCTTCGCATTTAATTTATTCTCTTCATCTCGTCGTATGGCATTCTTCGATTGATTATCGTTTGATGCGTTTTGATTATTTTGTTCACTCATAGCTAGAATTATAACTTATTCTAGGTCCTAATAGGTGTTAGAATGCCACATCTAAGTGGAAAATTCGTGCTAACATGTTCATGAGTGTAATAAGAGCTTTTAGAAGTGAGTTGTGGCTAGAAGTGCTTCTGCATTGCTGTTTTTGTTTGCATACTGATCAGTGTTAACCGGTTAACGCATATGGTTAACCGATTAACACGTGCATTTTTACCCACAAAACTGAGTTTTTAAAGGCGTTAACCAGTTAACCTATACTGTTAACCAGTTAACGCTATTTTGATTTTAAAAAATGAGTTGGTTCTTGGTCTCTTTGTGCACCTCTCTTCATTTAATCCCCTTAACCTGCTAGATCATGTTTTTAGGGAATTTTTAGGACAAGTTAAGGTGCATGGTTCTGTATTTTGGATAGCTTTCGACATGCGTTTCATTAGTTTCCATTTTTGTGCATAAAAGTTGCATATAGGCTCATATCATTTTATGACCGTTGTTTGCATAATTTTGCATCTCTCATAGCATCACAATACATAGGCTGCTTCTGCATTTTTCATTTGCATCATGAAGCATTTTTATTTTTGTTCAATCATGTGCATGTTTGAACTTGCATAATGTGAAAACCATAATAATTCACCTAATTTTCATCATTTAATTGCATAATTATTTTTGCATGGCATTGTTAATAATTCATTGCATTTTATTGCATTAATCTTGCATAACTTTGGCATTCTATCTTGTGCGTTAAATTTCATTTTGTGTATAATGGAAAATAAGTCAAATCTGTCTCACTTTCCATAGCTGTAAAAACATAATGCATTCATGTTGTTCATACTTTTTACACTTGTTTGGCATGCTGATTGTTAGCTGTAGAAAGCTGTGAGTATTGTGCATTGCGTTTCATTGCTGTTTATGCATTTAGGAGCTGTAATAGCCTGCTGGATTTTTGCTTCGCATTATTTTTAGGTCCTTTAAACTTAGGATTGAGTCTAGTTTAGGTCCTAAATCCCTTAAGAATTGTTTGGTAATTGTTTACCTCATTTCTTATTAATGTTTATCATGATAACCCTTGTTTTGTAGGGAGGTGGAGGTAAGTCCCTAAACCTTAATCTCTTTTACATTCTTTATGCTTTCAAAGTGTGTGTGTTTTTAGCATTCCTTTGCTTACTTTCACAATTCCATGTTAATCCCCTCTTAGAATCAACTTACCTTCATTAGGAAGTAAGTTGTATTCTATGTCCTTGTTTCTTTTCCTTTTCGCATTAGGATTAGAAAACCGCACTAACCTAGGTTCATCCATGCATGACAACACTTAGGATATTAGTTTCCCCTTAGACTTTTTCCTTTGGTTCGCTTTGCTTTCTTTCTCATCTCAAAAGAAAAGCTAAAAAACACCTAATAAAGGTTGATCTTCTCGTACGACATGAGACTTTGCCATGAGTTACTTATACACGTCCTGTTTCGGGGCGAGGTGTAAGGCATCTACCACGATGAATAAGTCTTAGTATGAGAAGGTTTACAAATAACAATCTCGTAAAATACTTCTTTAAAAGATAGTAAACAAACAACACTCGTCTTTCCTTTGGGAATTCTTTTCTCACCTCACTCACTCTAAATGCGAACTTGCGAAGACTTGTCTCATTTGCAAGATGGTAACGCACTCATACCAGACGAGCCTGCAACACTTGAGCATAGACATACACAGTTCAGCTCTAAAAAACACAAAAAAATAGTTCCCACCTTAGTTAGGATAACTACGTTGACTCTGATCCTCATTTTCCCGATGAGGTACGTAGGCAGCGGGGTATGGCCCGTTCGAGCACACTCTTTATTTTCCCAACATTTTCCTAATTCTTTATTTTTGTTCTCTTTTTCCAGTTCCCCTTCTCTTTCTCATTCCAATTCCAGTTATCAATTCTTTTATTCATTAGCATCTTATTTCTCACCCTTTGAAACAGACAAACAAGCGTGGATCCCGTCGGGTACGGCAGACAGTCTAGAGTGCTAATTCCTTCCCAGGTCGTAACCGACTCCCGAACCCAGATCTTTTGTTCGCATGACCTTGTCCTTTTGTTCTTCCTTTGGTTTGTGCATCATTACCTTTCCCGTTCCTCCGGGATAAAAATGCATGGCTGGCGACTCTACCTTTTCCGCACCAGTTTCGCGTTTGTACTAGGATGAAAATCCCGGGAGAGACACATCTGATATCCTCCCCAAAAACCGAGACGTTCATCGGATGTGAGAGATCGTGGCACCAAGAAGTCCCTTTACGACGAGGCCCAACATCCCCATCATCATAGCAGAAGTCCTCACCAGAGCCGGTCCCCCTATCCTTTGTCCGGCAGCAGCAACAAAGAAGACAATTACGGGCCCTTAATTCGCGTGATTATGGAAACCCATATTCCTTGCGGTATCAAAAAACCCCTTATTTGGCCACTTATGACGGTACCACAGATACTGATGACCATATAGAAAACCTCGAGGCCATGCTCCACTATCACAATGTCGAAAGATCCATCAAGTGAAGGCTTTTCCCCCATCACATTACGAAAAGGGGTTATGTCCTTGTACAAGCACCTCCCATCCGGATCCATCACGTCATGGAGAGTCTTGAAAAATCAGTTCACTAGGCACTTCACCGCATCCAAATGTCATCCCAAATCCGAGGCCACCCTCGAAGGAGTCATCCAGGGCAAAAAGGAAGCTCTACGAGATTACATAGAAAGGTTCAACGAAGAAGCAGTGGAAGTAGACACCACCGATCACATGAAAATATACATCCTGGAAAAAGGTCAGCGTCCCAACAACGAGTTCCAAAAAGCCGCGGGGATTGAGCCTCCTTAGTCACTCTCCGAACTCCTCCACAAAGCACGGGCCTACATCTAGTATGAAGGGAACTAGGCCACGTACAAGACCAGATATTCAAGGAATCAGGAAAACTCGCGAGCTCACAAATAGAGGGACGATGTTGAAGCTCCTCGGTGCGAAAAATGTAACGCCCCGATTTCGTGGTTAAATGTCGCAGTTGGTTATTGTCGATTAGTTGATGTTTGTTGGTGTTGTTATCTTGGTTGATGAGATTATTAGAAATTATTTAATAAATATTAATAGTAAGGGTAATTATATTATATTATTTCAAATTATGATTATTTAATTAAATAAAAGAAATTAGAGGTCTTGAGGGCATGTTGGTTATTGTGGAAGTTAAGTTGAGGGTATTATGGGGAATGAGTATTAGGGGTATGTGTTATACTGAGTAGTGAGAAGAGTTTGAGGTATCGTAACATTTTTGGAGAAAAAGAGAAACCGTCTGAAGAACAAGGAGAATAAGCTAGGGCTAGAGAACCTTCGGTGATTTCGAGGGAAGATGATTATAAGCGATAATCTAAGGTATAGGAGGGAGTATCACTTTTCAATATTTTCAATGTATGGTTGAGATATGTGGGTATTTGGAGTTTTGGGTAGAAACCTAGGATTTTGATGAGTTTTGGTGAATTGATGGTTGAAGTTTGTTGATAATGTTGCATGTGTATTAGATATGTGATTTGATGATGAATTATGTGGTTAGATGTGTAAATTGGATGAGTTTTGGTGTATATTTTGTAATAGGTGCAATGTTGTTATCGCAGGGTTTTTCTTTCAGAATCATAGAGCCCGCTTAGCGTGCTCTGGCGAATTTTTGTCTCCTTGAAGCCGAGAGCAACGCGCTTAACCCGGACGCCAGGGCTCTTAGCACGGCCTGGGAGTTGAAAATGTTGTTTTAATTGCAGAAAATTAGGGAATAATACGTAGACATGATGTAATGTTGTTGTGGTGTGTTATACTTGTTGAAATGTGTCGTTTTGATGTTTTAGAAACTAGTTGATGATTGTTTGATGAGGAATACTATGTGAAAAATGTTCATTATGTTTCATGATGTATATATAACATGTTGATGAGTATGTTGAATGTTTACGAAGAAATATTCATGAATGTTGATGAAATTGTTGGTTTAACATGTTGATATGATGATGTTATTGCATCTTGCATTCATGGCATACCTATGTTGATTTGAGGCTTCGAATCCCATTGTGTGGATTCGGGGTGATGTCGTTTATGTTGTTCTCTATTATGGAGGGTAGATGGCCCAGTATCCATCACATGTTGAAATCGGTACCACATGCATTTATGATGTTGCATTTCATTATTGGTGGCATAACATGATGCATTAAGTTGATTTGAATTTGCTTATGTTGATTGTGAACCATTGCGTTCGTTTTATTTTATTATGAATTAAGTTAATTTGAATTTGCTTATGTTGAAATGATGAAGGTTTTGGACACATGTTGATTAAATTGGAATTTTATGATGATATAACGAAGTATATGTTTTCCGCTGCATAGTAAATGTTTTAATTGAAAAGATATTACGGGACAAGACATAGTTGTATTTAAATGTTGTTTGAAGTAAATGTGACGCCCTTTGTGGTTTTACTATGATTTAAATTATTAACTTTACATATAATTGTTGTGGGGTATAAGGGTGTAACATTAGTGGTATCAGAGCAGGTCGGTCTGTCCGGTCGAGTCGTGTTGTTGTTAGTCCTTGTCGGTTGTTGCGTGTGGTATAGTGTTGATGATTTGTTCTTCTGATGTTGTTGGTGATATGCATAATGGATGAAAATCTTGCTCTTGCGTATGTGGTAGTTGCACTTGCTAAATCTACTGCTCATAACAATGTTCCTGATGAGTTTCGTGATTTGGACAAGTTTAAGGGGAACAATCCACTGACGTTTGAAAGTACTCATGAACCAGATAGCACCCAAAATTGGCTTAAGGCAATTGAGAAGATTTTATGAGTGATGGTGTGTATTGATGCTCAGATGGTGTAGTTTAGTACACACATGCTATTGGAAGAAGCAGAAGACTGGTGGGATAATACCCGTTAGCAATTGGAAGATGTTGAAACTGTGGTGACTTGGGTTGTGTTCAAAGCAGAATTTTTGGGAAAGTATTTTCCTGAGGATGCTCGTGGTAAGAAGGAAGTGGAATTCCTTGAGTTGAATCAAGGAAGTATGATTGTAGCATAATATGCTACAAAGTTTAGAAGTTGGTGAAGTTCTGTCCTCACTACAACCGTAAATGCTGAACTGTCTAAGTGGCTCAAGTTTTAGAATGGGATGAGACCAAAAATCAGGCAGGGAATTGGATGTTAGCGGATTTCTAGGTATACTGAGTTGGTGGATAAGAGTAGGATTTATGATGAGGATAGCTGAACTCGATCTGCTCACTATAAGCAATTGGGTGAGAAGAAAGAGAAAAGCCAATTTTGAGGAAAACCTTATGTGACTTCAGTTGATAAAGGGAAATAAAAGGTTTCTAATGGGAAGAAGTCAAGTGGGGGAGTAGGTTTTGTTCCTCTCAAGTGCTACAAATATGGAGAATCAGGTCACAAGTATGATGTGTGCAACAATCAAGTGGTGAGATGATATAGATGCGACAAGAGAGGTCATCGGGTTGGTGATTTCCCAAATTAAGGACCAACTTATTTCAACCGTGGTGAAGAGGGACACATCAGTAATCAGTGTCAGAAACTGAAGACTACTATAGCTGCCCATATCAATGGAAACGTGTTTGCTTTTAGTGGCTCAGAATTTCCCAAGAAGGATAACTTGATTCGAGGTACATGCTTTATTAATGATATTGAGTTGATTGCTATTATTGAAACTGGTGTTACTCATTCGTTTGTCTCGCTTGAGTTTGCGACCAGGCTGGGATTGAAACTGCCTGATATGAATGGTGGTATGGTGATAGAAACACATGTAAATGGTTCTGTCACTACTATGCATGTGTGTTTAAGTTTCCCTTTGCCTATATTTGGTTAGAGTTTCTTTATAGATTTGTTGTGTTTACCCTTGCACCAAATTGATGTTATTTTGGGGATGAACTAGTTAGAGTTCAATTTTATGCATATCAATTGTTATGCCAAGACGGTAGAGTTTCCGAAAATCAGTTACCATGGTGAGTTGATGTTCTTGTCGGCTAAATAGGTGGATGAACTTCTAAAAGATGAAGCTCATATGTTTACGATGTTTGCGTCGTTGCAAGTTGATCAGGAATTTGGGGGTGTTGAATTACCAGTTCTTAGTGAATTTCCAGATGTGTTTACGGACGACATAAGTGATTTACCTCCATGTCGCTCCCCCGAAAAGACACCAGGGTCCCAGGGTGCAGACGCGAACGGTCGGCGAAAGAAAAATGAGGTTTAATTGAATAGAGTCGCCAGCTAGGAATTTTTATCCCAAAGGAAAGGTAATGCTGCATAAACCTAGAAAAAGATGGATAACACGGTTGCGAACCAGAGAAACTGAGAAAGGGGGTTGGTTACAACCTGGGAAGGTATTAGCACCCAGATTGTCCGTCGTACTCAATAGGATCCACGTTTACAAGATTATGTTTAAAAGGGGTAAGTGTATGTGTTATCTGTGTGCAAAAGCTAGGAATGCATGTATAGATGTTAGTGAAAAAGGGTGAATTGCTCAGGAACTGAGGCTTAGAAAAGAATTTTGAAAGAGGGGGAAGAAAAAGAGACTTTTGTTCGATAACCGTTAAGTTATGCCTACGTATCCTCTCATGCAATGAGGAAGTCAGAACACCGTAGTTCGACTCAAAGAGACTGAAAATATATTGTCTGCGAACTGCTTGCTTTCCTATGCTCAAGTGTATGACTCATCTGGCTCGAGTGCTAACTATCTTGCATTAGACGGAAGAAGCAAGTTCTTGTTTTCAGAGTGAATGTGATGAGAAAAGAATCCCGAAGGAGACGATTATTGTTTGTTTTTGTGTTTTCAGTCTTGTTATTGTTTTTGGTGTTTTGCATAAGTTGATGAGCTTAAGCATAAATCAAGGGCTCGTAAACTCATTATATCCTCCCTGATTAGGGATAATGAGCCTACTTAAGTATGAGATAAACACCTCAACTTAATTACCATGATGATTTAGGATTAAGATCATTAACCTACTTGTGATTAATTAGATATTTTTTTTGGGTTTTTGTTTAATGTTAAGTAATGAGTTTAATCTCTAATCACAGATTAGTGAACTCATTACACCATCCTAATAGAAGGATAATAGATGAGAACACTTAAGCTGAGGAAGATACCTCAACTTAATCCATGGTTAGGGATTAAATTCATTATATAACAAAACCTTTATTAAGTGGGTTTTAATTAAAGGATGAGATTAAGAAATGGATTTTAAGTTTGTAAGACAACTTGAGGGGGACATGTCCATTAAACACTAGGGTTAGTCCCTCTTAACCATGAGGAAGAGATAGAACCCTAATGTAAGGCCCAAGTTACAAGATAAAGCCTTTGTGATTATTGATGTGTTTTGATTAAGAGGTGAAAACAAATTAAAGGTTTAGCACTGAGGATTAAAGTTATACACTCCATCCTAAGATAAGGATGTAGGCATAACCCTAATTCAAAGTCCTAAAGCTTTAAGAGTTTAGCCTCTGATTTAAGAGATGAGAAGGGAGACTCAAGGAGACTCAAAGGTAAAAAGCTAAGGGGACTATACAACCCTAAAAGTTATCATGCTTGGATATCCTATGATTTGTAAGGCTTAAGAGAAAGGATCTTTAAGGCCACCAATGGAAGAAGCAGATGAAAAGAAAAGGAAGAAGAAGGATAAGTTACTTACTTCCTGAAGAAGATAAGTAACTTAAAAGAAAGAAAGTAAGAAGAATGGAATACAAGTGAAACAAATTCACTTCAAATACAAGTAAACATGCATATGAATGATGAGAAGAGATGGGAAGTGAAGGCAAATCCACCTCCCAAATAACTTACCAAAAGTTCCTGAAAATGTTAGTATGAATGCATAAGTCATAAAGTAAAAGGAAATGAAATGAGATGTGAAGACCAAAGTCAGAAGTGAAAATGTAATTTACACGACATATGAGATGATGCAAAGTCATACAAGATGCATATGAATGATAATACAAGTATGAGATGCAAAGGAAACATGTTTAGAAGCATGGAAACACATTGATGTTCATGAAATGTAATGGATGAAAAGCATAGAAAATGAATGAAGAAATGATCAATCAATGTTCAAACATGTCTAAGATGTCATACAAATGCTTGAAATGTCATGGCAAGTTCATATGATGATGATATGCAAAGGTGAATGTAAATGAACATGAGAAATTAGGGTTTTATGAATGTATGAGATGCAAATGACCAAAACGAAAGCATACATCATGATAAAAAATTGAAATTGGATTCAAACAAAACCTAAACCTATACAAGATCAAACCTCAAAGGAGAAGGTCAGAAGCTTAACTTAGTGAGAGTTATGAATTTTCTAAGTTTGCTAGGGTTTTTTGGTGATCCTTAAGGGAAAATACAAATCAAATTGAAAATGCAAGATAAATTCATGAGAAAAATAACCTAGAAACTATATGCAATATGTGAAACAATGTCAAAAGAATCAAGTTCAAACTCATCATGGTTAGGCAGAAATGAATTTTTCAAGTTAGGGTTAGAAAATGTGATTTTTAAGAACCCTAATTCAAATAAAATTGTGAAATTATGATCAAACCTAAAAAGAAATTTGTATGATGAGTTTGAAAATGTTTCTAAATTTATTAGAATGGTTCATTAATTTTATGGTGATTTTTAGAAACCTAAATGCATTTTTAATTAATTAAAATCCATTAATTAAAAATAACATTTAAATATTTTAAATATACTTTTTAAATGCAAAAAATAAAATAAAAATTAATTCCAGGTTGAGAAAATTATTTGGATAAGAAATGCAAAAGATCATATTTTTTGGATGAGTTTTGATATTTTAAATAAAATGAGAATGAAAATGCAATAAAAATGAAAATAAAATGAATTTAAATGGATGTATGCACATCTGAGGGCCAGGATTCAAACTGGGATGGAGGGAGTTGACCGCGCGCGTGTTTGTGTGGATGAAATTCAATCTGGCAAATTTAAATTAATCCTAATTAATTAGCCTAATTAAAAAGATTAGGGCTTTAATGGAGCATCTGGGCCCTCCAATCACGCGCGGGAAGCAAGATCCTAAGGCTGAGATTTAAACTAAACCTAAACCCTAATTAAACCCTAATTACCCTCAGGTGACCGGAACAATGTTTCGGTCATCTTCTCTGTTGACCCCCTTCCCTGAACTCTCTCAAAACCTCAAATCAAGGCCTTTAACTCTCCAAAAATGATCAATAGACAACATTAAATAAGAATCCAGACATGAAATTCATTTATATGGCATCAATAACAAGAATAGAAGCAAACAAATTTTACGGGCAAAATTTCAGAGCAAGCATACATGGCCATTTCTCAACCATTTTCAAAACAAATTACATCAGCATGCTCAGGGGAACATATAGAATCATTTAGGAACTTAAAACAAGGATTCTGGAAAAAATGTTCTTGAGGTATACCTAAGATGAAGCTTTATGATTCTGGGCTTTCTGGACCTTTCCTTGATGCAAAATCACTCCACTTGATCCCCTTGTGCTTCTAGAAGGCTTGAATGAAGTTTAAATGGCTTGGTTTGGAAGATTCCATTCTGATAATGCAGGAATCGTGTTTTTCTTTGGATGTGCTTCAGGGCTTTTTAAAGGGTGTTTTGTATTCTATGGACCATTTGAAGATGATTGGTGAAGTTTGTTTTGAGGTTTAATGACTAGTTTTTGAGAATCGAAGAAGGGATACTTTTTGGCAAATTTTATGAATGCTGACTTCTTGGAGGTTTCAGGCTTGCTTGTTGTATGCTTTGGAGTGCTTGAGGCTTGTATAAACAAATGTGATTGGTTCAGAGAGTTGGTGTGGCACATCTTGATTGGTATGAGAGGTTTTGCAAAAAAGTCAAATTTGTGTACTTGGAGGTATGGCACGGGCCAGAGCTGCTCAAAGGGGTGTCTTGGCCTCAACTTGCATCAAGGATCGCCATAGGATCATATTACATGAGCTGGCACAAGTGGATGAAAGGTTCCAAGAGGTTTTGCAACTTTCCCTCTTTGAGAATTTTGTGAAAATGCCTTGATGAATCTTGAAATCCAAGGCATAATTTTGGTTCAAATGCATTGCACTATGTTTGTACGATGTTTAGCAATCAATTAGAGGTCATGAAATGGCTTGAAACTTGAATTTGCAAAAAATCCTCTTTGGCATGAACTTGAAAATTATAAGATTTTTGCCAACTTTGGAAGGCCATATCTTGAGTTCTAGGATGAATCAAGACATGTTCTAGTACTTTTTGAAAATGGGAAGACATAATCTACAACTTTCATACCCAAGAATTTTTCATTTGAAGCATTTTTGTTCATGAAAGAATAGGTTGAAAATCTTTCCCAAAATGGAAAGTTTCCATTACAAGTCATTTCCAAAAATAACAAGTTTGCATTTGTCTCAAAATTCTTCAACTTTGTGAACTTCTAACCACTTCTAAGATCAAATAAATATCATAGAGACTCAAAATGATGATGATGACCTTTTGGTACCCTTGTTGGGGGCCTCAGATGCCCTGATTTTGAATATTACTTGCTCAAGAAGTTACCCAATGATCAGATGACTTCCACAATGAATTTCTTCATCAAACTTGGTAAACATGATCCTTATAACATATTAAGACCATTAGAAGCAAGAATGACCAAAAAAATTGGGATTAAGGCCTCTGAAACCAAAACCCTAATTTTGGTCATCTGTGCAGGAAAACCCTAGCTCTGCCTCTATGCCTTTGGCATTCTTTGTGATCTCTTGACTTTCATGAACTTTGGGGAGCATATTATGATCATGGAACACACATGGACCCTCTTGGAAAGCTTCAAGACCTTTAGGATGACTCAGATTACTTCTTGGATTGCTCAGATCACAAACCCTAGATGTAGATGAAATGGAACTATGCAGATGAAACAAATATGCAATGTGAGATGGTATGTTTATGCTTATGCAAAAATGAAAGATCACAAGCCATGGTGTGAGAAAGAGTGAGGGAAAATTTGGGGTGTTTACAGCTGCCCTTATTCAAGCATGAGTTAGCTGTGCCGGATGTAAGCGCCTGGCTTAACAGACAAACAAGATAACTTGTGCTTGAATACCAAAGACAGTCTGAAATTTGCACTCGCTGGGGAGAAGAAGAAAAGGGATATAAATTGTAACAGATAGTGTAGTATGAGTATCAAATGAAAGCGATGGAGGACGACCATCGAGCAGAGGACGACTGCTGGAGGTAAAACGGTAAGCAAAGCAATGACGGGGACGACCATCAGGTAAAGTGATGAAGGACGATCATCAAAAGAGAAAAGACCACGACGGAGACGGACATCGGGTAAAGAAAATAAAACTCTCTGGGGGATTTGAAGAAGTGAGAAAAGCAATGATGGGGACGACCATCAGGCTGGAAAGTAACTAAACGGCGACGGGGACGACCATCGGGTAAAAGAATAAATGAAATAATGATGAGGGTCGGTCATCAAAAGGTGAAGGACGATCACCTAGCAGGGGACGACTGCTGAAAATATCACGACATAGGACGAATGCCGGATAGAAAATGTCAACAATGGGTGTCGCTCCCACCAAATGAGGCTAAGTCAAATGGGGTACAGACGCGAACGGTCGGCGAAAGAGAAAGAGATGAAAAGAGTCGCCAGCTAGGCATTTTTATCCCGAAGGAAAGGTAATGCTGCATAAACCTAAGAAAAGGTGGATAAGACGGTTGCGAACCAGAGAAACTGAGAAAGGGGGTTGGTTACAACCTGGGAAGGTATTAGCACCCAGATTGTCCGTCGTACTCGACGGGATCCACGCTTGAAAGTTTGTGTTTAAAGGTGTAGTGTCAGTGCTATCTGTGTGCAAAAGCTGGAAAAGAATGCAAGTGTCAGTGTAAAAGAAATGTGAAGTGTACAAGAGAAGTGTTAGTGTAAAGAAAGAGTGTGAAGCTCAAGACTATGAGGCTTAAAGAATAATGCTGGAAGAAGGGGGAATATACAGAGACTTTTGTTCGATAACTGTTAAGTTATGCCTACGTATCCTCTCGTGCAATGAGGAAGTCAGAACACCGTAGTTCGACTCAAAGAGACTGATAGGTAAATTGACTTGTGAACTGCTTACTTGTCTATGCTCAAGTGTATGACTTGTCTAGCTCAGGTGCCAACTGTATTGCATTAGAAAGAAAAAGCAAGTTCTTGTTTATGAGTGAATGAAGTGAGAAAAGAATCCCGGAGGAGAGGATTATTGTTTGTTTTTGGTGTTTTCAGTCTTTTATTGCTTTTTGAAGTTTGTCATAAGAAAATGAGCTTAAGCCTAAACAAGGGGTTAGTAAACTCATCACATCTTCCCTCTGATTAGGGGTAATGAGAATACCTTAAGTATGAAGTAAACACCTCACACTTAATCACCATGATGTAGGATTAAGATCATTAACCCACTTGTATTTATTTATATGTTTTTGCTGTTTTTGTTTAGTGTTAAGTAATGAGTTTAAGCCATAATCAAGGATTTAATGGACTCATTACACCATCCTAATAGAAGGATAATAGATGAGAACATTTAAGCTGAGAAAGGCTCCTCAACTTAATCCATGACTAGGGATTAACCTCATGACAAAACAAAGCCTTTATTAAATAGATTTTAGTTAATGATAAGATTAAGAAGTGGATTTTATGGTTTGTAAAACAACTTGAGGGGGACTTGTCCATTAACACTAGGGTTAGTCCTTCTTAACCAATTAAGGAAGAATTAAAACCCTAATGCAAGGCCCAAGTTATAAGTTTGATGTCTTGATGATTATTAAGTGGATTGATTAAAGGATGTAAACACATTAAAGGTTTAACACTTAGGATTAAAGTTATAAACTCCATCCTAAGAGAAGGATGCAGGCATAATCTTAATCACAAAGCCTTAAAACCTTAATGGTTTAGTCCTTTATTATGAGATGAGAAGAGAAGACACAAGGATGACACAAAGGTAAAACTAAATGGGGGACTAATCAAACCCTAATTGTGATCATGCATGGGTATTCCCAGGGTTCATGAGGCTTGCAAAAGATCTTCAAGAAGAGCCACCAAGGAAGAAGCAGATGAAAGGAGGAAAAGACTGGCATGAAATGCTACCATTTTCCTTGCATGGGTACCGTACATCAATTAGAACGTCCACTGGGGCAACACCGTACCAGCTTGTGTATGGTATGGAGGCAGTCCTACCTGTTGAAGTTGAATTACCCTCCTTACGGGTACTAATGGATGTTAAACTGAATGAAGCAGAATGGGTCCGATCCCGGTACGGACAACTGAGTCTGATCGAAGAAAAGAGATTAGCTGCAATCTGTCATGGGCAGTTATATCAGAAGAGAATGAAGAAAGCCTTCGATCAGAAAGTCAGGCTTCGGGAATACCAAGTAGGAGATCTAGTGCTGAAAAGGCTCCTTCCTCCTCATACAGACCACAGGGGCAAGTGGACTCCGAATTACGACGGTCCATTCATAGTAAAGAAAGTTTTCTCTGGTGGAGCACTGATGCTCAGTACTATGGATGGTGAAGACTTCCTGTCCCATGTAAATTCAGTTGCAGTTAAAAAATACTTCGCATAAAATGACCCGTTGGACATAAAAACAGAATGTAAGTCCAGGCAAAAATAGGGCTTCCCGGCGAGTCAAAAACAGAATAAAAGACTCGGGAAAAAATAAGGGAAAATAAATAAAAAAATGTACACCCGCTGAGTTGAAAAGCCACATTGGACAGCTCAGGCAAAAATGGGTATCCCGGTGGATTGAAAACCCGAAAGGGCGATCCACGCAAAATAAGGGAATAAGCGAACAACTGCATTCTAAATTCATCTGTATCACTTATAACATGGTGAACTTCGGAAGGTTAAAGCATCAATCAGAACCAAACTTCTTCAATAAGCAAGATGAGGAGAACGTCAATGTCATACGAGTCATAGCAAAGGGAAGTTCATTGAAGCATCATCAACATTGCCAGCATCTTTTTGTTTCTCAATTTGTAACAATCTCCTCATTTTAGGGGATCTGTTTCTTTGACTGTACTTGCCAATTCAGGGCACACAAATTAATAAAATTAGATTTTCAGTTACAATTTGTCTCGTACATTTTATTTGTAATTTGCAAAAATGTCTGATGTCCTTAATATAATGGTTGCATAAATACAGATGCGTCTTTTCTAAATTACATGCTTGCAGGAAATATGTTTCTTACTCCTAGGAGTGTCTAAACTCCTATGATGGAATCCAGTAAGGGACACCTCGGGGCACTTGTACGTTTCTTTGTCATAACAGGATTGCAGGTATTCAAAGTGAAACATGGGGCACGAAAGCTTCTCCCCAGCAAGGATGCCAAATCATCAATTCCTCAGCACTTTCTCCAGGGCAGCATCAGAAGGGGTTCATTTCCCCAACTGAGTTCATCGTCCTTAGCAGGATCCCCATAGAAATCTCTAGGAAGATTGTTTAGTGATCATTCCTCCCCAGCACGGTGCTAGACAGGGAACCGTCTCCCCGAAGGGCTCCAGCCTCTACCAGAAGAGCAATGGCTGAAGACCTCACAACAAAGTGACGAAAGCTTCCACAGACCCCAGCTGGGCTCCCCATCACCAAAGATAGGTCTATCAGTGACTTGTTTCCCCAAGCGAAGTCATATTCGATCTACCAATGATCTCATCCCCAACTGGGATATTCCTCCAACAACAACAGGATCTGAATCCCGGATCGGTATCTTTTGCATAATCATAGCATTCGCATCATATTTCCCCCAGAGCGTAGCATTCCGTCTAATACGGAGCATTATGGCAAAAATCAAACATATTGCATAATCATAAGCCATGTTTTGAATCAAGCACTTGTATATGCCAACATTCCATCAACAATATATGTATATACAAAGACCCACAGTGGCAGCAGAAAGCCAAAGCATCCCCTTTGCACTCATACACATATATACTTTTTCCGATACTTGTCCGTGTCGTATCACTCCCCTGCAGATATAAACCACAAACATATATCTATACACTCTCTAGACACTCGTCCGTGTCACCATTCCCCAACATGGTTGCCTAAACACTCATTGTAAACCAAACACTTGTTTATAATACACTTCTTTCGACACCTGTTCGTGTCATCTTATCCCCACAGATCTTTAGAATATCTCACTTTCTCTTATGATATTCGTCTGTGTCATATTCTCCCCAGCAAGTTGAACACTCGTCTGTGTCTCACTCATGCTTACTTTACTCATATAGATACTCGTCCGTATCTTGTATGCACCACTTATCTTCCTCAGATTCGACACTCGTTCGTGTTCTTTGTTAACCAGTTGGTACTCGTCCGTATCATCATCTCTGAACATGCGTCAGCATTTGTTTCTACCGATACTCGCCCATATCATAGTCTTAAGGATGCTCGTCCGCATCTTTAATCTATACACAGCTTCAAACACTTATACTTTTCCTTTCATGAATGTAGACACTCGTCTGTGTCTACCATTCCCCAGAAGATTCTCCAGCAAAATTATTTCCTTTCTATCTGACATTCGTCCTATGACATGATACTTCCGGCATCCGTACTCTGCCAGGTGATCGTCTTTCACCCTTTGATGATCGTCCTTCATCATTCCCCCAGAGGAGTCTCCATTATTGGAACCCTTTCCTATCCGACATTCGTCCTATGTCGTGATATTTTAGCAGTCGTACCCTGCTAGGTGATCGTCCTTCACCTCTTGATGATCGTCCTTCATCATTTTATCTGAGGGTCATCCCCATCGTTGATCTTGTTATCTGACATTCGTCTTATGTCATGATAAGCCCCGAGAGCAGCCGTACCCTGCTAGGTGATCGTCCTTCACCTCTTGATGATCGTCCTTCATCATGCTCATCCGATGGTCGCCCCCATCGTCGACCTTTTCTATCCTACATTTGTCCTATGTCGTGATATTTTCGGTAACCGTACCTTGCCAGGTGATCGTCCTTCACCAATAGATGACCGTCCCTCATCTTATCCCCAACAGAGCAGCGGTCCCCTGCTAGGTGATCGTCCTTCACCTTTGATTTCATTAACCCGGTGGCCGTACCCCATCGTTGTTTACCCTTTACTTTATAAGCCCGATGGCCGTCCCCATCATGATACCTCCATCACCCCAGCATGTCGGCCGTCCCCGTCATTGCTTCATCCCCGACAGTCGTCCTCTGCTCGACGGTTGTCCTCCGTCATCCGCACTTTATAATCATACTTTACTTCCTTTTACAATCTATATCCCTTTTCTTCTTCATACCCAGTGAGTGCAAAATTTGGACTGTCTTTGGTATTCAACCACAAGTTATCTTGTTTGCCTGTTAAGCCGGCGCTTACATCCTACACAGCTAACTCATGCTTGAATAGGGGCAGCTGTAAACACCCCAAATTTTCCCTCACTCATTTCACCATGGCTTGTGATTCTTTTCATTTGAATAAGTTCAATCATATCATCTCATATTACATTTTTGCTTCACTGTATTGGTTCAAAGTCATCTGCATCTAGGGTTTGTGATCTAGGCCATCCCTGAGCTATCTGAGCCACTCCAAGAGTCTCCAATCATCTCAAGAGGGTCCATGTATGTTCAAGCATCATATTATATCCTCCCAAGATCAAGAAAGTCAGAAAATCACAAGAACTGAGAAAGGCATGGAAGCAGAGCCAAGCTTAACTACACAGATGACCGAAAATTAGGGTTTTGGTTTCAGAGGCCATAACTCCAAATGTTTTGGTCATTTTTGTTTCTATTGGTCTCTATATGTTATAAGGATCTTACACACCAATTTTCATGAAGAAATTCAATAGGGAAGGCATCTGATCAATATATGACTTCTTGAGCAAGTCAGTGCAAAATCAGGGCATCTGAGGCCCCCCATCATCCAACCAAAGGGTCTTCTCCATCATTTTGGGTGTATATGATCTTTATTTGGTCTTATAAGAGGTTATAAGTTCACAAAGTTGAGGAATTTAAAGCCATTTGCAAAGTTGCCATTTTGGGAAAGTGACTTGTAATGCAAACTTGCCATTTTGGGAAAGTTTTTCAACCTCCTCTTTTTGATTCAAAAATGATTCAAATGAAAAGTTCTTAGTCATGAAAGTTGTAGATTGGATCATTTCCTTTTCAAAAAGTACAAAAACTTGATCTAATTCATCATAGAACTCAAGTTATGTCCTTGCAAAGTTGGGAAAAATCACAAAATTTCACATATGTACCAAAGAGGGAAACTTGCAAAAACTCATGATAAACCAATTTGTGACCTCAAAGTGACTTCTAACCATTACACAAACATCATACATGACCTATAATTCAGAATTTCCCAAGGAATCTCTCACTTTCATGCCTTGGATCACAAGTATCATAAGCCATTTATCATAAAAGTCACAAAGAGGAAATTCTTGCAAGAATGATTCTTAGGGGTTTGTTTGGTTTCTAATCAACCTCAAAGTATCATGACAACATTATATGGTCCACTTTGCTGCAAATTGCCCAAGGAATGTCACATGTCCATGACCAAAACTTCAAAATGCAACAAATAGTGAAAAAGGCAAAACATGTGACATCTCACCATTCATCCACTTCTGATCATTCCAAAGCATCCCATGGCCATCCTTAAAGCCAGCAGAACTCAGAGCAGCCATAGGATAGCTTCTATCACAGCCCATACTTGAGGTACACCAACCATTGACCTTTTGGCCAATTGCCCCATGCCATTCCCACAGTACATGTCAATTCCTCTGACTCTTTCCAATAGTTTAGGATTGGTTTATGGATCATAAAGCAAGCTTCACATGAGCTCAGGATACACACACAATCAGATTTAACGAAATTGGAAAAAACCTTCATCTCTTCGAAAATCCTTCCACAGCCATCACACTTCAATTTTTTCTTCACCAACAAGTCACACATCCTCCATAGAACCAAAATCAACCATTAAAACAGCATGAAACATCACATACACAAACCTCAAAATCTGCTACACCAGAGCTGGGATCTCAAAACTAGCCACTCTCAAGGTTTTCTAAGCTTCATTTCATCATCAGGAGGTTTAGAGGAGTGGACTTGCATCAAAGGAAGAGCCAGAAAGCCCAGAATCAGAAGGTTCAATCTCAGGTATAGCTCAAGAACTTTTTTCCCAGAAGCTTGTTTTTAAGTTCTTAATCGAATACTTATGTTGTGCTGGTAATCCTGATGTACTTATTTTTCAAAATGGTGGGATATTGAGCATGTATGGAGTGTCTGAATGTTTCTGACCTAAAAATGTCTTGTTTCGATTTAGCTTTTTGATGAGTGATAAATGGTTTTTGTTTGGGGATTTAGGTTTAGTGATGCGTGGGGTTCATTTTTGGGTAGAAAAATCATGCTTTAGATGCTTAGGGAGAGAGATAGGGTTTTGGCTCGTCGGAGAAGATGACCTGAACACTGTTCCGGTCACCTGAAAGTAGTTTGCTCTAATCAGTGTAATTAGTGAGGTTTAAACGTGAGCCATCACGTCTTGCTTCCCGTGCGTGTTTCAAGGGCTCAAATCATGTCATTAGCCCTAATCCATGATTTATTTAATTTAATTAGGTTAATTAGCTCAGATGAGATCCTGGCCATCCATTAGCGCGCCAGTCAACCCTGGAACCCCAGCTTTAAATCTCAGCCTGAGGATCCTCATACTTCTCATTTAAATTAATTTTATTTTCATTTTATTTGCATTTCTTTGTTCATTTTATTTAAAATAGTAAAATGCATTCAAAATTTTTCATTTTTTGCACCATGACTTTAAATATTTTTCTCATTCTGAAAATAATTTTTATTTTATTTTTTGCATAAAATTTGTATTTTTAAAATATTTTAATGTTTATTTTAATTAATTAATGGAAATTAATTAATTAATTAAAATACCATTTAAGTTTCTAAAAATCACCAAAAAAAATCACATTGCATCTTGACATATTTAGAGACATTATCAAACCATTCATAAAAATTTCTTTTTGGTTCTTGATCCATTTTGACATTTTTCTTTGGATTTAGGGTTCTTAAAAATCAATATTTTGGACCCTAACTTAGAAAAATCTTTTCTGCCTAACCATGAGGGTTTGATAGTGATTCTTTTTGCATTACATCCCACATATCATGTAGTTTTTAGGATAAAATTTGCATGAATTTATCTTTCATTTTTGATTTGTTTTGCATTTTTCATTGTGAGGTACCTTAAAACCCTAGCAAACATAGAAAAATCATAAGTCCTTTAGGGTTTAGCTTCTGACTTTCCCCTTTGGGCAGTGAACTTGTATAGGTTTAGGGTACCTTTGATCCCATTTTCAATTTTTTATCTCATGTTTTGCTTCTGATTTTGAATTTTGCATTGCATCTTGTACATAAACCCTAATTTTTGCCTTCATTTGCATTCATTCTTCATATGCTTGCATACATGAACTTGCCATGACATTTTGTGCATCCACATGACATATAAGACATCTTAGGACACATTGAAATCATGTTTGATCATTGCATCATCCATTTTCCATGTTATGCATCCATTGCATTTCATAAGTTTTCATGAACTTTCTTGCTTCCTTTCATGTCTCATTTGCATCTTCATTGCTTGTATGATCATCCACATCTCTTGGTATGCTTTTGCATCATCCCATAGCATCATTTGCATCATGGGCATGATTCTGATTTTGGTTTGCATCCTTGCAACCATTTCATTTTCATTTCATTTCATTTCCTTTGCTAACTTTTCAGGTGGTAAGTGTTTGAGAAGTGAATTTGCCTTCACTTCTCATAACCTCTTCTCATCCCTTTTATGCATAAATTGCTGCATTTTTACTTGTGAATTAGAGTGAGCTTACTCATTCATGCTCCTTCCCCTCTTTCTTTCTTCAAGCAACTTATCTTCTTAAGTGAAGTAAGTTGTCTTGCTTCTTGCTGCTTCTTTTCCTTCCATCTGCTTCTTCCTTGGTGGCTCTTCTTGAGGATCTTATTGCAAGCTTCATGAACCCTAGGAACACCCAAGCATGATCACAACTAGGGTTTGATTAGTCCCCCCTTTAGATTTACCTTTGTGTCATCTTTGTGTCTTCTCTTCTCATCTCTTAATCAAGGACTAAACCTTAAAGGTTTTAAGGCTTTGAGATTAAGGTTATGCATGTATCCTTCTCTTAGGATGGAGTGTATAACTTTAATCCTAAGTGTTAGACCCTTAATGTGTTTAAACCCTTTAATCAATTCATCAAATAATCACTAAAGACATCAAGCTTGTAACTTGGGCCTTGCATTAGGGTTCTAATTCTTCCTTAATTGGTTAAGAAGGACTAACCCTAGTGTTAATGGACAAGTCCCTCTCAAGTTGTCTTACAAACCATAAAATCTACTTCTTAATCTTACCATTAACTAAAATCCACTTTAATAAAGGTTTTGTTTTGTCATGAGGTTAATCCCTAATCATGGATTAATTTGAGGTATCTTCCTCAGCTTAAATGTTCTCATCTATCATCCTTCTATTAGGATGGTGTAATGGGTCCATTAAATCCTTGATTATGGCTTAAACTCATTACTTGACACTAAACAAAAACTCCAAAAAAAAACATCTAAATAATCACAAGTAGGTTAATGATCTTAATCCTACATCATGGTGATTAAGTGTGAGGTGTTTACTTCATACTTAAGGTATTCTCATTACCCCTAATCAGAGGGAGGATGTGATGAGTTTACTAACCCTTGGTTTAGGCTTAAGCTCATTTTCTTATGACAAACTCCAAAAGCAATAAAAGATTGAAAACACCAAAAACAAACAATAATCGTCTCCTCCGGGATTCTTTTCTCACCTCATTCACTCACAAACGAGAACTCGCTTCTTCCGTCTAATGCAAGACAATTTGCACCTGAGCCAGACAGGTCATACACTTGAGCATAGGCAAACAAGCAATTCAAGTCAATTTATCTTTCAGTCTCTTTGGGTCGAACTACGGTGTTCTGACTTCCTCATTGCACGAGAGGATACGTAGGCATAACTTAACAGTTATCGAACAAAAGTCTCTGTCTTATCCCCTCTCTTCCAGCATTATTCTTTAAGCCTCATAGTCTTGAGCTTTGCACTCTTTCCTTACACTGACACTTTTTTATTTCACTTCACATTTCTTTTACACTGACACTTGAACTCTTTTCCAGCTTTTGCACACAAAATAGCACTGACACTACCCCTTTAAACACAAATTTTCAAGCGTGTATCCCGTCGAGTACGGCGGACAATCTGGGTGCTAATACCTTCCCAGGTTGTAACCAACCCCCTTTCTCAGTTTCTCTGGTTTGCGATCGTCTTATCCATCTTTTCTTAGGTCTATGCAACATTACCTTTCCTTCGGGATAAAAATGCCTAGCTGGCGACTCTTTTCAGTTCATCTTCATGTTCTCTCTTTCGCCGACCGTTCGCGTCTGTACCCCTCTTGGCCATGTGTCATCGGGCGGGAGCGACAACTTGGTGACTCTGCTGGGGATCCTTTATATTGCAACCAGGGCTTCTGGTTCTTTTTGTGGGTTCCTCCTAGCGTTTGTTTGATTTGTGTTTACTGGGGTGTTATGTGCTATGTGTGTTTATTTATGTTGCTTTATTTATTGCTTTATGTATAGCTTTATTTACTGCTTTCTTTACAATTTTTATATGCATCATACTGTCATTGCTGGATCTGGTTTGCTGATTTGGTGGGTGGGGTTCCATTGAGAGTTTAAGGTCCTATACCTGGGACCTGAGTGACACCTAGGCTAGAGTGGTTCATGTTCTTTCCCATTCCATTTCGGTCTGGTGCGGGAATATGAAACACGGTTCAGATGTAGGTTTCTTCTTGAGAACTCTGTGCTACAGATTTCCTGTAGTGCTAGGGCTATCTGGGAAGCCTGCTAAGTCTGGATGACCTTTATTATGACCTTCAGAAGCTGAGGTGAATTAGAGGAGGATCTTTTATGGTTATTGTAAACACTGTACCTCCGGGTTAGAAGTGTTTACACTTCTCATAACTGATCCAAGTCTGAGGATCCTTGTTCTAGAACATTACCTGTGAGGGGGTTGGGTTGTTTACAGGTTTGCAGGAACCCTTGGCCACATCATACCCTGTTACTGTTTTGTTTAAGAGTACTCCACTTTGGACAGTTCTTGTGATTAAACCTGGACATGTGACTCTTTATTTGAGTCCCCCACCCTGGTTTACTGGATTTTTAAGCCTCCATCTGGACTTTTGAATATACATGAGCCTTATTTCAAGACAGATAATCAGATCCAGCTTGATCACAAACCCTTGCATATCATTTGCATATATCATCATTGCATCATTTAACATTTGTTTATTTGCTTTTCAGGGTATCCATTTCATTGTATCTAGGTTTTGGTTTTGACCCCTCCTTCTGCATAGACCACTGCTTCAGCTATCTTTATCAGCATTTGCTTCAGTTATTTCCATCACCTCCAGCATCAACCTGTCAGGGATTTATTTCCAGCCTTAGTTTGTGATCTTCATCAGCCTTTTATCTTCAGTTTCTTCATCAACACTCATGGCTACTCCCAGGAAGAGCAACATATCCTACCACTTCTTTGAGCCTGTGTTGACTGGTATCAGGCAGGTCCAGTCACTTATCACACCTTACCACATACCACTGTTTAGAGAGCACTATGGGGGTATCTTGGATATGGTTATGGACCTTGATCCTTCTCAGAGGAGCATGATCCACACATGCTTGCAGTTTTATGACCCACCACTGAGATGCTTCTCATTTCCAGACTTCCAGTTAGGGCCTCTGCTGGAAGAGTTTTCTTTATTGATTGGAGTACCTATCAGAGGTGGGATCCCCTTCAACCCAGAGATGACTGCTCCCAGAAATGAAGAGATAGCAAGGGCACTGTACTTGGAGCCTGCCCTTATTGAGCAAAGTATGACAACAAAAGCTGGGATTCCTGGTTTGCATTTGGACTTCTTGATCTCTCAGGCCATCCTGAAAGCTTCATTGGGAGAGTGGAGGGCAGTCTGTGCACTGTTAGCCCTCAGCATATATGGGGCTATATTGTTTGCAGATGAGCCTAAATTTGTCAGCAAGAATGCCATCCATCTGTTTCTTCTGAAGAACCCAGTACCTACACTGCTAGGAGATTTTTACTACTCCATTCATCAGAGGAATGAGAAACAAAGGGGGAAGTTGGTAAGGTGTTGTGATCCTTTTTTTCACACCTGGCTACTCAGACACTTGCCTAAGTCAGATGCTTTCTTGAACCCTCACCAGCAGAAGAATTGGGCCAAGAGGTTCATTTCCTTGACTTCAGATGATATCAGATGGTGCACCCAGAGCACCAAGGGCAAGGACATTATCACCAGTTGTGGGCAATACCCAAATGTGCCTCTGATAGGAGTGAAGGGTTGCATCAACTACAATCCTTTAGTGTTTAAAAGACAATTGGGATATGCCTTGGTCCACCCTCCCAGAGGACAAGATTTAGCTGAGACCCTATATTGTGAAGTGCAACCTAATTCAGCTGTTGTCAGACAAGCATCCTGGGCTTGGGACAACATCCAGACAAAAGGGGTAGCTATTCTTGGAAGATGTAACAATGTTGCTTCAGCTCAGTACTCAGACTGGTCCCGTACTAGAGCTCAGATTACCAGAATGCCTTTCACCTTGGAATACATACCTGGGCCATCCACAGTACAGCCTGCAGCAACAGTTAGCTTGGAGGAATTTGAAAAGTTGAAGGAAAGGAATGAGCATCTGTCTCAGGCCTTAAAGAATACTCTTTGGGAAAGAAGTGATGGTCGTCTGGACATTGAGAGATTGGAAAAGCTCAGGGTCGAGCACCTTGCCAAAATTGAAAAAACAGAAGACTACATAAGGAAATCAAGGGCTGGGGAACAGATATTGAAGAATGCCTGTAAAGAGGCCAAGATTCAGAAAGCTAGGGCTGAGCACTATCTGCAAGAGAGTCAGGCTAGGTGGGTCAGGATCACCGAAGCCCGTGTACAAGAAGACCAGAAGACACAAGCCAAGATTGAACAACTAGAGGCCAATGAGAAGCAGCAGCAGGAAAGAGGAAATAGCCAAAAAAAATAGACTATCCTATTGGCAATGTGAAAATGGATCTCATTAGGTTTCGACCTGGCTATGACTTGTATATCTTTAAGACTATCCGCTCACTATGCCCCTTGAGAAAGGTGATTGAACTGGTCTTCAACCCTTAGAATAACCTCAATTGCAGATGGATTACGAATTTCGCAGATCGCAGTCGTTCGTGTTAGTCCCTCTTTTGCATGGATCGTCCTTTCAGGTTTTCAATCCACCGGGATACCCTTTTTTGCCTGAGCTGTCCAATGTGGCTTTTCAACTCAGCGGGTGTACGTTTTTTTTCAAGATTTCCCTAATTTTTGCCTGAGCCTTTTATTCTGTTTTTTGGCTCGCCGGGATGCCCATTCTTTCCTGGATCTTTATTCTGTTTTTTATCCAGCGAGTCTTTTTACACGAAGTATTTTCTTACTGCGTCCGCGTTGACAGGGGAATGGAGGTCTTCTCCATCCATGGTTGTTAGCATCAAGGCTCCACCTGAGAAAACCTTTTTAACCACGAATGCTCCTTCATAATTAGGCGTCCATTTTCCCCTGTGACCGTTAAGAGGAGGAAGAATACTTTTCAGCACTAGGTCACCTGGTATGTACCTTTGAGGTCGTACCTTTTTGTCGAAGGCCTGTTTCATGCGCCGTTGATACAACTGTCCATGGCATACAACTGTTAGGCGTTTCTCTTCAATGAGACTCAGTTGATTGTATCTGGATCGGAGCCACTCAACTTCATCTAGCTTAATGTCCATCATTAACCTTAACGAGGGGATCTCCACTTCAATAGGTAGGAGTGCCTCCATACCATATACCAATGAGAATGGTGTTGCCCCTGTTGAGGTACGCACTGACATTCTGTACCCATGTAAAGTGAATGGTAGCCATCATCTTCAGGCGATACGGAGAAGAGTTATGATGTTCTATTTTGAAATCCTGACACAAGTCAGCCATTATCTTGTTGTTGAGATTAGAACCATTATCAGTAATGATTCTTTCGGGAATTCCATACTGGCAAATGATGTCTCTTTTGATAAACCAGACTACCACTTGTTTAGTAACGTTGGCATAATATGCCGCTTCGACCCACTTCATGAAATAGTCGATGGCAACTAGGATGAAGCGGTGACTGTTGGAAGTTATTGGCTCAATCTTGCCAATCATATCAATGCCCCACATTGCTAACGGCCAAGGCGAAGACATGACACTCAAAAGATTCGGAGGTACATGGACCTTATCAGCATAAATCTGGAACTTGTGACATTTGTGGGAGTATTTACAGCAATCGGATTCCATGGTGATCCAATAATACCCCGCTCTCAACAATTTCCTTGCCATAGCATGTCCTCCAGCGTGGGTATCGAAGGAGCCTTCATGAACCTCTTGCATCAACAGGTCTGCTTCGTGTCTATCCACGCATCTGAGCAGAACCATGTCGAATTTTCACTTGTATAACACACCCTCTTGATTCAAGAAGAAACCACATGCTAGTCTTCTTAGGGTCTTCTTGTCTTTACTAGATGCCCCAATCGGGTACTCTTGAGTCTTCAAGAAGTGCTTGATATCATGATACAAAGGTTTTTTATCTTCACCATTGTCATATGCGAAGACATATGTAGGCCTTTCGAGACGGGAAACCATGATTTGAGGCACAAAATTCTCTTGACAAACTTTGATCATAGATGACAAAGTTGCTAGAGCATCAGCGAACTTATTCTCTTCTCGAGGGATATAACTCAGCTTGACTTTGGTGAAGAAGGTTAGCAGCCTCCTGGTATAATCTGTTGCACCCCAAAATTTGCCCTCACAATACAAGACTTTGTGTGCTAAGAAGGTTCACAAGGTTCACAAGACCTTTCATGAGGTTCATGAAGTTTGCAAGACACTTTATGAGGTTCACAAGGTTCACAATACTTACAAGACCTTTCATGTGGTTCATGAAGTTTGCAAGACACTTTATGAGGTTCACAAGGTTCACAAGGTTCACAATACCTACAAGACCTTTTCATGAGGTTCATGAAGTTAGCAAGACACTTCATGAGGTTCAAAAGGTTCACAAGACATCTTATGAGGTTCACAAGGTTCACAAAGTTCATCATGGGTCAGAAGATTGGGCAAATCCCTCAGGCAAGGCATTCTCCTAAGCAGTGCATCCAAAACTAGGGTTTTGACTTTAATCAGGCTAAATGGATTTCCAAGACATCAAGTGAGCTTCATAACATCTTATATGTGTCTAAGAAACCCCATGACAAGTTTCAAGACTTTTCTCAGAGGTTTGCTCAGTCAGATGATCAGATAAGTCAAAATCAGTCAAAGCAGTTAAAAAGTCAAACTGAGGTCAACTGTGGTCAAACCAAAGTCAAACTTTATGATTTTTTGCCAACATCAAGTATATGAAGTAAAATTCATCATTTGATCAAGGGTTGATCATGATTCATCAAGGAGATTTCAGATCATCAAGAATCAAAGGTTTCTAAATTAGGGTTTCCTCAGGAAAAGTCAACTGAACTTTGACCAGCCATAACTTTCACATGCTTCATCACCAATTTTCCATCCAAATCTCATTTTGAAGGAAATTGAATTCTCTACAACTTTGTGTCTCACAAGCCAAGCCCAAAAATGTTTCATTTGGAAGGTATGAGCTAAGACATTATAGGTCCTTTTGAAAGTCAACAAAAAGTCAACAACTTCAAAAGGGCATAACTTGAGAATGGTAGATGATATGGACATGAAACCAGTGGGGTTGGTTAGAGGACTCTTCAAGATTTCCAAAATGTCCAAGAACACCCTCATAGCATTAAAATTGAAGGATTTGTGCCCTTGCAAAGTTGGGAAATTTTTGGTTGGTTTATGAAGAAAATGGAGGTTTAAAACCAATTTTTTCTAAATGGGCTTGCCATATGATGACCCAATCCATACCAATACCTCATGCACGACCCAACCATCAAATATTCAGATTTTTTTATTATTTTATTTTATTTATTTTGATTTTATTCATTTTAAATCATTTTAAATTAAAATAAAATAGAAAAGTCAAATATTTAAATGGGATTTTGTTTCTAGAAATTCATAAAAGTGATTTGGACCAAATTGGTATGAGAATCATGATGATTGGCTTGAAATAGAAAGGCTTAATTCTCAAATATTTGAAGTTTAAAGCTTGATCTTTTTCAATCTTTTACAATCAATTTCTTCACACAACAATCAATATTTTTTTGACCTAATCCATTGCACTATAAGTATAGAACACAACCCTATTCATTGGACACAAAATTCTGGCCTCCAAGAGTAAGTTTGCATTTTCAAAATTCATCACAAACTTCAAATTTGGTTTCCTCCATACAAGAGCTTTTAAGGTATTTTTAAGACATGGAAGGATTCCTTGGACATCCCTAAACCTATCCCAGTTCTCAAAAACACATGAATCATGCTCAAATGCATAACCCGAATGCATATCATTCATGCTTTAATTTTTTTCCGATTTGAGTTATTTATGCAATGATAATGAAAACTAACCATTGATTTATGTTTGTGGTGAAGTATTGAAGCTTTCTGGGCAATTTGATTTGAGTTTCATGGACTAGAACGATTTTCACCATGGCTAGGGTTTTCGGCCATTTTTAGGGTTTATCAATTTAGCAAATATAAATACATTCTAAGACCATGGATCAACTCTAATTGACCCCTGGATTGTGTTTGTGAACTTAATTTGACAAAATTTTGTTTGAATAATGATGTTTGAATTTCGTAGGTTTTGCTGCAATTTGAAATTCGCAGGAAATATTGTAGCAATATTCATAGGAAATTTCGCAGGTACCACGAAGAAGATGAAGTCCATGCGCGCGTTTCTGGAAATTCAAATGTTGGATATTATATTTTTTTGTGTTAGTTTCTGTTTTGTATCACCAACGTATAGTTGGTCTGGTGGTAAAGGACGCGCGTATAAGGCTTAGGTCCAGGGATCGAATCCTGGCCTCAGCAATTTTTCTTATTTTTCCAGTTTAATCATGAAACTTAATATATTATGTATTATAGTTGTTATATTAACAGATGCGCCCTCCCGGCTGGATGGAAAGAACGTTTGTGTGTTGTGTAAGGGACCTGGGTTCGAATCCCCCCAGGCCCTTTTATGTTGTTTTATTTTTGCCATGATTATTTCCAGGTTATGCAACAAAACAAAGTGAAGTGGAGTACATATCAGCTGCGTGCAGTGGCTCAGTTTGTTTTGGGAATCCTTCAGCCAGGTAAAGGACCTGGGTTCAAATCCCAGGTCCTATTTTTTTTTAGGTTTTGTTCATTATTTTGTTATTTTCTTTATTTTCTATTAAATTAATTAATATAAATTCCATAAAACCTAATTAATTAATAATCTTTTCTTAAAATTTCATATTGTCAAAATATAATAATTTATTTTCAAACTTTTTTTTCTATGTTTATATTTATTAATATGTATATATATATATTTTGTATATAATTTCATTAATTATTTGTAAAATAAAATTATAAACCATAATTAATCCTAATAATTTTCAAAACCCTAATTTTCTTCTATTTAGAACTTAATCCTATTTTATTCAATCATGTACATTTTTTTATTTTTGTTTATAAATTAAATCTTGTATATAAATATGCTTAAAATTAAAATTCTTAATTTAATGTTGTTAATATGATAATATTCTATAAATTGTTTATAATTCAATTTTGTATGTAAATAATTTTTATTATATGTTTAAAAATAGTTAAAAATTGTTAATTTAATTTTGCAATTATAATTTTATTTTTCATAATATGTTTATAAATAATTTAGAACTTTATAATAATTAATATAATTGTTCATATTTTCTTATTAATCTTAAATAATTGTTTATATAAAAATTTGATCTTTTAATTATTTTAATATTTTTGTTTATATTATCTATTATGTTTATTTTCTTATTTATTTATTACTAACCCCATTGTGATTTATTATTATTATTATTATTTCACTAACCCAGTTATTATTATTATTATTTATTTTTGCTTATTATATTTAATTTGCCTTAATTATTATTATGTAATTGTTCCTGGATGTAATATTTAGTAATAATGTTTTAATATTTATTTTATGCTATGGTTAATAAATAGGGAGTGTAACATGTATGATTATTTAAAATTAATTTAGCTCATTAAATTTAAAGATAAATATTAAAATTGTACACTCACACACGTAAGTCGATCCTGGATCGCCATCTCACTTCCTTAGGGATACCTCTCATGTTGCCTAAAATAAAAGGTCAAGTAGGGTGTATAAAGCAAAAGTCCCTCAATCTCACATCATCTAGTCCCTTAACAGATAAAAGATCAAGTCCCTTTCGAATGTTGCCTTCGTAATGATCTTGTCCCTTTCGAATAAAGATGATAGTCCCTTCGAATTGCTTATACACCCCACAGTTGCCTAAATAATAGATGACCCTTCACTTGTCCCTTACATCCAAGGTAATGACTACCTATTTCTTAATAATAGGGATAGTCTTACCACTTAAAGGATTCAAGAACAGAAAAGACTTAAACTTAGGGTAGGTTCCTCTTAGATACTTGCTCACTCTTCAAAAAAACATTTCAAACACTTCACAATTTCAAACAAATTTTCAAAAACAAAGGTTTTATACGCATCCGTACATGGATCATTATAAAACACCTAAGAAAATTTTTATTCACACACTTCACATTTCAAAAACATTTTAAAGTGAGCTAAGTAACTAAGAGCCCATGGATAACCATGGATGTAAAGGGTGCTAACACCTTCCCTTTACATAACCTACCCCCCGGACCCAAAAATCTTTTAAAAGGTCTTTCCTGTTCTTTTATGCCTTTCCTTTGGATAAAATAAAAGTCGGTGGCGACTCTTGCTATCCGCAACATAACTAAAGTCAGTTCTCCCACCGTGTTACAGAACTGGCGACTCTGCTGGGGATCTAATATTAAAGAGGGGTACCCTTAGGAATTAGATCACTTTAAAATTGTTTGCCTTGTTTGCTTTATACTTACTTGTTGGGCTCTTATGTGTGAAAGATCCTAACCCGGATCTAGTGTACCTTAGGTAAATGGCAATAGACCAAGGAAACTGTACGGCGTATACAGATATGGTTGATCTGGTGGCCATAGTTAGTGTGACTTCTTGATTGGTGCTTATGTTCCTTAAGTCAAGTTGAGGATAATATGAGGCTGCCATATGTTGTCAATGCACTAACTAACTTTTAGAACCCTAGTTATCCCATCTTGGTCTTTAGAAAGTAGTGAGATAACCGGCTTTGGTGCAGACTGAAGTTTGTTGATACTCGATACTACACTCATTGAGATCCTAAACTTGGAGGGTTTTGGTTGGCAAGTAAGTTGCCTACTGAACAACCACCCTTGTGAAGGATCAATGATATTGAGATCCTTTAGAACCTGGTTACTTTTGTAGGACAGGATGAACCAACTAACTTCAGGGGAGGGTACTTACCTTAAACCTCATGCAGGCCTTCAAACCTAGGGCTATTGTGTGACTTGTTTGTGTGTGCCACATGTTTGTGATTGAGCATAACATCATAACATCATCATGCATCATAAGCATAGCATTTTCACTAACCATTTCAAGGACCAAAGGATTTATCTTTGTTCTTTGTTGCAGGTCATGGCTTCTTCTCGTAGGAATACTATCCGGATCAACTTTGTAGGAATACCTTCTAAGCTTAAAGAATTGGTCTCTCAAGTTTCTGAAAACTCCCAGTTCATCAAGAGACATGGTCACCTACTGGATCTAGTCACTTCAGGGTTCAATGAAGACATGATGAGTGTTCTGTTTCAGTTCTTTGATCCTAAGCACCATTGCTTCACATTCCCCGACTATCAGCTGGTTCCTACAATGGAAGAGTTCTCCAAGCTTCTGGGTATACCTATCCTTGATCAGAAACCCTTCACAGGCTTGGAAAAAGAGCTTAAACCTGAAGTCATTGTTGCAGCTCTACATCTGAAGAAATCTGACATTGTTCTAGAAACGAGAAGCGGAGTTAAAGGTATTCTTGCTAAGGTATTAATGGATAAAGCTCAAGTGTTCTTGAAGGCTATGAGCTACGATGCTTTTGAGGAGACCTTAGCCTTATTAATTTATGGCTTAGTATTGTTCCCCAATCCTGACCAGTTCATAGACGTTCATGCCATCAACATATTTCTGAGTCACAATCCAGTACCTACATTGCTTGGAGACATCCTACATTCTCTTCATACTCGTACTACAAGGGCACGAGGAACTTTGATGTGCTGCATACCTTTGCTTTCTAGGTGGTTTATTTCTCACCTTCCTCTCTCATTAATGAAGAATGATCAAGGGTTCAGGTGGTCCAAAAGAATTATGTCACTCTCTCATTCAGATATCCATTGGTGCTCCAGATCTATGGAGAATATCACTATCATTGACCGTTGTGGGGAGTTTCCTAATGTGCCACTTCTAGGCATAAAAGGAGGCATCACCTACAACCCCTCTCTAGCTTTACGACAGTTTGGTTACGCTCGGAGTGATGGTCCACATGACATGTTGATTCAGGGCATTGTGTTTGACTACGACAACGATCTTCAAGGTTACCGTCAGTGATTCATACGAGCATGGGGAAAGTAAACAAGGTTGACAGCAAGACTCTGGAGCCTAAGTACACTATTCCTACGGAAGGTTATCTCAGATGGGTGCGATCTCGTGCTCAGACTCTCATGATGCCATATCCTGCCATCCTGCCAGTTACCATGGAACCTGTTGCTGAAGGAGATACTGCTTATACCATCCTTCACCCAGACATGCCTACTGACATGGAAGATTTACAGAGATCCTGGATCCAGTTGAAGGAGCAAAGGGATACTTTCGAGGCTTATTACAAAGCAAGCCAAGAAAGAATCCTGGAACTAACAAAGCAACTTCACGAGGAACGGAATCTCAACTCATACCTCAACACAAAGAGGAAACGTCCATGGGAGACTTAAAACCCCATCTCTTGTATTTATTTCATTTCATTTTCTGTAAGCCCAAGAGGCAAGACAAATTTATTACTAATAAAAGTTTACCTTCTTGTTTGTTTAAGCAAATTTAAATCCTGCGGTCCTTGAAAACATTGCATATGCATTCACATATCATGTCATTGCATCACAGGTTTATTGTGCACAAGTTTCTTATCTTCTCGCTGTTTATTTCAGCAATGGCTCTTGAACAAACAATTAAGGATCTCCAGGCACAAAATGCACAGTTCCAAGAGCTGATCCTGAACTTGTCTAAGGGGCAGGATGAATTGAAGACACTGCTGGCCAAGAAGACTAAGAAGACTAGAAGGTCAGGTGGCCTGATCAACATGGGAAAAAGGTTCAAAGGTCTTGCCAAGACCAAAGAACCAGTTGAATATTATGAATCTGAAGAGTCTGAAAAGGAGGGAGGCAGTCTCCACAACACTATGGGGGACTCTGATTCTGAGGCTAATTACTACCATGAGCCTAATGAAGATAAATTCAAGATGCTGGTGGATAGAATGGATGCTATGGAGTTGCAGAAGTCTTCTGGGATGGATTTTGAAGATTTGAGTCTGATATCTGGGGTAGTCATACCCATTGGTTTCAAGGTTCCTACTTTTGTTATTTATGATGGGGTCTCTTGTCCCAAGCTGCATCTGAGGTCTTATGTCAGAAGAATCCAACCTCATACTGCTGATAAAAAGTTGTGGATCCATTTCTTCCAAGAGAGCTTATCTGGAGCTCAATTGGAATGGTACTATCAGTTGGAGAGTGTCAACATCCGTGATTGGAATGATCTTGCTGAAGCCTTCTATAAGCAGTATCAATACAATGCTGATTTAGCTCCCACTCGCATGCAGCTGCAAAGCATGTCTATGGGTGCTAAAGGAAGCTTCAAGGAGTATGCTCAGAAGTGGAGAGACCTAGCTGGAAGAGTACAACCCCCTTTAACTGACAGGGAGTTGGTTGATATGTTCATGTGTAGTTGAATGGTCCTTTTTACAGTCATCTCATTGGAAACTCACCATCTGGCTTCACTGAGTTGATAATGACAGGAGAGTGCGTGGAAAATGGTATAAAGAGTGGCAAGATTCAAGTGGGTACTTCCTCATCAGGTGCTGCAAAGAAGCCTCCCAGTGGGAAGAAAGAGTCAAATGCTGTTTACGGTCAACCTGATCGTAATAGAAGGCATCAGTCTGTGAGTGCAGTTCATATCTCCAATCCAACTCCTACAACACCAGAGCAGCCACAAGGCAACCAACAGAGGGCTAAAAGGCAGTTCACTAAGATCAACATGTCAATGGCTCAAGCATTGCAACACTTGTTGAAGGCTGAACTTTCACTCTGAAAGATGCTCCTCAGAATCCTAATGTTACCTCTCCCAGGTACAATCCTAATGCACGATGTGCATATCATTCGAACTGTCAGGGACATGATACCAACAGTTGCTGGGTATTGAAGAACAAAATTCAAGATATGATTGAGGCTGGAGAGATTGAGTTTGACCCTCCGGGTACTCCAAATGTGATTACTGCTCCCATGCCAAATCATGAGAAGACTGTCAATGCAATTGATGAAGATTCACATATCTATTCAGTTGCAGAGTTGACCACACCATTGTCTGTCATTAAGAAGAAGCTAGTACAAGCTGGGTTCTTTCCAGGTTGTCGTGAAGATTGTCTGTATTGTACCTATAAGTCGGATAGTTGCTGGAGATTGAGAGATGGAATTCAACGTCTCATGGATAAATATACCATAGTGTTTGAGAGGACTCCACCTTCCGTGGAGAGTATGGTTGATCATATAACTCAGTGTGCGAAGATTGAAGAGGTGGATATGGTTGATAAAGTACCGGTAAGGATCACTTCAAAGGGACCTGTCAAAATCACTCACAAGGGTCCAATTAAGATCACTGCTGAAGGCCCTGTGAAGATTGTTGCTGAAGCCAGAGTGGCTCCTATGGTCATCACCACTCCTGGTCCTATTCCGTATACTTCCGATAAAGCTGTGCCTTGGCATTATGGGTCCGATGTTTATATCCATGGTGTTAAGCAGGAACCCTTAGCTGATATGCATGTTGATGTTGATAATATTGCTGGATCTAGTAAGATCACACGAAGCGGAAGATTCTTCTCTCCTCCAGTTACCACCAAGAATGCAGTTACTCCAGCTGCTACCTCCACTACTGATGCTCGGGGCAAAGGTCCTGTTATTGAACCTATACCTACTGATGTGCCGGCTGCTGATGATCTCTCTAAGAAGATGGAAGAAGTATTGAAAATCATTCGCAAGAGTGATTATGACATTGTTGATCAATTGGGTCATACTCCCTCCAAGATTTCTATGTTGTCTTTATTGTTGTGCTCTGAGGCTCATGCCAAGGCCCTGATTAAATTTCTGAAGACTGCACATGTACCAAATGAAATTTCTGTTGACCAGTTTGAAAATTGTGTGGCACACTTAACCTATGATAATGGGTTAGGTTTCTCCGATGCTGATTTGACTCCTGCCAAGAGGGATCATAACAGGGCTCTGCATATCTCAATTGAATGCAGGGGCACTACCCTGTCACATGTATTGATAGACAATGGTTCCTCTCTGAATGTGTTGCCCAAAGAAGTCCTAAATAAGCTTAGTCCAGAAGATGCTGTGTTGAAACCCAGTAACATAGTGGTGAAGGCTTTTGATGGCTCGAGAAGAGTGGTGCATGGAGAAATTGATCTCCCAATCAAAGTTGGTTCTCAGGTTTTCAATGCTACCTTTTATGTAATGGATATTCGTCCGTCATATTCTTGTTTGCTTGGGCGTCCCTGGATCTATGGGGCAGGTGCTGTAACATCTACATTACATCAGAAGCTAAGATATCCGGTAGAAGGGAAAGTTGTTACTGTCTACGGAGAAGAAGGGTATATGATTAGCCATGTGAACACCTTTAAATATCTGGAAGTAGAAGGTGAATATGTTGAAACTCCGTGTCAGACATTTGAAGTGGTTCCTTGGATTGTTAATGATTATGAAGCTCCTCCTGTTGTCAAGAAAGTTCCTGTGGTCACTAGAGTACCTCCTACAATGGCCTCCCTCAAAGATGCTAGAGCTGTGGTGGATGAAGGTGGTTGTACTATTTGGGGTCAGCTTCCTGATATTCTGTACAAATCTGACAAATTTGGTTTGGGTTTCACTACAGAGTCCCAGAAGGCTGTTCGTCGTGCTCGTACTGTTCGTATCACCAATCAGGGGATTGTGAAGAATCAGATCAATGCTGTGGGTGACTATGATGAAGACTACAATCTGGATGCTTGGATCTTTCCTACTATGGGTGCTGGACTCAATAATTGGAAAGCTGAAGATGTTATTCCTATCTCCTTTAGTCAGGAGTAAATACTATTACTGTGTTGTTGCTTTTTAAGTTTGTAATTTCTTGAACAATTAAACTTTTAAGCCTTGTGCCTTACCCGGGGCACAATGGTGTGCTTGTTACGGGATGTCTTTTCATTTGCATACTTCATTCAATAAAAATCAGTGGACGTTTCGTTTTTGTAAATATTGTGTTCCTTGTCTTTCTTTTCTTTTATTTTTGTTTTATCAGCTATGTGTTCTTACACATACCCACATCACTAAAATGCAGATCCTTATCCACTCCGGATCCTGTTGATAACAGTTCTACTATTGCCAATTATAATTTCGAGAATCCGATCTATCAAGCTGAAGACGGAAATGAGGACGATTGTGAAGTACCTGTAGAGCTTTCTAGGTTGTTACAACAAGAAGAGAAAGCTATACAGCCACATGAAGAGCCAGTCGAAGTTGTGAATCTGGGAACTGAAGAAAACAGGAAAAAAGTCAAGATAGGGGCTGAATTAGAGGATAATGTCAAGAGCAGATTGATTCAGATGCTACGTGACTATGTAGATATCTTTGCTTGGTCCTATGAAGATATGCCAGGGTTAGATACAGACATTGTGGTTCACCGTTTACCAGTGAAAGAAGATTGTCGTCCAAAGAAGCAGAAGGTTCGTCGTATGCGTCCTGAAATGTCAGAGAAGATTAAGGCAGAGGTAATGAAACAGTTTGATGCAGGGTTCTTAGCAATAACTTCTTATCCTCAGTGGGTTGCAAATGTGGTACCGGTACCCAAGAAAGATGGTAAGGTACGCATGTGTGTAGACTACAGAGATTTGAACAAGGCTAGCCCCAAAGATGACTTTCCACTTCCTCATATTGACGTTCTGGTAGACAACACTGCTCAGCATAAGGTATTCTCTTTTATGGATGGTTTCTCTGGTTACAATCAAATCAAGATGGCACCTGAAGATATGGAGAAGACAACATTTGTTACACAGTGGGGCACCTTTTGCTATAAGGTGATGCCATTTGGTTTGAAGAATGCAGGGGCAACATATCAGCGTGCTATGGTGGCTTTGTTTCATGATATGATTCATCATGAGATAGAGGTATATGTGGATGATATGATAGCCAGGTCCCAGAATGAAGAGCAACATCTTGATCATCTGCATAAGTTGTTTGAGAGGTTGAAGAAATACAAGCTGAGATTGAACCCAAACAAGTGTACTTTTGGAGTTAGATCTGGTAAACTCTTGGGTTTTATTGTCAGTGGAAAAGGTATTGAAGTGGATCCTGCGAAGGTGAAAGCTATACGAGAGATGCCAGCTCCCCGTACTGAGAAGGAGGTTAGAGGTTTCTTGGGACGATTGAATTACATTGCAAGATTTATTTCCCAATTAACTGCCATCTGTGAGCCAATCTTCAAGTTGCTGAAGAAAGATCAGGTGATGGAATGGAATGATGAGTGCCAGACTGCCTTTGATGAAATCAAGAGATATCTGCTAGAACCTCCAATTTTGATGCCACCAGTTGATGGAAGACCCTTGATTATGTACTTAACAGTGTTAGACAACTCAATAGGGTGTGTGTTGGGGCAACATGACGAGTCTGGTTGAAAAGAGCAGGCAATATACTACCTTAGCAAAAAGTTTACCGACTGTGAAACAAGATACTCACTGCTCGAGAAAACTTGCTGCGCTTTGGCATGGGCTGCTCGCCGACTAAGACAGTATATGTTGACTCATACTACCTTGTTGATTTCAAAGATGGATCCAATCAAGTACATATTTGAGAAACTTGCTCTCTCCGGAAGAATTGCAAGATGGCAAATGATCTTGACAGAATATGACATACAATATACTACTTAGAAGGCCATTAAAGGGAGTGTTGTAGCTGATCATTTGGCTCATCAAGCAGTGGATGATTACCAGTCAATGAGTTTTGAGTTCCCTGATGAAGACATTATGATTATTACCAAAGAACCTGGACAATATGACAGACCTGAACAAGGATCCCGATGGACTATGGTTTTTGATGGTGCCTCTAACGCACTAGGTAATGGTGTTGGTGTTGTGATCAGTTCCCCTGAAGGTTGTCATACCCCGATTACTGCAAGATTGTGTTTCTATTGTACCAATAACATGGCTGAGTATGAGGCATGTATCCTGGGTATCAAAGCTGCCATCGATATCAAGATTCAGTTCCTTAATGTGTATGGAGATTCAGCCCTGGTAGTAAGTCAGATTAAAGGAGATTGGGATACCAAGCATGATAACCTCATTCCTTACAGAGAGCATGTGTTATCTTTGATCCCACATTTTAAGGAGATTACCTTTGGACATATTCCACGAAGAGAAAATCAGTTGGCAGATGCCTTAGCCACCATGGCATCCATGTTTGAGATCAGCTGGGATGATGAAGCTCCCAAGATTACTATTGATAGATTTGAAAAGCCTGCATACTGCAATGAGATTGACACTGAAGGGGCAGAGGAGAAATCTTGGTTCTATGAAGTAAAAAGATATCTTGAAGCTCAGGAGTTCCCTGAAGGGGCATCTGTCAAAGATAGGAAATTTCTAAGAAGGTTTTTTGCTATGTTCTTTTTGAGTAATGGGATTTTGTACAAGCGCAATCATGATTCAACTTTGCTTCGTTGTGTGGAAAAGAAGGAAGCAACAGAGATTATGGAAGATATGAATGATGGGATCTTTGGCACTCATTCTAGTGGTCATACTATGGCAAAGAAGATATTGAGAGCAGGTTACTATTGGTCTACCATGGAAGCTGATTGTTATCAACACTCCAGAACATGTCACAAGTGTCAAATTTATGCTGATAAAGTGCATATACCTCCATCACCATTGAATGTGTTGACTGCTCCTTGGCCCTTTGCCATGTGGGGCATTGATATGATCGGTGAGATCAAGCCTACTGCTTCTAATGGACATTGTTTCATCCTGGTTGCTATTGATTACTTTACTAAGTGGGTAGAGGCAGCTTCATTTGCATCTGTTACCAAGAATGTTGTGGCTCGATTCATTAAGAATAATCTCATATGTAGGTATGGCATCCCCGAAAGGATTATTACTGATAATGGCTCTAATCTGAACAACACCATGATTACTGATCTCTGCACGCAATTCAAGATTAAGCACCACAACTCTTCTCCGTATCGTCCGAAGATGAATGGGGCAGTTGAAGCTGCCAATAAGAACATTAAGAAGATTGTACAGAAGATGACTGTTACTTACAAGGATTGGCATGAGATGTTACCATTTGCTTTTCATGGTTATCGTACTACAATACGCACTTCAACAGGGGCAACCCCATTCTCCTTAGTCTATGGTATGGAAGCAGTTCTGCCCATTGAAGTTTAGATTCCCTCCTTAAGAATTATGAAGGATGCAGGATTGGATGAAGATGAGTGGATTCAGACTCGACTTGACCAGATAAATTTGATTGATGAGAAGAGGCTAGAAGCAGTTTGTCATGGCCATATGTACCAGAAACGGATGATCAAAGCTTTTAACAAGAAGGTTAAGCCAAAGGTAAATCAGACTGGTGACTTGGTAATTAAGCGTATCATATTACCACAGGGTGATCCTAGGGGCAAGTGGACTCCTACATATGAAGGACCATTTGTAGTCAAGACAGTATTTTCAGGAGGTGCCATGATACTTACTACTATGGATGGTGAAGATTTCCCACAGCCTGTAAACGCAGACATAGTTAAAAAATACTACGCATAAAAAGAGACCCGCTAGGTTGACTGGCCTAGGCAAAAATAAGGGCATCCCAGCAAACCAAAAGGGTTTGGGCAAAAATTAGGGATATATATAAAAAAATGTACACCCGGTAAGTTGAAAACCTGAAAGGGCAGCTTGGGCAAAAAAGGGTATCCCGGTGGATTGAAAACCTGAAAGGGCAATCCAGGCAAAAGTTAGGGATTAAAGCGTATGACTATGTCTCGTTTGGATCACCCATGAAACTGCAACCAGTTTTGCTACTTAATCAAGCTCGAACAGATAAAGCTCAATCCAATCGTTTCCGTCTCTACAGCAGAAGATGAGATACTTGAAGATAATGGCAATAGTAGAATTGAAACTCAATAGGATTATTTCCCACATAGCTGATTCTCCTTGTTTTGTAAAATTTTTACGACAAATTCCTCTTACTAGGATTTATGTCTCCTTGTACAAACTTACCCATGTATGGGTCACTTTTTGATATGAATAAAATTCCATCTTTGAATCCAGATTTACTTTTACCCTATTTACATAAGCGAAACGTCCATTGGTTATGTTTGAATGTATGTATGCTTTTGAATATGATTAATGTTTACCAAAAATGCATGAATGCTTAATATGATTGATGTTTACCAGAAATGCACGAAAATGCAGTAATAGTATTTACTAAGGACGAACGAGGGAGGGATTCCAACGAAGCTTCACCGGTTCATCCCTACAAGACAGTTACAAATCCCCAGTAGGGCAAATCCATCTTCATGAAAGTACTTCAAGTCACATCTCCCAGGGAATTTATATCCATCTCTTTTATCCTCATACGGATATTCGGGAATTTATTTTCCAATGAGAGTACGACGAACAAAAACGGGAGGTTATATATACCCTACTATCAAACGAAGACGGAAGGTTATATATACCCTACTATCAAACGAAGACGGAAGGTTATGTATACCTTACTATCCCCAGCAGACGGGAGGTTATGTATACCTTACTATCGAACGAAGACGGGAGGTGGTATATACTATATTATCAGACAAGACGGGAATGAGGTCCTCATATTCTTCAGCAACAAATCGGGATTTATTTTCCCTGGCCAGCAGTTGTTATACAAGGATATCCAGACGCTTCAAGCTACAGGATGCATACATACATCATTTACATCATAACATACATATACCTAGACACATAATACATTTCATAGGTGCATCATATTATACATGCATACATAATGCATAAACTAATACTATCATACAGGATGTTATAATCTTGTTTTTAAGGTTAATTCTCCAACAGACTTCATCAACAATTTGTGACTATTGGGCCGTTGTTTATCTTCCCAAAGGTTACTTATACCTCAGGACATTGTTTATCCTCCTGAAAGCATACCATTCCCTCAGGACGTTTTTATCCTCCTGAAAGCATATTACTGCCTTGGGCCGTTGTTTATCTTCCCAAAGGTTATATCACTTCCTCAGAACGTTTTTATCCTCCTGAAAGCATACCATTCCCTCAGGACGTTTTTATCCTCCTGAAAGCATATTACTGCCTTGGGCCGTTGTTTATCTTCCCAAAGGTTATATCACTTCCTCAGGACGTTTTTATCCTCCTGAAAGCATATTACTACCTCAGCATATTACTGCCTTGCGAAGACATATGTAGGCCTTTCGAGACGGGAAACCATGATTTGAGGCACAAAATTCTCTTGACAAACTTTGATCATAGATGACAAAGTTGCTATAGCATCAGCGAACTTATTCTCGTCTCGAGGGATATAACTCAGCTTGACTTTGGTGAAGAAGGTTAGCAGCCTCCTGGTATAATCTGTTGCACCCCAAAATTTGCCCTCACAATACAAGACTTTGTGTGCTAAGAAGGTTCACAAGGTTCACAAGACCTTTCATGAGGTTCATGAAGTTTGCAAGACACTTTATGAGGTTCACAAGGTTCACAATACTTACAAGACCTTTCATGAGGTTCATGAAGTTTGCAAGACACTTTATGAGGTTCACAAGGTTCACAATACCTACAAGACATTTTCATGAGGTTCATGAAGTTAGAAAGACACTTCATGAGGTTCACAAGGTTCACAAGACATCTTATGAGGTTCACAAGGTTCACAAAGTTCATCATGGGTCAGAAGATTGGACAAATCCCTCAAGCAAGGCATTCTCATAAGCAGTGCATCCAAAACTAGGGTTTTGACTTTAATCAGGCTAAATGGATTTCCAAGACTTCAAGTGAGCTTCATAACATCTTATATGTGTCTAAGAAACCCCATGACAAGTTTCAAGACTTTTCTCAGAGGTTTGCTCAGTCAGATGATCAGATAAGTCAAAATCAGTCAAAGTAGTTAAAAAGTCAAACTGAGGTCAACTGTGGTCAAACCAAAGTCAAACTTTATGATTTTTTGCCAACATCAATTATATGAAGTAAAATTCATAATTTGATCAAGGGTTGATCATGATTCATCAAGGAGATTTCAGATCATCAAGAATCAAAGGTTTCTAAATTAGGGTTTCCTAAGGAAAAGTCAACTGAACTTTGACCAGCCATAACTTTCACATGCTTCATCACCAATTTTCCATCAAAATCTCATTTTGAAGGAAATTGAATTCTCTACAACTTTGTGTCTCACAAGCCAAGCCCAAAAATGTTTCATTTGGAAGGTATGAGCTAAGACATTATAGGTCCTTTTGAAAGTCAACAAAAAGTCAACAACTTCAAAAGGGCATAACTTGATAATGGTAGATGATATGGACATGAAACCAGTGGTGTTGGTTAGAGGACTCTTCAAGCTTTCCAAAATGTCCAAGAACACCCTCATAGCATTAAAATTGAAGGATTTGTGCCCTTGCAAAGTTGGGAAATTTTTGGTTGGTTTATGAAGAAAATGGAGGTTTAAAACCAATTTTTTCTAAATGGGCTTGCCATATGATGACCCAATCCATACCAATACCTCATGCACGACCCAACCATCAAATATTCAGATTTTTTTATTATTTTATTTTATTTATTTTGATTTTATTCATTTTAAATCATTTTAAATTAAAATAAAATAGAAAAGTCAAATATTTAAATGGGATTTTGTTTCTAGAAATTCATAAAAGTGATTTGGACCAAATTGGTATGAGAATCATGATGATTGACTTGAAATAGAAAGGCTTAATTCTCAAATATTTGAAGTTTAAAGCTTGATCTTTTTCAATCTTTTACAATCAATTTCTTCACACAACAATCAATATTTTTTTGACCTAATCCATTGCACTATAAGTATAGAACACAACCCTATTCATTGGACACAAAATTCTGGCCTCCAAGAGTAAGTTTGCATTTTCAAAATTCATCACAAACTTCAAATTCGGTTTCCTCCATACAAGAGCTTTTAAGGTATTTTTAAGACATGGAAGGATTCCTTGGACATCCCTAAACCTATCCCAGTTCTCAAAAACACATGAATCATGCTCAAATGCATAACCCGAATGCATATCATTCATGCTTTAATTTTTTTCGATTTGAGTTATTTATGCAATGATAATGAAAACTAACCATTGATTTATGTTTGTGGTGAAGTATTGAAGCTTTCTGGGCAATTTGATTTGAGTTTCATGGACTAGAACGATTTTCACCATGGCTAGGGTTTTCGGCCATTTTTAGGGTTTATCAATTTAGCAAATATAAATACATTCTAAGACCATGGATCAACTCTAATTGAACTCTGGATTGTGTTTGTGAACTTAATTTGACAAAATTTTGTTTGAATAATGATGTTTGAATTTCGTAGGTTTTGCTGCAATTTGAAATTCGCAGGAAATATTGTAGCAATATTCATAGGAAATTTCGCAGGTACCACGAAGAAGATGAAGTCCATGCGCGCGTTTCTGGAAATTCAAATGTTGGATATTATATTTTTTTGTGTTAGTTTCTGTTTTGTATCACCAACGTATAGTTGGTCTGGTGGTAAAGGACGCGCGTATAAGGCTTAGGTCCAGGGATCGAATCCTGGCCTCAGCAATTTTTCTTATTTTTCCAGTATAATCATGAAACTTAATATATTATGTATTATAGTTGTTATATTAACAGATGCGCCCTCCCGGCTGGATGGAATGAACGTTTGTGTGTTGTGTAAGGGACCTGGGTTCGAATCCCCCCAGGCCCTTTTATGTTGTTTTATTTTTGCCATGATTATTTCCAGGTTATGCAACAAAACAAAGTGAAGTGGAGTACATATCAGCTGCGTGCAGTGGCTCAGTTGGTTTTCGGAATCCTTCAGCCAGGTAAAGGACCTGGGTTCAAATCCCAGGTCCTATTTTTTTTTAGGTTTTGTTCATTATTTTGTTATTTTCTTTATTTTCTATTAAATTAATTAATATAAATTCCATAAAACCTAATTAATTAATAATCTTTTCTTAAAATTTCATATTGTCAAAATATAATAATTTATTTTCAAACTTTTTTTTTCTATGTTTATATTTATTAATATGTATATATATATTTTTTGTATATAATTTCATTAATTATTTGTAAAATAAAATTATAAACCATAATTAATCCTAATAATTTTCAAAACCCTAATTTTCTTCTATTTAGAACTTAATCCTATTTTATTCAATCATGTACATTTTTTTTTTATTTTTGTTTATAAATTAAATCTTGTATATAAATATGCTTAAAATTAAAATTCTTAATTTAATGTTGTTAATATGATAATATTCTATAAATTGTTTATAATTCAATTTTGTATGTAAATAATTTTTATTATATGTTCAAAAATAGTTAAAAATTGTTAATTTAATTTTGCAATTATAATTTTATTTTTCATAATATGTTTATAAATAATTTAGAACTTTATAATAATTAATATAATTGTTCATATTTTCTTATTAATCTTAAATAATTGTTTATATAAAAATTTGATCTTTTAATTATTTTAATATTTTTGTTTATATTATCTATTATGTTTATTTTCTTATTTATTTATTACTAACCCCATTGTGATTTATTATTATTATTATTATTATTATTATTATTTCACTAACCCAGTTATTATTATTATTTATTTTTGCTTATTATATTTAATTTGCCTTAATTATTATTATGTAATTGTTCCTGGATGTAATATTTAGTAATAATGTTTTAATATTTATTTTATGCTATGGTTAATAAATAGGGAGTGTAACATGTATGATTATTTAAAATTAATTTAGCTCATTAAATTTAAAGATAAATATTAAAATTGTACACTCACACACGTAAGTCGATCCTGGATCGCCATCTCACTTCCTTAGGGATACCTCTCATGTTGCCTAAAATAAAAGGTCAAGTAGGGTGTATAAAGCAAAAGTCCCTCAATCTCACATCATCTAGTCCCTTAACAGATAAAAGATCAAGTCCCTTTCGAATGTTGCCTTCGTAATGATCTTGTCCCTTTCGAATAAAGATGATAGTCCCTTCGAATTGCTTATACACCCCACAGTTGCCTAAATAATAGATGACCCTTCACTTGTCCCTTACATCCAAGGTAATGACTACCTATTCCTTAATAATAGGGATAGTCTTACCACTTAAAGGATTCAAGAACAGAAAAGACTTAAACTTAGGGTAGGTTCCTCTTAGATACTTGCTCACTCTTCAAAAAACATTTCAAACACTTCACAATTTCAAACAAATTTTCAAAAACAAAGGTTTTATACGCATCCGTACATGGATCATTATAAAACACCTAAGAAAATTTTTATTCACACACTTCACATTTCAAAAACATTTTAAAGTGAGCTAAGTAACTAAGAGCCCATGGATAACCATGGATGTAAAGGGTGCTAACACCTTCCCTTTACATAACCTACCCCCCGGACCCAAAAATCTTTTAAAAGGTCTTTCCTGTTCTTTTATGCCTTTCCTTTGGATAAAATAAAAGTCAGTGGCGACTCTTGCTATCCGCAACATAACTAAAGTCAGTTCTCCCACCGTGTTACATAATCCATGTAAGGAACCAAGTGAGGTTGATGAATTAACCATTTACCATTGACTTGGTTCACAACCAGAGCAGAATCTCTGAAGATCTCGAGGTTCTTGACTCGTAACTTAATTGCCTCTTCAACCCCCATGATGCAAGCTTCTTACTCTTCCTCATTGTTAGTGCATTCGAAAGTCATTCGAGCAGCTAAAGGTGTATGGACCCCTTCTGGTGAGATGATAACATCACCTACTCCGCTTCCATTCATGTTCACAGCTCCGTCAAACATCAACTTCCATTTGGATTCAGGGTCTGGTCCCTCCTCTGGAAGTGGTTCTTCACAGTCTTTCAACTTGAGGAACATGATGTCCTCATCTGGGAACTCGAATTTCATGGGTTGATAATCGTCAATTGGCTACTGAGCCAGGTATTCTGACAATACACTCCCTTTTATTGCTTTTTGCAAAGTGTAATGGATATCATACTCTGTTAGAATCATGTGCCACTGGGCTACCCTTCCTGTTAGAGCCGGCTTCTCGAAGATATATTTCACAGGATCCATCTTGGAGATTAGGAGAGTAGTGTGAGTCAGCATGTACTGTCTTAATCGACGAGCAGCCCATGCCAAAGCGCAACACGTTTTCTTGAGTAGTGAGTATCATGTCTCACAATCGGTAAACTTTTTGCTAAGGTAATAAATGGCGTGCTCTTTTCGACCAGACTCGTCATGCTGACCTAACACATGCCCCATTGATCATTCGAGCATAGTAAGATACATGATCAAGGGTCTCCCTAGCATTGGAGGCATGAGAATTGGAGGTTTTAGCAGGTACTCCTTGATTCGGTCAAAGGCTTGCTGACAATCTTCATTCCATTTGATGGCCTGATTCTTCGTCAGAAGCTTAAAGATGGGCTCACACATGGCTGTTAGGTGAGAAATAAACCGTGCAATGTAGTTTAGTCTCCCTAAGAAACCACGCAGTTTTTTTTCAGTCTTTGGCTCGGGCATCTCTTGGATGGCTTTTACTTTGGCCAGATCAACCTGAATTCCCTTCTCACTAACAATGAAGCCTAGTAGCTTGCCGGAACGAACCCCAAAGGTGCACTTGTTCGGATTCAACCTCAATCTGAACTTCCGGAGTCTGTCAAAAAACTTTGCTAGATTGACCAAGTTCTCTTCTTCTGTTTGGGATTTTGTTATCATATCATCAACATAGACCTAAATCTCATGATGAATCATGTCGTGAAATAGCATTACCATTTACCGTTGGTAAGTGGCTCTAGCATTCTTAAGACCAAACGGCATGACCTTGTAAAGAAGGTGCCCCAAGGCGTGATGAAGGTAGTCTTTTCCACATCATCAGGAGACATCTTAATCTGGTTATAACCTAAGAACCCATCCATGAAAGAGAACACAGAAAACTGAGCAGTATTATCAACAAGCACATCTATGTGAGGCTGAGGGAAATCATCTTTAGGGCTGGCCCTGTTCAAATCCCTGTAGTCTACACACATCCCGACTTTACCGTCTTTTTTATGGACCGACACAATATTAGCAACCCATGGAGGGTAACTAGTCACAGCCAAGAAACCAACATTAAATTGCTTTTGTACTTCCTTTTTGATCTTGATTGCCATATCAGGGCGTGTACGCCTCAACTTTTGCTTCACTGGCGGGCAGTCTTCTCTCAAAGGAAAATTGTGTACCACAATGTCAGTGTCTAAACCAGGCATGTCCTAGTAAGACCAGACGAAGACATCAACATACTCCCGAAGCATGGAAATTAGACGAGTCTTGATAGATTCTTCTAATGCAGCCCCAATCTTAAATTCTTTCTTGTCTTCTTCGGTACCCAGGTTTATCACTTCGATGGCTTCTTCATGCGGCTGAATCATCTTTTCCTCCTTTTTAAGCAGTTTGGCTAACTCTTCAGGTAGTTCGCAATCTTCTTCACCTTCCTCATCGGCTTGATAAATTGGATTGTCAAAGTCATACTTAGCCATAGCAGGGTCGTCATTGATAAGATCCGGTGACGAGCACCTGCATGAATGGTGATTCATGCAAGGCTTTAGAAAGAGTTTGAGAAAATGAGAAACATTGCAACTTTAAAACTTTTCTTTCTTTTTTTGAAAAAAAAAAACAAAAATGAAAGACAAGGAACACATGGATGAATGCAAAACGTCAGCTTTATTAATGATTATGAATTGTGTTAGGAACAAAAGAACCCTTACAATAAGCTACTATGCCCCGGGCAAGACATAGTGCTTGAGTACAGGAAAGACAAAAGCAAAAATCATTACTCTTCAAAGGAGGTGACTCAGATAAGCCTTTCAGACGACCAATTGTTGGGCTAAGTCTCTGGAGCACAGGGTCTGATCCACTCGTCTAAGTCACAGTCACAATCAACTGTGTCGTCCTACACGGCACTGATGCTTCCATAATCCACCATTCCCGCACTCGTGAAGGTAATCGGGCCTTGACGACCTCTAGCGTTCTGTTCAGATGATGACTGTCCAGGATGGTAACCAACACCAAACATATCCTTATTTTCTGGCATTTCTACTGGACTTCCCCAGCCTTCTCGTGTTCCTGATTCCACTACCTTCAAAGCTTGTTTATAAGAAGTTATGGAAACCCCCTTCTTTGATTCTTCAGAAGAAGCTGCTGACGAAGATGTCAATTCATTTTTCAGGGGCTTAAAATCCTGACATGGAGTCTCTACTATGTCACCATCCATCTCCACATATTTGAAGGAAGCCATATGACTGATGAAGTTATCCTCCTCCCCACATACTGTTACAATTTGTCCTTCCCAGACGAACTTCAGTTTCTGATGGAGTGTGGACGATACTGCCCCTACCGAATGTATCCAGGGCCTCCCCAACAAGCAACTATATGCAGGTTGTATGTCCATTACATAGAATGTGGCGTTGAAGATTTGTGGGCCCACTTTGATTGGAAATTCTACTTCCCCAAACACTGACCTTCTTGATCCATCGAAAGCTTGAACTACCAGGTCACTGGGCTTTAAAATCACTCCGTCATAATCCAACTTCATCAATTCCTTCTTGGGAATAACATTCAGCGATGATCCGGTATCTACCAACACGTGAGATAGTACTGCACCTTTACATTCTAAAGAGATATGCAGTGCCCGATTATGAGCACGACCTTCAGAGGTTAGATCCATGTCTGTAAAACCCAATCCATGACTGACATTGACACTGGATACCACTGTTTCTAATTGGTTCACTGAGATATCCTGAGGCACATAATCTTTGTTCAGGATGTTCAAGAGAGTTTTCCTGTAGGAGTCGGAACACATTAGCAAAGACAAGATGAAAATCTTTGATGGAGTCTGTTGCAAATGGTCCACAATCTTGTAATCGCTCTTTTTGATAATTCTAAAAAATTCTTCAGCTTCTTTATCAAATGCAATGTCTGGATCAGTCACTGGTGTGGGCTCATTGGCAATCACTGGTTGCTTCCCTCTTGCTCTAACCTGGGCTTTTGTAGTGTCCCTGGGTGGTATCACGCCGTTTCTTAGTGTTTTCGGCGCAAATAACCTTCCACTTCTAGTAAAGCCTCCTACTCCAACATTTTCTACTTGAGCTGGAGACGTACTAGATGTGGCCAAATCTTGCTTCTGGCCGTTACAATATACTTCACCACCATAATTCAAGGGAATGGCCTTATCACTCTGATACATTACTGGCCCTGCAGTGGTGATAGTTATCAGTGCTACTCTGGCCTGTAGAGGAACTTGAGATGGATCACAGAAAATAGTTACTGTAGAGACTTCGCTTTCTTTTACAACTTTGTCAAATTGTAAAACCCCTACATTAATCATGCTCTGGATCCCCCTTTTCAACTGCTCACAACCATCTAGAGCTTCAGCACACCCTGGACAATCATTTTCACAACATGGAAAGATACCCTTCTGTGACAAGCAAACTTTGACAGCACTCAACGGAGTTTGCAGGTCGTTGACATCACACACCAAGTTTAGATTCTCTTCATCATCAATTGCCCCAACAGTACCTCCATAAGGAGGCATGGGGTTTTGTATCACGTTCGGAGTAGGAGAGAAATTAATCGCTTTAGAATCTAATAGGTATTTAACGACATGCTTCAGGGCTTTGCAGTTTTCTGTGGTATGACTGGGGGCTCCGAATGGAATTCGCATCGGGTGTTCGTATCATAACCTTCGGGTTGCCCCGGCTTCGTGGGTTGCAAAGTTCTGAGCTGAATCATCTGGAGCTGGAGGAGATTCTTCAAAAGTTGTGAGTAAGACATAGGTGGAGTTTCAAGATGCCTTTCTTTGTTCTTTTGAGAATAATAGGGACGAGGAGCCCTTTGTTGCTGATAACCCTGTTGGCGTTGCTTTTGCGGTTGTTGCACTTGTTGTTGATTAGACTGAGCTGAGATGGTGACAGGAGCCACTTGCTGATAAACACCTCTATTACCTCAGCCTCTCTGTGTTTACACTGCCCCAGTCTCTCATTCCCTCTTCTTCAAGAAAGGCTTCTTGATACCGGAAGTCGAAGCACCACCATTCTGGATCTTTCCCTGCTTAATCCAGCTCTCTATCCTCTCACCAGTCAGGATAATATCTGAAAAACTGCTTGAAGAACGTCCGTCCAACCTTTCCATGAAATGCCTAGGAAGGTTATCCATGAAAAGGTCCACCATCTCTCTTTCTAGCAATGGTGGTTGCACCTTGGCAGCCACTTCACACCACTGTTGTGCGTAGTCTTTGAAGCTCTTAGAATTCTTCTGTGTCAAGCTCTGAAGCTGAGTACGACTCGGAGCCATGTCAATGTTATACTGATACTGTTTCAGAAAAGCTTCTCCCAATTCTTTCTAGCTTCTTACAAAATTTCTCTCCAACTTCATATACCATTCCAAGGATCCTTCAGAGAGACTATCCTGGAAAGTGTACATCCAGATCTTTTTATCCTTAGTATGGGCAGCAATCTTTCGGTAGAACGCCTGTAGATAAGTTTTAGGACATGAGTTACCATTATACTTGTCAAAGGTTGGTGGCCTGAACTTGTGAGGAATGACCACCCCAGGGACTAGCCCATATCAGACACATTTATCCCAATCGTGTCTGTACACTCGAGGGCCTTGACTTTCTCATCAAGCAACAAAAATTCCTGAAAATTTCCTTCTCCGCCAAACCCAATATCATTATTAAAAGGAGGGAACTGATCCTCCTGTCTGTCTTGTACCAAGATAAAGGTTGTTGTGTTAGGTTCTGGAACTTGAGATCCACCTGGGCCATTGTTGGTGTTAGGAGGATTCACTTGAACCTCAGGAGTAGTTACAGGAGGATTATTCTGAGGAGGGTTGAGCCCCTGAATTTCATTTCTCAGATCTTGTTATCCCTGGACCATTCCTTGCATCATGACCATGAATTCCCCCATTCGGGTACGAAACTCATTAAACTCAGTTTGTATAGCATCCATGACAGTCCTCTGGTTGTTGCATGTTGCGTAACGATGTGGGATACTTTGTCGGAGATACCGGGTCTTGGCAGCTCTCGCAATCTTTGCCTGAAACACAAATAAATTAAGAAACATGTAGAAAACCTGCAAAAACAACAAAAGAATGCAAATGATGTGTATGCAATGCAATGTGTTCCTTTTATTCCCAAGGTTTTGTTTACTTTCCCATTCTAGTGTTGAGAAAATAACTTTTGCAAGAAGATCCTGTGTGACATTCAAATCTGAAGTGGTGGAAATTATTTTGTGTCCGTGCAACAGATAATAACTAGAGAGTTCGGGTAAATCAGAAGACAATTGGAATAGCAAAAAAAACCTCACATGGTACCAATTCATGTGTCAAAAAGAAAAAGTACATCAAGAGAGGGGATTCCCACAACAAGCCTGTGAGTAATCCAAGTCATACGAATACAAGACTAAAGCTTAGGAAGATCTACATCATGTAACCTCCAACTAAGGCGCTTGACACCTTGCGACAACTGAGCTATATCTGGATGCGTAGGTTCCTGCACAAGCTTCTGAATTAGGATATCCCTAAGGTCAAAGGAGGCCTGCAATTCCTCAATTTGTTGTAGGAACACCTTTTCACTTTCCTGGCTTGTAATAGAATCATCTTGGCTCTCTTGACATCAGCTTTCATTTTCAACTCTTTTATTTCTTTCTGAGCTTCCTTTACTGCTTGTTAGCTTTCTGATAGACTTTGGAGACGACTCTTCTCTTGATGATAAGCCTTCTGAAGGAGCTCTCTCTGTCCATCCAAAGAATCTTGAATACTTTTGATTTCTAGCTTGTGCTTGACTTCCAGCTCTTTCTACTTTTTCAAATTTTCTTTCTACTTCTCTTTCCATAAAGTGACAGCTTCATTAGCTTCATTCAACTTTTTCTTCTCCTTTCGGCGCTGGACCGCCTTGTGAGTTTTAGCTAATCCCCTTTTCTTGAAGTAGAGCTCTCTCTCTCTCTCTCTCTCTCTCTTGAAAGTCTTGCTGCTTGAGCCTGACCATTTCTTCAGCTTTATGAGCCCTTTCCTCCAATTTCTAGTTTTGCATCTTCAATTTCTGGCATGAATTGTAGGCTTCTTGATTCTCCAACCTGAGTTGCTGAATCAAGGCTTCCAATTTTTGATATTACTGAAGAGGCACTGAAGTTATGGGTGATATCTCCTTAGGGTAGAGAGGTGTTTCCTTAGAAAATGGAAGCAATAGAGTCTCTACACGACCTTCCAACCAGGTGGCAAAAGGATCATAAGTATTGGAATCTACTCTCCCAAAGTCTTTCTTCCCCTTCATCACTCTAACCTCCCAAGCTTGGGATGCTAGTATGCTCATCTTGAGATTTCCTTCTGCTGGAAAGTATAAAGACTCATTCGTCTCTTCAATCGAAGGTACAACTCTTAAAGGATAACCAAATTGCTTCCTGGATAAGACAGGATTGTAGCTGATCCCACCTTTCCTTCCTATCAAGGGCACATTTGGGAAGCTACCACAACTGACCAATATTTCTTTGCTCAGATGATCCCTGTCGCATCCCCGAGCAATGTCAACTGAGGTTAAGCCCATTAATCTTTTGGACCACTTCCAAGATTGTTTCAAATCCTGGAAAGGTCCTGATTTAGGGAGTTGCCTTACAAACCAATCAACAAATAGGGGAGCACAATAATTTACATGTCCCTTCCTCTTTTCATTCCCATGGTGAACTCCATAGTAAAAGTCACCTAGCAAAGTGGGTACTGGATTTCTTCTGGAAAATATAGTGATGGCTTCCATGCTGATCAAACCCTTTTCTCCTAGAAATAAACTATCCCATACACTATCAAGGCAAGCAAGGTACTAAACTTAGCCCATTTGTTTTCAGATGCCAGATCCTGAGCTTCCTTGATAAGAAAATCCAAGAAAATTCCTTTACCTTTGGTGGCATCCAGTCCTCTGTTAACCTTGGATAAGTCCAAAAGAAAGGAGTCGGTTATATATTTGGGTGAAGGAATCTTCTCTAAGCCATAGTAAGGAGCACCATTTTTTATGGGAATTCTGAGGATGCTGGATATCTCTTCTAATGTGGGAGTAAACATGTAGTCAGGGAAAACAAAGACTCTCAGTTGTGGATCATAGAACTGCAGTAGAGAATGCAAGTTATCCCTCTGGTCAGTGGTTGGCTTATTCACATAGTCTAGGATCTTTCCAAACTCTTTTATGAAATCATCAAGCACTTTGTCACCCATCAAGCTAATTAACTTCTGAATACCATCTGTTTTCTGGATGTGGGAAAGTATAATGGACATTTCTCTTCCTTGGAATCTCCATGTTGAAGCAGCAAATATGACCAGGAATAGGAGGTAATGAACCCTGAGAATAAAAAGAACACAAATGATTAATGATGTTATGATGTTATGCAAGGCAAGGCATGTGATCAGTGATGTGTCTGTGTAGTGAATCAGGTATCAAGTGTCTGTGCAAGGCCACAATATCATCACAAGTATCTTTCTGATCAGGAGTTCATGATTTCAGAATCCATAATTAACAAAACAAGATCATATCACTGAAGTGTGCTGGAATAATGGGTATGTTGAAGTTTAGGGTTCCTGCAAACCTGTAAACCCATCCCCATCTCACGGGTGTGCTACTCGGGTCAACATCACAGACTCTCAAAGCCGAATAACAATAATACGTTCACCATTTCCGAGAAATGGCTCATGACCAAGTCAGGGAATCAGTTTGGCATTATGTACTACTCAGGGAGGTTTCAGCTGAGTCCAAGGAAACAAGCATCCCTCATAAGTCCTCAGCTTCAAGCATTGAATCGAGAAACAATAGTACATTCATCCCGAAGGATACAATACTATCGTCATACGAACGACTTGCCTTAACTGGATTCTTATAAGAGAACCAGGTCATCCTATGCGAGTTCCCAATGGGCCCTTGGATGCGAGTGGATTTGCCAACAAATGTGGTCTGCCACTGTCATCACTGGAGAGGGATGTTTCTACAAAGGTTCTTAATGATCGGTCCCCTGACTGCACATAACTATCAAGGTAGCGTATTGCCCCAGAAAGATTCCGGCGTCAATACATTTTCAAGAAGGTCGCAAGTCAAGGCGTGGAACTCACTAATACCAACATAGCAAGATGCCATGAAGCCAAAGTGGAACCACTCTAAATCCTAGGTGCACTTAAGTCGGGTATTTGGCTTATCTCATAGTAACAAAACCCATCCCACAGAAAAAATGAAACCAACACAGTCCAGTATGATGCATGGAAAATAAATACTGAAAGCAGTAAGTAAAGCTGCAAAATAAATTGTAAACGAAAATAGTAAATAAACACAACATCACACACATACAAACACCCAAAGAAAACAAAAACAAACAGGCGGTAGGATTGAATCTACAAGGGAAACAAAAGATTCTGGGTTCGTTCCCCCAGCAGAGTCGCCAGCTGTCACTCCAGAGATTTTGTATGAATTTGGCACAAGGAAGTGAATTCAAACTCTTTTCCATGGAATGTGTACTTGCTACTACATTTCAAGATGGAATAATAGAACAAGCACACCCAGCAAGGAGAATTTATCCAAGACTGGTTTCCATGAATTAGGGTTTAAGTTCACTAGCTTGTTGAACTTTATTAAGTGTTTTTGTAGCTTTTGTGAAGAAGTATCTTTTAGATTTTTCTTTGTGAAACAACCCCTTGATAAGACTTGTACATCATTCTAGACAAGCCTACACCATTCCAAGATGGAATGAATGCAAGTGTCCCATGGAATAAGGCTATACATAAGGGATCCTTTCATGCATTTATTAAGTCTTTTTGGATTTTGTTTGAAGATGAGAAGAGAAAGACTCAAGAGGAAAAGGTAAAATTTAATGGGGGACTAAGACACAACCATAAGTTATCTTTTTATGTACAAGTGTGATCCTATAGTTAATGAGGTATTCTAACCTAAGGAGAATAAATAACAAGTTAGAATTCAACTTACTTCCTAAGGAAGTTAAGTTGAATCTAAAGAGAGAAAGGGGAACCTATGAACAAAGCACAAAGATGCTAAAGCAAAACAAATTAATGCATTAAGGAATAAGGAATGAAGTGATTACCTCATCTTCCCCCCTACAAAACAAATATTAGTATGATGAATAAAAGTGAACAATTATTACATGGTAAATCTTCACAAACACTTCACATTATCTAAGGAAAAGATTAGTGAACTCCTAATACAAATACCTAAGACTAAGGCAACTTATAAGATGGTAAACTTAAAATTCAGTAGCTAAGCTCATGCTAAGTATTCTAAAATTACAAGACTAACCAAATTCAAACTATGCCCTAAAAGGAAGCTAAACCCTAATGAGAGTTAAGGTAAAGTTACATGAAGAAACTTAAAGGATTAAGTAAACTAAAATTGCATAAACCCTAAGGTGAATAGAAAATCCAGGGGATAACACCTTCCTAAAGTCCTCTAAGATGTCAAACTAAATGGGGATAAATAGATCCAAGTGAAAGAGATGCCAACTACAAGTGGAATGGTGTGAGAATGAGAATAACATGCACATAAAGCTTCAAAGGAAGAAAACTTAAAGTACAACTCAAACATGAATAAAAAGAATTTGAATTTCCCATACAAATACCAGGGACTTGATGGAATGCTAAATGTGGTTAACATGCAATGATTTTCGCAAAATAGGTTTTGAGGGGTTAAGATGGAGGGTGAAGAGACATTAAGTCAAAAGGAAGGCAAAAGAAACTTAAGAAGCAAACCCTAAAATCAAAAGATAAAGACCTAATGATTGCACTCTACCCTTAAGGACCTCTAATATGACCTACAAAACTCATAACCAAGACCTTAGATAAATGGCATGAACGCCTTATTCAAATGTAGATGGAAAGAACTTCTAAAAGGGACCAAAAAGGACATAGGACTTAAGCAACTTGGGAAAAATATTAAATGACCTAGAAAAATTATGAAATTTAATATTAGACCTTACAATCCGGAGAGTAACATGTGTACCAAAAATCTCATGAAAAGTCCTAATTTTGAGTGGTGAAAGAATCATTAGAATGCAATTAGGGTTTATGTAACTCATGTAGAAAAATAGACTCAAAAGGACCCAAACAATGATCTAAAAATCCAGAGAAAAATATCTTGAGGAAATTCAATGAGATATTTAGATAACACAAAAAGAATAGGACATTTATCATATGTGGTTTGGGAGAAACAAAATGGACAAATTTGTTGGTCAAAAAATGAGAAGATTGAGAAACAATTAAAGTGAAAATTAATTCTGATCTAAAAAATGGACGAAAATAAAATCTAAAAAGATAGAAAATTAAAGAAAATTATGAAGATCCTACTTGAATTTAATTGGAATTTTCATGGCTTTTTGGTACTTTTAAAAATAGGAAACAAAATTGTAATTTTATGAGAAAAAGAAATAAAAATGGAATTAATTGGTTTGGGCCTGGGGGGTGCGTTTAATGAGGAAAACAACATAAATGGGCTTGGATGCAATGCACTAGGGGTTCCAATATGAATTCAACAAGTCAATTGGGGTTTGTGAAGGATTCAGGGCACGTGAGGGTCACGAGAATTTTAATGTGCTGGCACGTTCTAGGCTCTTGGATCAGACTAATCTAATGGTCACGTTATAAAGATAGCTCCGACCTAGGGTTACTATTCAGGTGACCGGAAGTGACCTCCGGTCATCTTCTCCGGACACCCCTGGCCTAGGATTTCTTAAATCCTTCATGAAAATGAAAACTAAAACCACATACTTGCTCGTTTCTCCCTCCTGATAACATATCTAACCTTGTTTTTGGTTTAGGGTTCATGAATTAGTCAAATCGAATGCAAACATCTCCACACCTAAAACTGGATTTATGCATCTAACATGCCTATCATCTAGCCAGACATTTCAATGCTCCTATTGAGCTTTAATCAACATGAAAACATTGAAAAAAAAGCAATTAGATCAAGCAAAGTATCAAAGCATACCTGAATTGCATAGATGTCTAAATGTCGATAGAATACTAGAGAGGAGATTCCTTGAGTTACTTGATCTTGCTCTAACACAACAAGAGTGAAATAAACACTCTGTACTTGGTGGATCTTGAGAAATTGAAACAAATGCAGTGAAGATCAGTGATATGAATAACCAGCTCCTTGGACAATTCAGGTTGAGCAATCCACATAAATGGTGCAATACATGATATTGATGATGGCTTGATGAAGATCAGTGCTAGAGAGATGAAGATTGTGAAGTTTCAGTCCAAAGTGCAGTACAACCACAAAGTTTCAGTATGTGATTCTTGAGGAATCAAGCTTAGTAATCCATGGAAGCCATGCTTGAGGGGATGAGGATGATTGAGGTTGGAATGGTGAAGATGGAAGCTGCTCGAGGCAAAATGCAGTGAAGATGCAGAGAGGATTTGTGTGAACTTTTATGGTGTGAATTGAGCAAAATGATGAGAGCTTCAAAGTGTAGTGCACTCTTCCTTTTATAGTCTCTTTGACCTCAGGTTAACAGTTAGAACTAGGGTTCTAGCAATGGTTAACTGAGTTGAATTAGTTAGAAGGTGAGTCAAGTTAGTTATGCCAGAGAACTCACTAGAAGTTTCCATACTCGAGCTCAATTCAGTGTGGTGATGCTTATGGAAGTTGTGGTGGGAATGTGATGCACAATTGCTTAGCTGATCAATGATGACAAATTGAAACTGAGGTCCTTGGCTGACTTACTCATGAGGTGCATGATAATTCAAGTGATCTTGCACACATTCAATGATAACTCAATTGTGCAATTATCATGTTTGCCTAAGGTGCCATGAGTTTAAAGGTTGCTGGTGTATGGAAATGATATGGAGATACATTTATGAGATCATGGTCTCTTAGAGCAATGCATATGATACCTTCTCATCCAAGAAAACAGTTGTGAAACATGACTTTCAATGGAAGATTTCTTCCATCTCAAGCAATTAATTCTCACAATTCTTGGACTCAAATTGAAGTGGAGGGATCATAGAACAAGTTTGGTGTTTGGACCATAATGGATGATAATCTTTAATCATCTCAAAATGACCAATGCATATCATGTCACAAGGCTGCATATTGGCCTGCACGAATTTGGCATGCCTTATGTCCATGGGCCTATGGCTGGCCAGTTGCAACCTCTCCACTTTGACACTCAAATAGCCCAAGAAGACTTCCTCAAAAGAAAAATCTTTGAACACCAATATTGTAAGGATTGCATCAAGGAACAACTTTGTAGTTTAGCAAAAATTAATTTGAAGTTTTTTTGACCAAGAAAAATGGCTTAAGATATGACCCTCCACCTGCTTGATGATATGCCTTGCAGGACACGCGCGCTGGCCAGCCATTTGCCTCGCCCATGGCCTAGTTTTGCCCTAATTTGCTTCCACTTTGCAAGATCATATCTCTCTCATTTTTTATGCTATAGAGGAGTTCCACCTATGGATTTGAAGCTCAAGATGCCCTCTTTAATTGGCTCAAAGTAGAATTTTTATTGCCCTCGTATTTTGGGAGGAGGCCTCTCTCAAAGATGCTGCAAAAATGGCCAAAACTTGCCATTTTTGGAAACCCTAATTTTCCCAAAATGGTAAGTTTTGGTTTTCTTGATTTCTCTTGATTCCTCCATAATTTCTTGATCAAATTTGAACCATATGATCCTTGTAACCATAATTTCATGATTTTGATCTCAAAAAGCCAGGAGTTGACTTTTTCTTCAGCATGGTAAACTTTTCCACAAATCCCTGATTTTCAATCATCTGGCCAATTGAACCTCTTCCATAATGAATTTGTGGATGAAATTTGAACCCTAGGCACTTGTCCTCATATATAAGAAACGGAGTCCTCTTTGAATCATAACTTCTTGCAGAAGCCCAGTAGAAATGAAACCCTAATTTGGCCTTTTTCATCAGGAGGTGTTGCACTGCTTGCCTCCTTTGATCAAACCAAATCTTTCCATGACTTGTGGCTTCAAATGAGTAATTGTGGGATGTTATGGACCTTTTGCACAATGTTGAGAAGCTTTGTGCCCCTTTAATTGCCTTTGTATAGCCTTCAGTTATTCCAAACATTAACCACATACATATGCCTCAGCTATGCTACACATGATGCAATGTTTTTGGTTATTTTATGAACTTATGTATGCTAAATGCAATGCAAAATGTTGAGGAAATGAGAGGGAAAATTTTGAGGTATTACAGCTTCCCCTATTCAATCATCTGCATGCCTGAATGAATAATTGCAAATGTTTTTAGACATTCAAGGTATGGAGTGATTGAATACTCGAACAAAACCTGGAAATTTGAACTCCGTGGATAATAGAAATGTCATCTGCCTTTTATTTATTTTTGTTTTGTTTTGACCTCTGAATAGGTAGCGGGAAAAGAACAAGTTGGAATGGGATCGTTGTACATAAACGAGAGCCCAGGCAAACAGGACCGTTGTATAAAACGATAACTTGTGACGCGATTGCTGAGCGAATCAAGCCATGGAAAGGGGGCCTGTTGTACAAAACAGGGCTTGAAAACGAGACCATTGTACAAAACGTAACTCGAAGATGTGACTACTGAGCGAATCAAGCCACAATGAACACACGCGACTGCTGAGCGAATCAAGCCACAGAATGGGAGCCTGTTGTACAAAACAGGGCTTGGAACGAGACCATTGTACAAAACGGAACTCGAAGATGTGACTGCTGAGCGAATCAAACCAAAAATAACACACCCGACTGCTGAGCGAATCAAGCCACAGAAAGGGAGCATGTTGTACAAAACAGGGCTTAACAAGACCATTAGCGGAATGGGACTCGACAATATGACTGCTGAGCGAATCAAGCCATAAAGAAAACACGCGACTGCTGAGCGAATCAAGCCATGGAATGGGAGCCTGTTGTACAAAACAGGGCTTAACGAGACCATTAGCGGAATGAGACTCGACAATGTGACTGTTGAGCGAATCAAGCCACAAAGAAAACACGCGACTGCTGAGCGAATAAAGCCACAAAATGGGAGTCTGTTGTACAAAACAGGGCTTAACGAGACCATTAGCGGAATGAGACTCGACAATGTGACTGATGAGCGAATCAAGCCACAAAGAAAACACGCGACTGCTGAGCGAATCAAGCCACGGAATGAATGACAAACATTGACTTGGAAAGACAAAGATGCCTGGAGAATGGTATAAGTATCCTCTGTGGGGAATATCTCAGGTTGAGAAGATGTTCCGGGTCATATGTAATGTACCTCAAAACTGCCCCATGCTGGTATGCATATGTTTGGATTTATGCCGTAATGCTCCATAGCAATGGAAATGCTACGCTTTGGAGGATGCAAATGTAATGATGATTACTAAATGCAAATGCAAATGCAAAAGAGATCTCCTGATAAGGAGACTGCAAGTATCCCAGATGGCTTTACTGGGGAGAAATGATGATCAATGCATTGATCTGGTCCATCCTGATGGGGAAGAAACAACTCTGCAGGGAAAGTTGTTAATGATACACCAACTCTGAACTACCGCCACTGCCAAAAATAAATTGGACTTTGAGATTGGAGAGCCAAGACCCTACTGGAGATGGACCCTTCTTGAACTTTGGTGGGGAAGTGAGAACACTTCTGACTTGGCTGGGGAACCAGATGTATGGTACTACTGAGGAGGCCACCTGCTGGGGAGGAAATACACTCCTTGCACTGCTAGGGATTGCCCCTGTATTGAAAGGGAACCTCTTCTTGGGGAGGACAAGCGTCCTTTGTCATTACTGCTGGGGAAGAACTTCAACTTCACTTCTACTGGGATAATAGGAGACACCCGGGAAGACACCTGTTCTTGTTCAAGTATTGTCAAAATATTCCTCCTGGAAATCTGCTTTAGCTCTGCTAGCAACACATGTACCTGCACCTGCGTAAACACAACTAATAGTGCTTGCAACATCGATAGTTAGTTATGGACCTTTATGCCCCAGGCTTATGGTATGAATCATTATCCTGGCCTCTTAACACCCTTTTTAGAGTTGTATTAAATGTTTATGTCCTCCTGCATGAGTTAGAAAGCATTCAAATGTTTGCAAAACAATATAAATCACAATTTGCTGGACATTTTTGCAATCAAACAATGCTAGATGAAAAACAAAAACAAGACGCAAATAGTCACAAGCTGACTGAAATTGGATTTTTATTGATTTGGAACATGGCCCTGAATAGACATTACAATTGGAAGCAATTCCCTGGAAATAGGAAATAGCCAAAAAAAGAAAACAGACTATCCTATTGGCAATGTGAAAAATGGATCTCATCGGGTTTCGACCCGGCTATGACTTGTATATCTTTAAGACTATCCGCTCGCTCTGCACCTTGAGAAAGGTGATTGAACTGGTGTTCAACATTTAGAATAACCTCAATTGCAGATGGATTACGAATTTCGCAGATCGCAGTCGTTCGTGTTAATCCCTCTTTTGTGTGGATCGCCCTTTCAGGTTTTCAATCCACTGGGATACCCTTTTTTGCCTGAGCTGTCCAATGTGGCTTTTCAACTCAGCGGGTGTACGTTTTTTTTCAAGATTTCCCTAATTTTTGCCCGAGCCTTTTATTCTGTTTTTTGGCTCGCCGGGATGCTCATTTTTGCCTGGATCTTTATTCTGTTTTTTATCCAGCGGGTCTTTTTACACGAAGTATTTTTTACAGCGTCCGCGTTGACAGGGGAATGTAAGTCTTCTCCATCCATGGTTGTTAGCATCAAGGTTCCACCTGAGAAAACCTTTTTAACCACGAATGGTCCTTCATAATTAGGCGTCCATTTTCCCCTGTGATCGTTAAGAGGAGGAAGAATCATTTACAGTACTTGGTCACTTGGTATGTACCTTTGAGGTCGTACCTTTTTGTCGAAGGCCTGTTTCATGCGCCATTGATAAAACTGTCTATGGCATACAACTGTTAGGCGTTTCTCTTCAATGAGACTCAGTTGATTGTATCTGGATCAGAGCCACTCAGCTTCATCTAGCTTAATGTCCATCATTAACCTTAACGAGGGGATCTCCACTTCAATAGGTAGGACTGCCTCCATACCATATACCAATGAGAACAGTGTTGCCCCTGTTGAGGTACGCACTGGCGTTCTGTACCCATATAAAGCGAATGGTAGCATCTCATGCCAGTCTTTGTATGTCACAACCATCTTTTGCACGATCTTCTTGATGTTTTTGTTGGCCGTCTCGACGGCGCCATTCATCTTCGGGCGATACGGAGAAGAGTTATGATGTTCTATTTTGAAATCCCGACACAAGTCAGCTATCATCTTGTTGTTGAGATTAGAACCATTATCAGTAATGATTCTTTCGGGAATTCCATACCGGCAAATGATGTCACTTTTGATATACCGGGCTACCACTTGTTTACTATGTGTGTTACTGCTAGAGGACTGAAAAAGAACAAAAGAACAAAACGTGTGCGGAGGATCTTGTTGTTGGTGTTCCTTATTGTTTATTCTACTAGCCATGCATATATATATATATATATATATATATATATATATATATATATATATATATATATATATATATATATATATATATATATATATATATATATATATATATATATATATATATTGTTATACACATATCACGCATATCTTATTGTTATGCATGTTTCAATTGTTACACATATCTTATTGTTACGTATTATTCTAATTGTCACTTCATTTTATTGTTACTTCTATTGGTATGACCTTTTTCTTCTACTGACCATATATATATATATATATATATATATATATATATATATATATATATATATATATATATATATATATATATATATATATATATATATATATATATATATATATATATATATATATATATATATATATATATATTTTATCTTTTGTGAAATGTTTTCTTTTATAACATATCATCCATCAAATATTTACTTGCTTGTGGTTTTTTGTGAAATTTTTATATATTTTTTTATTTTCTAATATATAATGTTAATATATATATATATATATATATATATATATATATATATATATATATATATATATATATATATATATATATAAATAATATATAATATGTAACTATTTTGTTAAATAAATTTTTTGTGTATAATTTATAATTATGTTCGGATCGTGTCGATACGTTGTTTGTACATTGGTGTGCATGATGCGTGACACTTGTGTTGATCTGATCTAGTTGCGATGATCGCAATTTTGCGTTAGCTACATCATTGTTCCTTTTTTTATTTCTTTCACTTTATTTTATTTTTTAATAAATTTAGATCCGCGCGTTTTAATCCTATTGTGATGATCAAGTTAATGGTGCATTTTTTATCGGTGTATGTGCGAGGTTCTTTTTATTGTTGTATTTCGATTTTACACGCATCTGACGGTTTAGCATATTGATAATTCATCTTCAGCTCTTACCGATTTTCGTTTTGATTTACACTTTATTTATTTATTTAATTTAATTTAATCATGCCATTGTTATTTCTTATTCGATTCGCGATGACCGTTTACACGGTAGCGATTTGTCTGTTATTTTAATTTTTTGTTAATTTTCAACGATCCAACGTCGTTATTGTAATTGTATTTTATTTCTTATTTATTTCTGATTTAGGTAGAAACTAATTAAATAAAAAATAATAATATTTTTTGTTTGTTGTAATTTATTTTCTTAGAATGAATGTATAGGCATAAATAAAATTGTAATTTATTTTCCACATTAAATCATGATGTAATAGCTTAGGATTTATTTTTCGCTTTTAAATTTTGCAAAACAATTAATTGTGTGGTTAGTAACAAACGGGTGTGAAAAGAATGTATGTGAATAAAAAAGGACTTAGCCCACTAATCCAAAGAAAATACCTGAACAAAACACACTTGCACACCTACACTTTTAAGGTTATCTCTCTTTGTTGCCTTACGGTAAATGGTCAAGTCCCTCGAACGTAGGGATACCTTAACTTGTTGCCTAAATAAATAAATCATCACAATTGCCTTTTCGAATGAAAGATCATAGTCCATCGTTGTCCCTTCAAAGTTGCCTTCGAATAAATGATCTTGTCCCTACGAAATAGATCATAGTCTCTCGATGACCCTTCGAGTTGCCTTCAAATAAATGATCTTGTCCCTACTAAAATGATGATAGTCCCTTCGAATTGTTAAGGTATCTCTACATGTTACCTTCTATTACCATAACGATGATCCTACACTTGTCCCTCCAAATCCAAGGATAAGACTACTTACTAACTAATAGTAAGGACAATTCTATCCCTAAGGAAACAAAAATAACAAGAAAGACTTTACAACTTAGGGTAAGTAACTCTTAAATGCTTGGTCACCATTTTCAAAACAAATACTTTTTACACCCCACTTTCTTTTTCAAAATAATTTCAAACAAGTAAACACTTTGTATACATTCATACGAGAATCATTACAAAGTTAAATCTTTACGAAAATATTTTAAACAACACACTACACTTTTCAAACAAAACAAATAAAGTGAGATAAACAATTAAGAGCCAATGGATAACTATCGATACAAAGGGTGCTAACACCTTCCCTTTGTATTACTTACCCCCCGAACTCAAAATCTTTTAAAGGTATTTCCTGTTCTTTTATACCTTTCCTAAGTTTGATAAAATAAAAGTCGGTGGCAACTCTTGCTTACCGCAACATATTTTATGATAAAAACTAAAAGTCAATTCTTCCAACGTGTTACACCCAGGATAGGAAATCATTCTTACAATTCCTGCTGGGGTGAATAAAGTTCTGCTAGGAGATAAACACCGAACACATTCTTCAATAAACATCAACCTCTGAGAGGGATAACATTGTCTTACGAAAATTCTGCCTTTGGGAAAGGACCAAGACTTGTTAAGGATGAGGATGAACCTGCTGGGAATCATCACACAAATGCATATTGAATGGAGATACAAGACAAATATATGGGGATCAACCATCATTGAGAAAAACATCTCGGACTTGCCGACTCTCATGGGGATATAAGAAGTTAATATCATAGCCAAAAATTGACCTGGAAAGATATGGACAAGACGGTTTGCGAACCAGAGAGACTGAGAAAGGGGGTTGGTTACAACCTGGGAAGGTATTAGCACCCAGATTGTCCGTCGTACTCGACGGGATCCACGCTTAGAAGATTTGTGTTTTAAAGGGGTAGTGTCAGTGCAATCTGTGTGTAAAACAGCTGGAAAAGAACGTACAGGTGTCAGTGTAAAGTGTATAAGTGATGTGAAGTATGAAAGTGTCAGTGTAAGAACAGAGTGAAATGCTCAAGATCATGAGGCTAAAGAATAAAGCTAGAAAGAGGGGGGAATATACAGAGACTTTTGTTCGATAACTGTTAAGTTATGCCTACGTATCCTCTCGTGCAATGAGGAAGTCAGAACACCGTAGTTCGACCCAAAGAGACTGAAAGATTAATTGACTTGTGAACTGCTTACTAGCCTATGCTCAAGTGTATGATCTGTCTGGCACAGATGCAAACTGTCTTGCACTAGACGGAAGAAGCAAGTTCTCGTTTATGAGTGAAGATGATGAGAAAAGAATCCCGAAGGAGACGATTATTGTTTGTTTTTGTATTTTCAGTCTTTTATTGCTTTGGAAAGTTTGTCATAGATTAATGAGTTTAAGCCTAAACCAATGGATTTAGTAAACTCATCACATCTTCCCTCTGATTAGGGGTAATGAGAGTACCTTAAGTGTGAAGTCAGATTCTCACACTTAATCACCTTTGATGTAGGATTAAGATCATTGACCTACTTGTGATTATTTAAATGTTTTTGGTGTTTTTGTTTAGTGTTGAGTAATGAGATTAAGCCATAATCAGGGATTAAAGAGACTCATTACACCATCCTAATAGAAGGATAATAGATGAGAATGTTTAAGCTGAGGAAAGCTCCTCAACTTAATCCATGGTTAGGGATTAAAATCATGACAAAACAAGCCTTTGATTAAGTGGATTTTATTAATGGTATGATGATGAAGTGAGTTTTATGATTTGTAAGACAACTTGAGGGGGACTTGTCCATTAACACTAGGGTTAGTCCTTCTTAACCAATTAAGGAAGAATTAGAACCCTGATGCAAGGCCCAAGTTACAAGTGTGGTGTCTTGATACTTATTAAGTGGATTGATTAAGATATTTAAACACATGAAGGGTTTAACACTTAGGATTAAAGTTATACACTCCATCCTAAGAGAAGGATGCAGGCATAACCTTAATCACAAAATCTTAAAGCCTTTAGGGTTTAGTCCCTGATTATGAGATGAGAAGAGAAGACTCAAAGAGAGACACAAAGGTGAAACTATGAGGGGGGACTAATCAAAACCCTAATTCATTGTCATGCTTGGTTGTTCCTAAGGTTTGTGAGGTTTTCAAGAACAGTCTTCAAAGGCCACCAGGAAGCAGATGAACTGGATCAAGAGAAGCAAAGTGACTTGCTTCATTCAAGAAGTCAAGTCACTTGAAGAAAGAAAGTAGGAGAAACAAGAATGAGCAAGCTCAATCTCAAATGCATATAGAAATGCAGCAATGGATGCAAGAGAGATGAAAATAAAAGTTATGAGAAGTGAAGGCAAATTCACTTCTCAAGTTTACTTACCACCTGAAATGTTAGAAAGAAATGCAATGCAATGCAAAATGAAATGAGATGGTGTGATGCTAAACAAAACCAGAAGCATGTTGATGATGATAATGATGCTATGGAGTGCTATAAACATGAGGCAAGGCATGGAGATGTTCATACAAGAGCATGGATGCAAATGATGCAAGTTAAGGAGCATGAACAAGCATGGAAAGTTATGAAGCATACAAGGCAAATGACATAGCAAATATGTGATGCAATGATCAAACATGCTTCCTATGTGTCTTAAGATGTCACATGAATCACAAGAATGCTTGAAATGCTAAGACAAGTCATGTTATGCAAGAGAATGCAAGAGGGATGCAAATGAAAGCCCAAATTAGGGTTTATGAATCAAACAACAAACAAAAACCCAAAACAGAAGCAAACCCTAAGATAAAAAATGGAAAATGCCACCCAAAGAAACCCTAAACCTATACTAAACCAAAGTCCAAAGGGGGGCTCTCAACTCTTAACCAATCTCAAGTTATGATTTTTCTAAGTTATTAGGGTTTTTAGGGCTCTTGAACAAAAGAAATACCAAACAAATTGAAAATGAGGAAACAAATCATGGCCATTTTACCCTAGAAACTACATACCAAACACAAAACAAAGCAAAAAGAACCAATGTCCAACTCTTCTCAAATAGGCAGAAATGATTTTTTGAACTTATGATCAAAATAATGCACAAAATATGATTTAATTCAATGAAAAATTCTTAAAATGCATCAAGATCAAAAAAGAAATTTGGTTTCAAGGTTGGACAATGTTTCTAAATGTCTTGGAACATTTCATGAATTTTTTGGTGATTTTTAAATACTTAAAAGTATTTTTAATAAATTAATTTCCATTAATCAATTAAAAATAATCTTTTAAATATTTAAAAATACTTTTTAAATGATAAAAAATAAAATAAAAATATTTTTGGGTCATAAAAATTATTAAAACTCTGAGAAAAAAGTTTCATAATTTTTAGGAATTTTTTACTATTTTAAAATAATTATGCAAAATAAATGAAAAGAAAATGAATTAAAATTAAATAAAAGGAGAGGTAATCAGAATGGAGGGATGAGATTCACTCTGGATTTGAATCTGTTGACCACGCGCGTCATCCAAGGGTCCAGGTTGACTCTGATTAAATTATTTAAATTATGATTAATTAAGCTAAACACGTGGATTAGGGCATAAACAGGCAGATCTGGACCACTCACTCACGCGCGAAGTCAACAAGTCAAAGGCCATCAACGCTCAGAATTCAAACTTAAGTTAATTACGTGATTAGGGCACAAATCACTTTCAGGTGGCCGGAGAAGACTTCCGGTCGTCTTCTCCGGCCAGCATCTCCCCTGAGAAATCCCCAAACCCCTCAAATCGTAACAAAAATGAAACCTAAGCATCCAGAAATGATTCCCATGATCCCCTGAACTAAAACCCTAAGTCAAAACTAATTTATTCTTCCCCAAATCCATGAATCAAGCAAAACAAATTTTAGGGCACGCAGGTTTCAGAAGCTAATTAAATACTCATTTCAAAGCCATTTCAAAAACCAAAAGTACCAGGATACTCAGTGAAGCATAGAGAACAAGTTTATAACATGAAAAACGATTTCTGGAAAAATAATTTTCAAGCTACCTGAGATTCGAAGCTTTCACTCTGAAGACTTTCTGGCCACTTCTCCTTGTGCAATCCACTCCACTTGGTCCCCAGATGATGTTTGAATGCTCAAGAGGAATTTATATTGGCTGGATGATGAGTTTGACAAGCTTTTGCTCAAGCTCAGTCAGAAATGGCAATGGAGTTTCAGGCAGTTTCAGGTCATTGTGAATGGTTGTTTGTGGTCCAGATGATGTGTGGAGAAGGTCTGTGGTGTTTGTTTTTATGTTTGTGAGCTAGGGAGAAAGATTCGAATGGAACTGCAAGTTGAGGTGAAGAATGGCAGTGGGGTGTTCTTGCTTGTTACAGGCCTGGCTCTTGGTGGTTTGAGGTCTATGAAGTGTGGTGAGTTGAAGTGTGGAAGTAGCTTGGATGTTTGATGGCTGGGCAGAGAGTTTCGAAGACAAATGCAGCTTGGTGTGTTTTGGTGTATATGTTGAATGAGTGAGTTTCAGCCTTGCTAGATGTATGGAATGGCTTGCCCTTTGTCCACATAAACCTCTCTCATTGGTCAGATGATTGGACATGTGCTTTATTGATTGGTAAGTCACCTTTTGCAAAAAAGTCAAATTTTGTGTAAGGCAAGTATGGCTTGATCTATAGCTAGTACAATGGGCATGGGCTGCGCAGCATGATGTGTGTGTGAGGCTAGCTTGGTTCAGCAGCCAATGTATCAAGTTGGTGAAGAGAAATGAGTGGTTTTGCAACTTGTTACAACTTTGGTTCACATGTGATTCTCTTTATCCAACCAAACCTAAACCATGGGCATTCTTGGTTCATTCTGAATTTTATGACTTATAGAATGTTTATGTGATGGTTTGATGCCAATTAGAAGTTGCAATTTGCCTTGGTACATGATCTTGCAATTTTCACACTTGGTGCATAACTTGAAAATCAATGATTTTTGCCAACTTTGTCACACCATAACTTTTGATCCAAGAAGAGTTTGATCATGTTCTTGTACTTTTTGAAAAGGGAAAGATGAGATCTACAACTTTCATGACCAAAGTTTTTCCATTTGAAGCATTTTTGGATCAAGAATCAAGGCTTGAAAAATGACCTAAAATGATGCATTCTTGAAAAGTCAACTATGCCCAAAAAGTCAACATTTGCAAAAAACCCTAAATTCTTGATTTTTGTGAACTTCAACCTTCTTACATGATCAAATAAAGATCATGTACACTCAAAATGATGAAGATCACCCATTGGTTGGGTCACTGGGGGCCTCAGATGCCCTGATTTTGCACTGACTTGTCTGAAAAGTCAACTCTTGATCAGATGACTTCCCCATGGAATTTCCTCATGAAAATTGATATGCATACTCCCTATACCATATAGAGACCAATGGAAACAAGAATGACCAAAAAATTTGGGGTTATGGCCTCTGAAACCAAAACCCTAATTTTCAGTCAACTGTGCAGTCAAACCTGGCTCTGCATCCATCCAAACCCTAGTTCTTGTGATTCCTTTGAATTCTTGACTTTGAGAGGATGTACTATGATGCTTGAACACATGTAGACCCCTTTGAATTGATTGGTTGCCTTTGGAGTGGCTCAATATGCCCTGAGATTGCTCAGATCACAAACCCTAGGTGCAGATGACTTAGAGTCTATGCAGTGAACCAAAATTGTGATGGTATGATTGTGTTTATGCATATGAGAATGATCACAAGCCATGGTGTGAATGGGTGAGGGCAAATTTGGGGTGTTTACAGCTGCCCCTATTCAAACATGAGTTAGCTGTGCAGGATGTAAGCAACGGCTTAACAGGCAAACAAGATAACTTGTGGTTGAATACCAAAGACAGTCCAAAATTTGCACTCACAGAATGAAGAAGAAAAGGGATATAGATTGTAAAAAGGAAAATAAAGTATGTTGTAAAGTGTGGGCGACGGAGGACGACCGTCGAGCAGAGGACGACTGCTGGGTAAGGAGCAATGACGGGGACGACCGACATGCTGGGAAAGGTGTGTGAAGTAAAGCGATGACGGGGACGGCCGACATGCTGGGGATAAAAGGTAAAGCTAAGACGGGGACGGCCGACTAGCTGGGGAAAATAAAATCGTGATGGGGGCGGCCATCAAGATAAAGCTGTAAAATTCTCTGGAAATTAATGAAACATGACGGGGACGGCCATCAAGTTCATAAAGGTAAAGTAACCAACGATGGGGACGGCCACCGGGCTAAAAAAGAAAGGGGACCACGACGGGGACGGCCATCGGGTTAAAGAATAAATGAAATAAACAGATGATGGGGTACGACCATCAAAGGTGAAGGACGATCACCTAGCAGGGGACGGCTGCTCTGTTGGGGATAAAAGAAATATGATGGGGACGGCCATCAAAGGTGGAGGACGACCACCTGGCAGGGTACGGCTGCCGAAAATATCGCGACATTGGACGAATGCCGGATAAAAAGGTCAACGATGGGGACGGCCATCGGACGAGCATGATGGAGGACGACCATCAAGAAGTGGAGGACGACCACTCAGCAGGGGACGGCTGCTCTCAAGGCCTATCATGACACAGGACGAGTGTCAGATAACCAAAATCAACAATGGGGACGGCCATTGGATAAAGTGATGAAGGACGATCATCAAAAGGTGGAGGACGACCACCTAGCAGGGGACGGCTGCTAAAAAGATCAACGATGGGGACGGCCATCGGATGAGCATGATGGAGGACGACCATCAAGAAGTGGAGGACGACCACTCAGCAGGGGACGGCTGCTCTCAAGGCCTATCATGACACAGGACGAGTGTCAGATAACCAAAATCAACAATGGGGACGGCCATTGGATAAAGTGATGAAGGACGATCATCAAAAGGTGGAGGACGACCACCTAGCAGGGGACGGCTGCTAAAAAGATCAACGATGGGGACGACCATCGGATGAGCATGATGGAGGACGACCATCAAGAAGTGGAGGACGACCACTCAGCAGGGGACGGCTGCTCTCAGGGTATCATAACACAGGACGAGTGTTGGATAAAGGAAAAAAAGCTTTGTTGGTGTTCTACTGGGGATATAGTGAACACGGACGAGCGTTCACAACCAAGAAAGGAAAGTATAAGTGTTCGGTATTGTGTATAGATTAAAGATGCGGACGAGCATCCTTAGACTATGATACGGACGAGTATCATGTAGAAACAAATACCGACACGTGTTCAGAGATGATGATACGGACGAGTACCATCTGGTTAACAAAGAACACGGACGAGTGTTGCATCTGAAGGGACTCTTCTGGGGAATAGTAGACACGGACGAGTGTCTATATTCAAGAAGACAAGAGTGTTCGACGCAGTGTATGGATTAAAGATGCGGACGAGCATCCTTAAGACTATGATACGGACGAGTATCATGTAGAAACAAACTCTAGACGCATGTTCTGAGATGATGATACGGACGAGTACCATCTGGTTAACAAAGAACAAAGACTACTGTTGAATCTGTGGGGAGATAAGTGGTGGTGTATACAAGATACGGACGAGTATCTGTATAAGTGTATCGTGAGTATATATAGATGAGTGTTCCAACTGCTGGGGAGAATGACACGGACGGGTGCCAAGAGAGAAAAGTGTAATATGAATAAGTATCTGCTATACAAAGTCTAGGCGACTGCGCTGGGGATATGACACGGACGGGTGTCAGGAAAGTGTATATATAGGTATGTGTGGGTGCAAAGGGGATGTCTTTGGCTTTCTGCTGGTAATATGACACGGACGGGTGTCATGAAGTATCTGTAATACGAGTGATTTTGCTTGTAAAGTGTATTCAGGCAACTTTACTGGGGAGTGATGACACGGATGGGTATCAAAAGGAAGTATATACTGGTGTTTGTGATTTGTGAGGCAACTGCTTTGCTGGGACCCTGGTGGGGATTTCTGTACAATGATGATGAACGGTTATTATCCACAAGTGTTAATTCATAACATGGCTTATGATTATGCTATGTGTTTGATTTTTGCCGTAATGCTCCGTATTAGACGGAATGCTACGCTCTGAGGGGATAGTATGGTGCGAATGCTATGATTATGCAAGAATATCAAACCGGGATTCGGATCCCGTTGCCGCGAAGATCTCTGGCTGATCTGTTTGAAATGGACCTCCCAGCTGGGGATGAGATCATTGATAGACTTGGGGAGATGTATCCACTTGGGGGTACGGGTCACTGATAGACCTATCTAAATAAATGTGAGACCCAGCTGGGGTTCGTGGAAGCCTTCTTCGCTCTGTTGTGATCTTCATGCGTTGCTCTTCTGGATAGAGGTTGGAACTCTGTGGGGAGATGGTTCCCTGACTTTTGCATTCAGCTGAGGATGAAATGGCAACTTGGCTAAGGAATCATGAGAGGCAACTCAGCTGGGGAGAGCAACAAGAGGCAATTCAACTGGGGATAGAGCATTTCGGATGCTGAGATCTTTTGTTGATTTGCCAGCTTGCTGGGATGAAGCTTGCATGCCCCAAGTTGCGTCCTGTATACCTGCGATCCTGCAAAGATAAGGAAACGCACAAAAGGTCCCGAGGTATCCTTTACTGGATTCCGTCATAGGAGTTAGGTACTTTCGAGAGTAACTATATTCCCTGTAAGCATGTGTTTTATATATTTTTTGGAGAAAAACATCTGTACTTATGCAATTGATTTTTTAGAGACATCAGACATCCTTTGCAAATAAAAATATACAAAACGAAACATGACTGAAAAATCTGATTTTATTAATTCATGTGCCCTGAATTGGCAAGATACAGTCAAAGAAACATATCTCCTGAAATGAGGAGACTGTTACAAATTGAGAAACAAGGTGCTGGCAGTGTTGATGACGCTTTAAGGAGCTTCCTCTTCTGCTATGACTCGTATGACAATGACGTTCTTCTCGTCTTGCTTTCTGAAAAGGCTGATTCTGATTGAAGCTTGACTCTGTTGAAGCTTTCCAAGTTGTAAGTGATACAGACGAATTCAGAATGCAGTTGTTCGCTTATTCCCTTATTTTGCATGGATCGCCCTTTCGGGTTTTCAATCCATCGGGATACCCATTTTTGCCTGAGTTGTCCAATGCGGCTTTTCAACTCAGCGGGTGTACATCTTTTCATTTATTTCCCTTATTTTTGCCCGAGTCTTTTATTCTGTTTTTGACTCGCCGGGATGCCCTATTTTTGCCTGGACTTACATTCTGTTTTTATGTCCAGCGGGTCATTTTTATGCGAAGTATTTTTTAACTGCATCTGAATTCACAGGGGATGGGAAATCTTCACCATCCATGGTGGTGAGCATCAGTGCTCCACCAGAGAAAACTTTCTTTACCACGAATGGCCCTTCATAGTTTGGAGTCCATTTGCCCCTGTGGTCTGTATGAGGAGGGAGGATTCTTTTCAGCACAAGATCTCCTACTTGGTACTCTCGGTGCCTGACTTTCTGATCGAAGGCTTTCTTCATCCTCTTCTGATACAATTGCCCATGACAGATTGCAGCCAATCTCTTCTCTTCAATCAGACTCAGTTGCTCGTATCGGGACCTAACCCATTCTGCTTCACTCAGTTTGACATCCATCAAGACTCGCAAGGAGGGTAATTCAACTTCAACTGGTAGGACTGCTTCCATACCATACACGAGTTGATATGGTGTTGCCCCAGTGGATGTCCTGATTGATGTGCGATACCCATGCAAGGCAAATGGTAGCATTTCATGCCAGTCTTTGTAGGTGACTACCATCTTCTGCACAATCTTCTTGATATTCTTATTTGCCGCCTCAACAGCACCATTCATCTTCGGTCTGTAAGGAGAAGAATTGTGATGTTGGATCTTGAAGTCCCGGCACAGTTCTGCCATCATCTTGTTGTTTAAATTGGAACCATTATCAGTAATGATTCGCTCGGGAACTCCATATCGACAGATGATATCTCTTTTCAGAAATCGGGCTACCACTTGCCTTGTAACATTTGCATATGAGGCTGCTTCAACCCACTTAGTGAAATAGTCGATGGCGACCAGGATGAATCTGTGGCCGTTTGAAGCAGTTGGCTCGATCTTGCCAATCATATCAATGCCCCACATGGCAAAGGTCCATGGTGAAGACATAATGTTCAAAGGGTTGGGAGGCACATGCACTTTATCTGCGTAGATCTGGAATTTGTGGCATTTCCTGGCATAGGCACAACAGTCTGCATCCATTGTGATCCAGTAATAACCTGATCTTAACAACTTCTTAGCCATGGCATGTCCCCCAGCATGGGTACCAAAGGAGCCTTCGTGCACTTCATGCATTAACAACTTCGCTTCTGTCTTGTCAACACATCTGAGGAGTACCATATCAAAGTTCCTTTTGTATAAAGACCCATCAGTGTTCAGAAAGAAACTTCCAGCAAGCCTTCTCAAGGTCTTCTTATCATTGGAAGATGCCCCAGGTGGGTATGTCTGATCCTCCAAGAAGCACTTAATATCATGGAACCAAGGCTTATCATCTTTGACAACATCTGCTGCGAATACATATGCTGGTCTATCAAGTCTCGATACTGAAATCTGAGGTACAAAGTTAGCAGCTTGAACTTTGATCATGGACGAAATGGTAGCCAAGGCATCTGCAAACTGATTCTCGTCCCGAGGGATATACTCAAGCTTGACTGTTGTGAAGAAAGTCAATAACCTCCTTGTGTAATCCCTGTAAGGTATCAGATGATCCTGGTGTGTATACCATTTCCCGTTGGTCTGATTGACTACCAAAGCTGAATCCCCGAATACGGTCAATGTCTTGATCCTGAGGTCAATGGCTTCCTCAAGACCCATAATGCAAGCTTCGTATTCAGCTTCGTTGTTAGTGCAGTTGAAAGTGAGTTTTGCCGAGAAAGGCATGTGAACTCCTTTGGGTGTAATGAGTACTGCACCAACACCACGGCCATTCATGTTAACAGCCCCATCAAACATCATAATCCATTCTTCCTCCGGGTCGGGCCCTTCAGTGTGAATAGGCTCTTCATGATCTTTTGTTTTAATGAACATGATGTCTTCATCAGGGAAGTCAAATCTCATAGGCTGGTAGTCATCAATGGGTTGCTCAGCAAGATATTCAGACAATACACTGCCTTTGATGGCTTTCTGAGATGTGTATTGGATGTCATACTCTGTAAGGATCATTTGCCATCTTGCAACCCGTCCGGTAAGAGCTGGCTTCTCGAAAATGTACTTAACTGGGTCCATTTTTGAGATCAGTAAGGTAGTGTGGGTCAACATATACTGCCTTAGTCGGCGAGCAGCCCACGCTAAAGCACAGCAAGTTTTCTCGAGCAGTGAATAGCGTTGTTCACAGTCGGTAAACTTTTTGCTTAGGTAGTATATTGCATACTCTTTTCGACCAGACTCGTCATGCTGGCCCAGCACACACCCCATTGACTCTTCTAATACTGTCAAGTACATGATTAGAGGTCTTCCTTCAACCGGAGGCATAAGGATTGGAGGTTCTTGCAAGTACTCTTTGATCTTGTCAAAAGCCCTTTGGCAATCTTCGTTCCACCTGATCGTTTGTTCTTTCCTTAGCAGCTTGAACAAGGGTTCACAAGTTGCTGTGAGGTGAGATATGAACCGTGAGATATAGTTCAATCGACCTAAGAACCCTCGAACTTCTTTCTCAGTTTTCGGTGCAGGCATCTCTTGGATGGCTTTGACTTTATCAGGGTCAACTTCAATCCCTTTCTCGCTTACAATAATTCCCAGCAGCTTACCGGATCGCACCCCGAATGTGCACTTATTGGGGTTCAGCTTCAGTTGGTACTTCCTCAGACGTTTGAACAATTTGAGCAGATTTACCAGATGATCTTCCTCTGTAAGGGACTTGGCGATCATATCATCCACATAACATTCTATTTCTTTGTGGATCATATCGTGGAATAATGTTACCATAGCCCGTTGATACGTTGCACCGGCATTCTTGAGCCCAAATGGCATTACCTTGTAGCAGAACATGCCCCAGGGTGTGATGAATGTTGTCTTCTCCATGTCTTCAGGTGACATTTTAATCTGGTTGTATCCTGAAAATCCATCCATGAAGGAGAATACCGAGAACTGAGCCGTATTATCCACCAATACATCAATGTGAGGTAATGGGAAGTCATCTTTTGGGCTGGCTCTGTTCAGATCCCGGTAGTCAACACACATCCTTACTTTGCCATCCTTCTTAGGCACAGGTACTATATTAGCGACCCACGGCGGATAGCTAGTTACAGCAAGGAACCCGGCGTCCCATTGCTTTTGCACCTCTTCCTTGATTTTCATAGCCATGTCTGGACGAGTACAGCGCAGTTTCTGTTTGACTGGAGGGCATTCTTCTCTCAAAGGCAGCTTGTGCACAACAATGTCGGTATCCAACCCTGGCATGTCTTGATACGACCAAGCAAACACATCAACATACTCTTGAAGCAGATCTATCAGTTGTCTCTTCACCGAGTCTTGCAGGCAGGCCCCGATTTTAACCTCTTTCACGTCTTCTTCCGTACCAAGATTAATCACTTCAACCTCCTCCTGGTGAGGGGTAATAACCTTTTCCTCTTGTCTTAACAACCTGGCTAGCTCTTCAGGAAGCTCATATTCTTCTTCAACCCCTTCGTCAGCTTGATTGATCGGATTGTCAAAGTCATACGATGTCATAGCCGTGCTGTTGTCGGTGCTGTCAGGAAGGCACTCTCTGCAAGGGTTAAGTTGTTCATTTTAGTGATCTGATTTTAGTCTTATTTAGAAAAGCGAAATGAAGTTGTCATTTTGAAAACACTGCCATTTATTTTTTGTACAAAAAAGAAAAATGGAAAAACAGTGAACAAAAAGAAAAAAGACGCGTTTGCAAAAAGATGTCTGATATTTCATTAATTGATCTTGTTTGCACAAAAAAGTACTGATGGCCCGATTACAAAATGAGCCTTGTCATCTTGGGCAAGATGCAAGACTTTGATGCATGCTTATAAAATACAGGAAATAATAATTACTCTGATCGAGTAACTCTTATAATTTCCTGGGAAGACCAGTTCGAGACACTGCTCCCCGGGATCTTTGGACGAATCCAATTCTCCAGATTGCGCTCCTCTTCCAGCTCGTCTTCCAGACAGTTGATAGCATCGGGGGTAAGCATCCCCCCACTGACAAAACCAGGCTCTCCAGCAGCCTTTGCTTGATGTTGAGTTGGTCTGTAACCCAACCCAAATTTGTCTTTCTTCTCCTCCACAGCTAAAACTTTGCCCCAGCCCAGGGCAGTTCCTTCCTCAACAACCTTCCGGGCTTGTTGGTAAGATGACATTGGAGTACCAGATACAGCAGATGCTTCATTCACATTCAAAGCTTCAAACCCCTGGCTCATTGTTTCATGGATCTCCCCATCCATTTCAATGTACTTATAGGTTGCCAGGTGACTGACAAAAATGTCCTCCTCTCCACAGATTGTGACAACTTGGCCTTCCCACTCATACTTTAACTTTTGGTGAAGGGTAGACGTTATTGCGCCGGCGGCGTGAATCCAGGGTCTACCCAACAAACAGCTGTAGGCAGGCTGAATGTCCATCACATAAAAGATAGTTTTAAAGGTCTGTGGGCCAATTGTCACAGGTAGTTCAATCTCTCCCTGAATCGATCTCTTAGAACCATCAAAGGCTCTTACTACCAGGTTGCTGGGTCTCAATGCCAATCCATCATATTCTAACTTCACCAGAGCCTTCTTTGGTAAGACATTCAGGGATGAACCTGTATCTACCAGCACATGAGAAAGGACAGCTCCTTTGCATTCCATGGTTATGTGCAAGGCTTTGTTGTGGTTGCGGCCGTCCGCTGTCAAGTCAGTATTGGTGAACCCTAGCCCATTGCTAGCAGTAACATTTCCAACCACGGTTTCCAACTGGTTGACAGTAATCTCTTCAGGCACGTAAGCTGCGTGCAGGACTTTGAGTAGTGCATTCCGATGGGCTTCGGAGCACATAAGCAGTGAGAGGATAGAGATTTTGGATGGCGTCTGGTGAAGTTGATCCACAATTTTGTAATCACTCTTTTTGATGATCCTCATAAACTCATCAACTTCTTGATCGAACGGTGTCTTCAAGGCTTCTTTAACAGCTTGATCTTCCTGCACTGGGCTCTTTCCTTTTGCCTTGGCAGCAGCTTCTGCTTCGGCAGTAGGTCTTTGAATTGGTGGAGCAAAGAGACGTCCGCTTCGAGTGAAGCCTCCGCCTCCCCCCACATTATCTACTTGTGGTGCAGGTGTTGATGTTTCAAGAGTGATTCTTTTTCCTTCGCAGTACACGTCTGAGCCATAGTGCCAAGGGATGGCCCTATTGCTTTCATATGGTACTGGTCCAGGCACCGTGACAGTGACTGGACTGATTGTTGCTGCTGAAGGGACTGTAATTGTTTGTGGATCATAAAAGATTGTAACTGGTGCTCTGGTGGGAGCAGCACCTTCTGAATGGTAGGCAGAGTTGTTTTCCGGATCATAGAATATCGTGACAGTAGAGACATCTTCATGAGTTGTTGCTGGTGTTGTAGGAGGTATTGGCGGAAGAACGGATGTTGTCGTTGTAGGAGGTTCGAAATGGAGTGAAGCTGAAGTTGTAGCAGGAAGATTTGTTGTAAACTGATCAGTTGAGATGATGGATGAAGTACTTGTTGATGAAACCGAAGAATTGTCAGGAACAATAGTTGCTGCAGTTGTAGGAGGTTCTAAAACCGTTGCTGAGGAGTTTGCTGGATTTGGTGGAAATGATGTAGTGATCTGAAGTTGGCTACTCTGAATAAGGCTGTCTATACCATTCCTCAAATTATCGCACCCATTTACAGAGATATTGCAGTAAGCACAGCCTAACTCACACCCTGGGAACATCTGACATTCCAAGAGCTGAGCCTTGATTTCTACCAATGGTGTCCTGATCTGTCCCACACTGGTTATTAAATAAGATGGTTTGTCTTCTTCAACAGCATTAATCCGGGGACCACCATGGTTTGGCATCGGGTTCTTATTGACATTGGGCGGTGGTGCGAAATTCAGAGCCTTGGAGTCTACCAGGTCTTGCACCTTCATATGCAGAGCCCTGCATTTTTCTGTGCTGTGGCCAGGTGCGTTTGAATGGAAGGCACACCTAGCATTGGAGTCATAGTTTCTGGGTAGACTGTTGGGATCCGGAGGTGCCAACGTTCTTAGCTCAACCAGGTTGAGTTTCAGAAGCTGTGGCAGCAATGTAGCATATGGCATTGGGATTGGATCGATCACTCTGTTAGCTTGAGAAGGACTCTGCTGAAATGGCCTCTGTTGACTGTTGTTGTTGCTGTTGCTGTTGTTGTAATTCCTTGGAGGATACTGACTTTGCTGGTGGTACTGAGGTTGCGGCTGATAGTTTTGCTGAGGAGGTTGATAGACTGGCTGAGGATGAGCTGGAGCAGGAATGGTGACTGCTGCTATTGACCTCTGAACATACTGGGGCCTGCCCCTGTTTGAATGGATGGCATTGGTCTCGCCAGTTCTTCTCGGGCCTGCAAAAGGCTTTCTTGTACTACTGGACGAGCTTGCACCGTTGTCTGAGATCTTTCCCATTTTTAACAAGCTTTCAATTCTCTCCCCGGCTATGACAACATCTGCAAAGCTAGTGGAAGAGAAAGCAGCCAACCTGTCAATATAGGTTCCCTGAAGGGTGTTCATGAACATATCTGCCATTTCCCGTTCAGACATAGGTGGTTGAACAGCAGCAGCCAATTGCCTCCATCTCTGGGCATATTCTCGGAAACTCTCCCTTGAAGACTGTGACATTCCCATTAGGAGGGTCCTGTTGGGTGCCATGTCGAGATTATACTGATACTGTCTGATGAAGGCCTCTGCCAGGTCCTTCCAGCATCTAATAGTTGCCCTTGTCAAGTGAGAGTACCACTCCCTCGATGCTCCTGTCAAGCTATCTTCAAAATAGAACATCCACAATTTCTCATCCATTGTATAGGCCTTCAGCCTTCCCAGAAATGATTGTAGATGAGTTCGGGGACAGGAGGTCCCATTATACTTTTCGAAACAAGGAGGCTTGAATTTATGGGGGATCCTGACCCCGTCTACCAAACCCATATCCATGACGTCGAAGCCCAAAGAATTTTGAGATTCTAAAGACCTCAGCTTCTCAGCTATCTCATCCAACCGTCTATCGTAAGCTTCTTCCCCAGCACCCATTATTGTGAACTGGTCTTCTTGAGGGTCTTCCTGTAGTACCCTCCCTGCTGTGGCAGTCCCTTGTATATTGACAGGGATGTTGGCCTCTGGATGGAGATGGGGTCCAAAAACTGGGGGATTGACATGTGGTTGGACTCTTTCATTGTTACTGGTACCGGCAGTCCCCACATGGGGCTCCTCTTGATTCCTCCCTTCTACCAAAGCTCTGAGCCTCTCCTGGCTTTGAGCTAAGTTGTTCATTACTTCCATGAACTGTGTTATCTGAGTTCTCATCTCCAACCTTTCGTTGGACATCTGGTTTCTGACCTCCGTAAGGTCCTGCTGCATCTGATCCATTTGAATGCCCGGAAGGTTATTTCGGGTTGGATAACGGTGCGGACGGTTGAGGGGAAAAACTCGGCGCCTAGCAATAGTTCCTGAACATCACAACAGAGGTTAGCAACAATAAAACAAAACCTACAAAACAAACAAAGGGTTAGCATGCAATGCAGTTATGCTCATTTGTTCTCAAGGTATCCGGTTTGGCCTTCAGTTTTGACCCTTCCAGACCCTTGAAGATGCTGTTGTTGTTGCCTGAAGAAAACTCCGATGAAGCAAACCAACACCAATATATTACAGAAGGTGAAATAAATACAACTTGTTCATTTTACAACACAAGCCCTCCAAGGGGTCAAAATACAGTACAAGGAAAAGTACATGGAAAGAAAGCAACAACAAACAAATGGTCAAACCCCAAGACCAAACTCATCCTCACGAACTTCCTTGAGAAGTGCTTCGGTCACAGGATCAGCCGGACGCTCCGTGAGATTCTTGATGAGGAGATTCCGGGTCGTAACAGCTGCTGTTAGCTTCTTGTGCTGAGTTTGGTCCTTGGACCTCTTCACCCCTGCTTTGATCTTTAGCTCTGATATCTCCCTCTGGGTTGCTGCCAGGGCTTCTTGTTGTTCTTTTGCATTAGCTTCAAGTTGCTCCATCTTGTCTTGAACTCTCTTGTCCTCCAGGGTACGAGCCTCGGTGATCCTGACCCACCGGGCTTGACTCTCCTTCAAGTACAAGTCTGTCCTTGCTCTCTAGAACTGGGCTTCTTTGCAAGCATTCTTCAGAATTTGTTCACCAGCCTTAGACTTTTTGATATAATCCCCAGACTTTTCAATCTTAGTCAAATGCTCCACTCTCAACTTCTCCAATCTCTCAATATCCCTCATACCTTCACTCCTCTCCCGGAGGGTCTTCTTCAAAGCCTGGGCTAGCTTCTCATTTCTTTCCTTCAAGCTCTCAAACTCTTCCAAACTGATAGTGGCAGGGGGTGATGCTGAAGATGACTCAGGCATGTCTTCTATAGTAAAGGGCATCCCAGAGAATTGGGCCCTGGCACGGGACCATTCATAATATTGTGCTGATGCCACATTATTACACTTCCCCAGAATGGTGACTCCCTTGGTTTGAACATTATCCCAGGCCCAGGCAGCCTGCCTAACAACAGCCAAACTAATCTTGTTCTCACAATAGAGAGTCTTAACCAAATCCTGTGCCTTAGGAGTGTGGACCAGTGCGTAGCCCAGTTGTCGTCTAAACAGCAGAGGGTTGTAATTAATACTACCCTTAACTCCTATCAAAGGCACATTAGGAAAATGCCCACAGCTGGTGATGATATCTCTGCCCTTGGTGCTCTGAGTGCACCATCTGATGTCTGCTGAAGTTAGAACAGTGAGTCTCTTAGCCCAGTTGCTCTGCTGATGAGGGTTTAGAAATGCATCTGTCCTGGGTAGATGCTTGAGAAGCCAAGTATGGAACAATGGAGCACAACACCTCACTAACCTTCCCCTCTGCTTCTCATTCCTCTGATGCACTGAATAGTAAAGATCCCCCAATAAAGTTGGCACTGGGTTCTTCAGAATGAACAGGTGGATTGCATTCTTGCTAATGAATCGAGGCTCATCTGCAAACAACACAATTCCATACACACTTAGGGCCAACAAAGCACAAACAGCTTTCCACTCCCCCAGGGAAGCCTTCAGACTAGCTTGAGAAATTAAGAATTCCAGATGAAAGCCAGGGATTCCAGCTTTAGAGGTCATATGCTGCTCAACCAAAACAGGTTCCAGATGCAAAGCTTTTGCTACTTCTCCATTAGCAGGAAAGACCATCTCAGGGTTGAAAGGGATTCCACTCCTGATGGGCAAACCAACCAATGCTGAGTATTCTTCCAATAAGGGGCCCAACTGAAAGTCTTGAAAGGTGAAACATCTCAGTGGGGGATCATAAAACTGAATGCAGGTGTGGATGAGGCTCCTCTGTGAAGGGTCCAGATCCATAACCATGTCCAGTATATCTCCATAACTCTCCCTGAACAAAGGTATGTGATCTGGAGTGATCAGGGTTTGAATCCTCCTGATGTCTGATAGCTCTGGTTGGAAGAAGTGATAGGTGACATTGCTCTTTTTGGGGGCCATGATGCTGAGACTGAGTAGAGACAGGTGCTGATGATAATACTGAGGAAGTGGGCCACTGGCTGGCTGGTGCAGGTGATAACTGAAGCAGATAGCTGATGAAGATAGGTCAAAACTGAAGATGGGGTCAAAACCAAAACCAAATGAAGATGGATACCCTGAAACACAAATAAGCAAATGTTAATATGATGCAATGATTATGTATGCAAATGATATGCAAAGGGTTTGTGACTGAGCTGGATCTGATCAAAATGCTCTGATATGGGTCCAAGTGTGCTCAAGAATTCCAGATGAGGCCTGTAAATCCAGTGACCTAGGTGGGGGACTCAAATAAAGAGCCACATGTCCAAGGTTTTAGAATCACAAGAACTGTCCAACATGGAGTACTCTTAACAAACAAAGTAACAGGGTATTCTGAGGTCAAGGTACCTGCAAACCTGTAAACAGCCCAACCCCCTCACAGGTGGTGTTCTAAAACAAGGATCCTCAGACTTGGATTAGTTATGAGAAGTGTAAACACTTCCAACCCGGAGGTACAGTGTTTACAATAACCATAACAATTCCTCCTCTAATTCACCTCAGTTTCTGAAGGTCAGTACTAAAGGTCATCCAGACTTAGCATGCTTCCCAGATAGCCCTAGCATTGCAGGAAATCTGCAACACAGAGTTCTCAAGAAGAAACCCACATCTGAACCGTGTTTCATATTCCCGCACCAGACCGAAATGGAATGGGAAAGAATATGATTCACTCTAGCCTAGGTGTCACTCAGGTCCCAGGTATAGGACCTTAACTCTCAATAGAACCCCACCCACCAAAGGAAAACCAGATCCAGCCAGCAGTACAGTATGATATATGAAAAGCAATAAAGAAAGCAGTAAAGCAAACTGTACATAAAGCAAAATAACTATAAGCACAAATAAGCACATAACACCCCAGTAAACACAAATCAATCAAGTGCTAGGAGGAACCCACAAAAAGAACCAGAAGCCCTGGTTGCAATATAAGGTTCCCCAGCAGAGTCGCCAAGCTGTCGCTCCCGACAAATGAAACGGGATCAGATGAAGGTACAGACGCGAACGGTCGGCGAAAGGGACAATGAGGACACACAGCCGTGAACTCACTGGAGAATGAATAGAGTCGCCAGCTAGGCATTTTTATCCCGGAGGAAAGGTAATGCTGCATAGACCTGGAAAGATATGGACAAGACGGTTTGCGAACCAGAGAGACTGAGAAAGGGGGTTGGTTACAACCTGGGAAGGTATTAGCACCCAGATTGTCCGTCGTACTCGACGGGATCCACGCTTAGAAGATTTGTGTTTTAAAGGGGTAGTGTCAGTGCAATCTGTGTGTAAAACAGCTGGAAAAGAACGTACAGGTGTCAGTGTAAAGTGTATAAGTGATGTGAAGTATGAAAGTGTCAGTGTAAGAACAGAGTGAAATGCTCAAGATCATGAGGCTAAAGAATAAAGCTAGAAAGAGGGGGGAATATACAGAGACTTTTGTTCGATAACTGTTAAGTTATGCCTACGTATCCTCTCGTGCAATGAGGAAGTCAGAACACCGTAGTTCGACCCAAAGAGACTGAAAGATGAATTGACTTGTGAACTGCTTACTAGCCTATGCTCAAGTGTATGATCTGTCTGGCACAGATGCAAACTGTCTTGCACTAGATGGAAGAAGCAAGTTCTCGTTTATGAGTGAAGATGATGAGAAAAGAATCCCGAAGGAGACGATTATTGTTTGTTTTTGTATTTTCAGTCTTTTATTGCTTTGGAAAGTTTGTCATAGATTAATGAGTTTAAGCCTAAACCAATGGATTTAGTAAACTCATCACATCTTCCCTCTGATTAGGGGTAATGAGAGTACCTTAAGTGTGAAGTCAGATTCTCACACTTAATCACCTTTGATGTAGGATTAAGATCATTGACCTACTTGTGATTATTTAAATGTTTTTGGTGTTTTTGTTTAGTGTTGAGTAATGAGATTAAGCCATAATCAGGGATTAAACAGACTCATTACACCATCCTAATAGAAGGATAATAGATGAGAATGTTTAAGCTGAGGAAAGCTCCTCAACTTAATCCATGGTTAGGGATTAAAATCATGACAAAACAAGCCTTTGATTAAGTGGATTTTATTAATGGTATGATGATGAAGTGAGTTTTATGATTTGTAAGACAACTTGAGGGGGACTTGTCCATTAACACTAGGGTTAGTCCTTCTTAACCAATTAAGGAAGAATTAGAACCCTGATGCAAGGCCCAAGTTACAAGTGTGGTGTCTTGATACTTATTAAGTGGATTGATTAAGAGATTTAAACACATGAAGGGTTTAACACTTAGGATTAAAGTTATACACTCCATCCTAAGAGAAGGATGCAGGCATAACCTTAATCACAAAATCTTAAAGCCTTTAGGGTTTAGTCCCTGATTATGAGATGAGAAGAGAAGACTAAAAGAGAGACACAAAGGTGAAACTATGAGGGGGGACTAATCAAAACCCTAATTCATTGTCATGCTTGGTTGTTCCTAAGGTTTGTGAGGTTTTCAAGAACAGTCTTCAAAGGCCACCAGGAAGCAGATGAACTGGATCAAGAGAAGCAAAGTGACTTGCTTCATTCAAGAAGTCAAGTCACTTGAAGAAAGAAAGTAGGAGAAACAAGAATGAGCAAGCTCAATCTCAAATGCATATAGAAATGCAGCAATGGATGCAAGAGAGATGAAAAGAAAAGTTATGAGAAGTGAAGGCAAATTCACTTCTCAAGTTTACTTACCACCTGAAATGTTAGAAAGAAATGCAATGCAATGCAAAATGAAATGAGATGGTGTGATGCTAAACAAAACCAGAAGCATGTTGATGATGATAATGATGCTATGGAGTGCTATAAACATGAGGCAAGGCATGGAGATGTTCATACAAGAGCATGGATGCAAATGATGCAAGTTAAGGAGCATGAACAAGCATGGAAAGTTATGAAGCATACAAGGCAAATGACATAGCAAATATGTGATGCAATGATCAAACATGCTTCCTATGTGTCTTAAGATGTCACATGAATCACAAGAATGCTTGAAATGCTAAGACAAGTCATGTTATGCAAGAGAATGCAAGAGGGATGCAAATGAAAGCCCAAATTAGGGTTTATGAATCAAACAACAAACAAAAACCCAAAACAGAAGCAAACCCTAAGATAAAAAATGGAAAATGCCACCCAAAGAAACCCTAAACCTATACTAAACCAAAGTCCAAAGGGGGGCTCTCAACTCTTAACCAATCTCAAGTTATGATTTTTCTAAGTTATTAGGGTTTTTAGGGCTCTTGAACAAAAGAAATACCAAACAAATTGAAAATGAGGAAACAAATCATGGCCATTTTACCCTAGAAACTACATGCCAAACACAAAACAAAGCAAAAAGAACCAATGTCCAACTCTTCTCAAATAGGCAGAAATGATTTTTTGAACTTATGATCAAAATAATGCACAAAATATGATTTAATTCAATGAAAAATTCTTAAAATGCATCAAGATCAAAAAAGAAATTTGGTTTCAAGGTTGGACAATGTTTCTAAATGTCTTGGAACATTTCATGAATTTTTTGGTGATTTTTAAATACTTAAAAGTATTTTTAATAAATTAATTTCCATTAATCAATTAAAAATAATCTTTTAAATATTTAAAAATACTTTTTAAATGATAAAAAATAAAATAAAAATATTTTTGGGTCATAAAAATTATTAAAACTCTGAGAAAAAAGTTTCATAATTTTTAGGAATTTTTTACTATTTTAAAATAATTATGCAAAATAAATGAAAAGAAAATGAATTAAAATTAAATAAAAGGAGAGGTAATCAGAATGGAGGGATGAGATTCACTCTGGATTTGAATCTGTTGACCACGCGCGTCATCCAAGGGTCCAGGTTGACTCTGATTAAATTATTTAAATTATGATTAATTAAGCTAAACACGTGGATTAGGGCATAAACAGGCAGATCTGGACCACTCACTCACGCGCGAAGTCAACAAGTCAAAGGCCATCAACGCTCAGAATTCAAACTTAAGTTAATTACGTGATTAGGGCACAAATCACTTTCAGGTGGCCGGAGAAGACTTCCGGTCGTCTTCTCCGGCCAGCATCTCCCCTGAGAAATCCCCAAACCCCTCAAATCGTAACAAAAATGAAACCTAAGCATCCAGAAATGATTCCCATGATCCCCTGAACTAAAACCCTAAGTCAAAACTAATTTATTCTTCCCCAAATCCATGAATCAAGCAAAACAAATTTTAGGGCACGCAGGTTTCAGAAGCTAATTAAATACTCATTTCAAAGCCATTTCAAAAACCAAAAGTACCAGGATACTCAGTGAAGCATAGAGAACAAGTTTATAACATGAAAAACGATTTCTGGAAAAATAATTTTCAAGCTACCTGAGATTCGAAGCTTTCACTCTGAAGACTTTCTGGCCACTTCTCCTTGTGCAATCCACTCCACTTGGTCCCCAGATGATGTTTGAATGCTCAAGAGGAATTTATATTGGCTGGATGATGAGTTTGACAAGCTTCTGCTCAAGCTCAGTCAGAAATGGCAATGGAGTTTCAGGCAGTTTCAGGTCATTGTGAATGGTTGTTTGTGGTCCAGATGATGTGTGGAGAAGGTCTGTGGTGTTTGTTTTTATGTTTGTGAGCTAGGGAGAAAGATTCGAATGGAACTGCAAGTTGAGGTGAAGAATGGCAGTGGGGTGTTCTTGCTTGTTACAGGCCTGGCTCTTGGTGGTTTGAGGTCTATGAAGTGTGGTGAGTTGAAGTGTGGAAGTAGCTTGGATGTTTGATGGCTGGGCAGAGAGTTTCGAAGACAAATGCAGCTTGGTGTGTTTTGGTGTATGTGTTGAATGAGTGAGTTTCAGCCTTGCTAGATGTATGGAATGGCTTGCCCTTTGTCCACATAAACCTCTCTCATTGGTCAGATGATTGGACATGTGCTTTATTGATTGGTAAGTCACCTTTTGCAAAAAAGTCAAATTTTGTGTAAGGCAAGTATGGCTTGATCTATAGCTAGTACAATGGGCATGGGCTGCGCAGCATGATGTGTGTGTGAGGCTAGCTTGGTTCAGCAGCCAATGTATCAAGTTGGTGAAGAGAAATGAGTGGTTTTGCAACTTGTTACAACTTTGGTTCACATGTGATTCTCTTTATCCAACCAAACCTAAACCATGGGCATTCTTGGTTCATTCTGAATTTTATGACTTATAGAATGTTTATGTGATGGTTTGATGCCAATTAGAAGTTGCAATTTGCCTTGGTACATGATCTTGCAATTTTCACACTTGGTGCATAACTTGAAAATCAATGATTTTTGCCAACTTTGTCACACCATAACTTTTGATCCAAGAAGAGTTTGATCATGTTCTTGTACTTTTTGAAAAGGGAAAGATGAGATCTACAACTTTCATGACCAAAGTTTTTCCATTTGAAGCATTTTTGGATCAAGAATCAAGGCTTGAAAAATGACCTAAAATGATGCATTCTTAAAAAGTCAACTATGCCCAAAAAGTCAACATTTGCAAAAAACCCTAAATTCTTGATTTTTGTGAACTTCAACCTTCTTCCATGATCAAATAAAGATCATGTACACTCAAAATGATGAAGATCACCCATTGGTTGGGTCACTGGGGGCCTCAGATGCCCTGATTTTGCACTGACTTGTCTGAAAAGTCAACTCTTGATCAGATGACTTCCCCATGGAATTTCCTCATGAAAATTGATATGCATACTCCCTATACCATATAGAGACCAATGGAAACAAGAATGACCAAAAAATTTGGGGTTATGGCCTCTGAAACCAAAACCCTAATTTTCAGTCAACTGTGCAGTCAAACCTGGCTCTGCATCCATCCAAACCCTAGTTCTTGTGATTCCTTTGAATTCTTGACTTTGAGAGGATGTACTATGATGCTTGAACACATGTAGACCCCTTTGAATTGATTGGTTGCCTTTGGAGTGGCTCAAGATGCCCTGAGATTGCTCAGATCACAAACCCTAGGTGCAGATGACTTAGAGTCTATGCAGTGAACCAAAATTGTGATGGTATGATTGTGTTTATGCATATGAGAATGATCACAAGCCATGGTGTGAATGGGTGAGGGCAAATTTGGGGTGTTTACACCATCCATAATTTCAATAATTAATGCACCTACAAAAAAGACTTTCTTAACAACATATAAGTCATCGTAATTAGGAGTCCAGTGGTCCCTAGAATCAGTAATGAAAGACTGAATCTTCTTTAGCACGAGGACACCTTCTATGAACACATGAGGTTTAACCTTCTTTGTCAAAAGCTATATTCATTATTTGTTGGTTCAACTGACCATGGCATAAAGTCGTCATTCTATTCTCCTCAAAGAAATCCAACTCATCAAATCTACTTTGGCACCATTTAGCCTCAATCAACTTGGCTTACATCAGAACTTTCATTGATGGGATCTCAACCTCGACGGGGAGCATTGCTTCCATACCATACACTAATGAGAAAGGGGTTGCCCGTAACGCGTTGATTTCGATTATTCCCATTGTGTTGAGTCTTTTATTTAAATTGAGTGAAAATTATTTTATTTGTGAAATTGGTGTGTTAATATGATATTTTACCGTTTTTGAGAGTTTTCGGGAAAATTAGAATGGAGGGTATTTTGGACATTTCTCAATTAATGATAAGTTAGAAATTTAGTGGAAATAGAATTATTTGAGAAAATGAATTAATTAAATTTGTGTAAAAAAGAAAAGAAAAAGAGATAAGAAGAAGAAATAGGAGAGAAATAGAAAGAAAAGAGAAATAGAGAGAAAAAGGAGAGAAAGAAAGAGGAAGAAGAGAAAAGAGAAGAAAAAGAGAAAAAACTTGGAAATCTTCAAAACAACTTCTAGGAATCGATTTAATCGGCTAAGGATGTGAAATCTTATTATCTCATCAATGTATATCATTATGTATGTGTTTGCTTGGATGTTTTCTTGTTTTCCATAGCTTGAGTTCTAGGTTGAAATTGAGATTTTTGTGAGGAATCGATGTTATTACGGACGAAAGTCAGAATAGATTGCATAGTTGTGTCGGGTAATGTTAGGCCGTGATCGAGTTTGCTTGTTTTACCGAATTTGGTTGATTTTGTAATTTTTTGCATTTTTGGAGATTTGAGGGTTTAAGATTCGGATTGAAATCGAAAGTCGTAGAATTCACGTTTGATGGTTCTAAATCACTACTATATGTTTGGTATGAATGTGTATGTGTTTGTTTTGAAGAAAATAATTGAATCGGTCGGATTTTCGTACGAAATTGCTCAAACCCGTAGCAGTTTTTATGCAAAAAAAAATTGTTTTGGAAAAACTTCGAAAATTCATAGCTCTTGAACCGTAAGTCGGTTTTGACCCCCGTTTGAAGCGTTGGAAAGCTAACAAAATGCTCTTTCTAGGAAAAATGGTTTTGAGGTATGTACCTGGTTCAATTATAGAAGAAAATTGAAACCGTGTCGTTGTGTTGATTTTTTACTGTCGCGAATGTGTGCAATTGATGTTATATCGTGCAATATGCTTTTGTTATATAACGTGTAGCTTGTGTGTGTTGTTATACGATGTGTTGTAGGTAACCTTATGGAGTGAATCCTAGATTATGTAATTTATTATGAATTGTGGCCTTTTGGAAAATAAATGCATTGTTTAAATTAAATGTAAATGCATGTTAATTGTGAAAGAGTTCGTTGCCGTTTAGGTGGTAAAGCGATGCTCGTTGCCGTTTGGCATAATTAATGTGAATGTATAAAGATTGTTTGTGATAGCATTAGATGAATGCATGAATATATTGTGAATATGTATGCATTTCAAGAGTGTCTTGAGTCATTTTGTATGTGTAACATAATGATGTACATTATTGTGTTATATGATTCTAATGAGAATCCGTTGTAACATCGTGTGCCTATGTGAGGTGTGAGCGATGATTATAAACGATTGTGTGTCTAGGTGAGATGTGAGCAATCGGATTGTGTACCTATGTGAGGTGTGAGTAATCCATAAACATTGTGTGCCTATGTGAGGTGTGAGCAATGAGTGAACATCGTAGGCCCGACGGGGAGTTACATTGGTAACGAGCGATGGTTCCAATAAGTTCCTGAGTGAACTTGAGATGATTGAGTCGGTACCACATTGCATTTACATAGAGTCTTGAGTTGGTATCTATGATTTGTATTTATCATCTTTGTAATTGTGCATAGATGAATAAACATGAATATGTATGTTTATGTAGAATGATAAGAATGGTGAAGGTATGCATGATGAATATGCTTGGTTTTGTATATATATATATATATATATATATATATATATATATATATATATATATATATATATATATATATATATATGTATGTATATATATACACACACACACATTGTGATGTATATGAGTGAGTGGCGATGAATTGTGGTGAGAATGTAGTATATGTGTATTTTTATGCTAAGATAAATAATTATATGCATTGTTATTATGATAATATTTCTCATCATTCTGATGTTTTATGATGCTCTATGAGGCATTGCATAGTAGGTATGCTGGTGGTCTTTTTGTGAAGCGTGTCTTCATTCTTTTGGTCGGTCGGATCTAATATGTAGCACACGGTAGCTAGGATGATTATGATTCTTTTGTGATACATTTGCACATGTATCTTGTTGATGAATGTTTATGTAAACATGTATTATGTTGGCGGATCATACTCGATGATATATATATATATATATATATATATATATATATATATATATATATATATATATATATATATATATATATATATATATGTTTGATGTTATACAATGTTTAGATTTTCCGCTTTTATTCTAAATATTTAGATGTGGGTGTAAGGACTAAGTTCCTCTGTTTCAAAGTTACCCCACTATTGCATATCAATTGTTGACGGGTGTTGAATGTTTTAAATTCATGTGTAATGTGACATACCTCTTTTATACTATGTTTATAATTATACTCTGAAGGAATTTTTAATATGTGCCTAAATGATTATGTGATTATTTGGGGGTATAGAAAAGGGGTATTATATTAAGTGGTATCAGTGCCAGTGTTGACTCAGTTGTGTTTGTCTTATAGTTGTGATGGTTGAACTGTTGTTTAACCTTGTTGTTATTTTTTGGAATGATCAGAATATGGCTGGTAGAAATGACAATGTGATGGTTGCTGCTTTGGAAGAAATGGCTAGGGCGGTGCAAGGTGCACCGAACGTGAATGCTAATGACGAGTTCAGGAAGAATCAACCACCGGTCTTCAAAGGAAGATTGATCCCGATGGTACTCAAATTTGGTTGAAAGAGATTGAAAGAGTCTTCAGAGTCATGGGTTGTGATGAGGAGAATAATGTGAGGTTTGGGTCTCACATGTTGAAGGAAGAAGCCGACGATTGGTGGGTCGGTATGCGTCAAGCTCTTGAGGTAGATAATGAAGAGATAACTTGGGATTTATTTCGTACCGAGTTCTTGAGGAAGTATTGCCCTGAAAGTGTGAAAGGGAAGAAGGATATGGAGTTTCTTGAACTGAAACAAGGTGGTATGTCTGTGGTGGACTATACTGCTAAGTTTGTGGAGTTGGTTCAATTCCATCCTCACTATGTTACAATTACTGTTGAGTTCTCAAAGTGTATTAAATATGAGAATGATTTGCATCCCGAGATTAAGCAAGTTGTGGGATATCAAAGGATAAGAAGGTTTACGGATTTGACGGAATGTTGTAGAATCTTTGAAGAAGATAGCAAGGCTCGTTCTACACATTACAAAAGTTTGAATGAGAGGAAGGGAAAGCAACAAGCTAGAAGTGGACCTTATGTGACACCCATTGATAAGGGCAAGCATGGGGGAAACTTTGATAAGAGATCTGGAGGAGGAGGTTCCGGTTCCCTTAAGTGTTACAAGTGTGGTGAAATGGGTCATAAATCATTTGAGTGTGGGAAGACCGTGGTGAAATGTTTTAACTGTGGAGGTCTTGGGCATGCTACTACCGATTATAGAAGGAATGTAGTGAAGTGTTATAAGTGTGTAAAAGTGGGTCACATTAGTACTAAGTGTATTAAGCTGAAACAAGCTCAAGTGGGCGGAAAGGTGTTTGCGTTAGCGGGGATGGACACTACTAGTGCAGACCATTTGATTAAAGGTGCATGCTTTATTAATAGTACACCTTTAGTTGCTATTATTGATACGAGAGCGACTCATTCATTCATTTATCATGAGTGCGCTAAGCGTTTGAATTTGTTTATGACTTTTTGGGGTGGTGAGATGGTTATTGAGACTCCTGCTTTGGGGTCGATAACTACGTCTTTGGTGTGTGTAAGTTGTCCTTTGACCATGTATGGTAAAGACTTCATTATGGATTTAGTGTGTTTTCCATTGGAGGGATTGGACGTAATCTTGGGTATGAACTGGTTGCAATTTAATCAAGTTCATATAGATTGTTATCACAAGTTATTGAGGTTTCCTTCTTTGGAAGATGATGAATATGAGAGTTTCCTATCCACTAAAGAGTTGAAGAAACTTTTAGCGGACGGAGCTCAATTATTCAGTTTGTTTGCATCATTGTCGGTGGAGAGTAAAGTTGAGCTCGATGTGTTTCCAGTGGTGTGTGATTTTCTAGAAGTGTTTCCGGAGGATATTACGGATGTACCTCCGGAAAGAGAAGTTGAGTTTTCTATTGATCTAGTTCCGGGTACTAGACCGGTTTCGATGGCACCGTATTGTATGTCGGAATCGGAGTTGATAGAATTGAAGAAGCAATTGAATGACTTGTTGGACAAGAGATTTGTAAGGCCAAGTGTTTCTCCTTGGGGTGCTCCGGTATAGTTGGTAAAGAAGAAGGATGAGAGTATGCGGTTATGCATTAATTATCGAAAATTGAACAAGGTGACAATTAAGAACAAGTATCCTCTTCCAAGGATCGATGATTTGATGTACCAATTGGTTGGTGCGCGTGTTTTTAGCAAGATTGATTTGAGATCGGGATATCACCAGATTCGTGTGAAAGGAGAGGATATTCAAAAGACGGCCTTTAGGACACGGTATGACCATTACGAATATTTTGTGATGCCATTCAGGGTTTCTAATGCGTCGGGTGTGTTTATGGAATACATGAATCGTATTTTTCCATGAACAATTAGATCATTTTATGGTTGTGTTCATCGACGATATTTTGATTTACTCTAAGTCTCAAGAGGAGCATGAAGAGCATTTGAGGACTGTGTTACAAATTTTGAAAGAGAAACAATTGTATGCTAAGTTGTCGAAATGTGAATTTTGGATGTCGGAAGTAAGTTTTCTTGGACATGTTATTTCCAGTAGTGGTATTAGTGTTGATCCATCCAAGATTGATGTGGTGATGCAATGGGAGGCTCCTAGATCGGTTACAGAGATTCGAAGCTTTTTAGGCTTGGCGGGTTATTATCGGAGGTTTATTGAGGGATTTTCGAAGTTGGCACTTCTGTTAACGCAATTGACTTCTAAAGGAAAGGCTTTCATTTGGGATATTCATTGTGAAAAGAGTTTCATTAAGCTAAAAAGAAGGTTGACAATGACTCCGATCTTGATTTTGCCAAATCCGACAGAACCATTTGTGGTTTATTGTGATGCTTCATTGACTGGTTTAGGTGGTGTTTTGATGCAATATGGAAAAGTTGTGGCATATGCTTCAAGACAATTGAGAGTACATGAAAAGAATTATCCTACACATGACTTGGAGTTAGTGGTCGTGGTGTTTATTTTGAAAATTTGGAGACACTATCTTTATGGTGCAAGATTTGAAGTTTTTAGTGATCACAAGAGTTTGAAATATTTATTTGATCAAAAAGAATTGAACATGAGACAAAGAAGGTGGTTAGAGCTTTTGAAGGATTGTGATTTTGGTTTGAATTACCATACGGGTAAGGCAAACATGGTGGCCGATGCTTTGATTCGGAAGTTGTTACATATGTCTGCATTGATGATGAGTGAATGGGAACTTTTGGAGAATTTTAGAGACTTGAGTTTAGTTTGTGAAATGACGCCGAGAAGTGTGAGACTTGGTATGCTACATGTTACGAATGATTTTCTTGCAATTGTATGTGAAAAGTAAAAGTTGGATTTGAAGTTCGTTGATTTGATGATGAATGAGAATGAGGATTTCAAGGTTGATAATTTTGGAGTTTTGAGATTCTGTGGTCGTATTTCTATCCCCGATGATGCGGAGTTGAAAAAGATGATATTGGAAGAAGGACACTAAAGTAACTTTAGTATTCATCTGGGAGCGAATAAAATGTATCAAGATTTGAAGAAAATATTTTGGTGGTCCGGATTAAACAGGGATGTAGCTCAATTTGTGTATGCATGTTTAACTTGTCAAAAGTATAAGGTGGAACATCAAAAGCCTAGTGGATTGATGCAACCATTGGACATTCCGGAGTGTAAATGGGATAGTATATTGATGGATTTTGTTACGCGATTGCCGAATACGAAAAGAGGTCATAATGCTATTTGGGTAATCGTGATAGGCTTACTAAATCTGCTCACTTCATTCCAATTAATATTAGTTATCCTTTGGAGAAGTTAGCCGAGATTTATGTTCTTGTAGTTTTGAAGTTACATGGAGTTCCTAAGATTATTGTATCGGATAGAGATCCTAGATTTACATCGAGGTTTTGGGAGAGTTTACAAAAGGCTTTGGGTTCTAAGCTAAGATTGAATTCGGCTTATCATTCGCAAATGGATGGTCAAACCGATAAGACAATTCAATCGTTGCGTGCTTGTGTGCTTGAGAAAGGTAGTGCTTAGGATAGTTATTTGGCATTGATTGAGTTCACCTACAATAACAGTTTTCATTCAAGTATAAGTATGGCACCATTTGAGGCTTTGTATTTTCGAATATGTCGAACACCTTTATGTTGGCATAAAACCGGTGAGAGGATGATAGTTGGACCAGAGATGGTACAACAAACGACGGAGAAAGTGAAGTTTATTCGGGAGAAGATGAAAGCTTCTCAAAGTAGACAAAAGAGCTATCATGACAAGAGAAGGAAAGATATTGAGTTTCAAGAAGGCGACCATGTGTTTTTGAGAGTTACACCGGTTACGGGTGTGGGTCGTGCTTTGAAGTTGAAGAAGTTGACTTCTCGTTTTATTGGTCTGTATCAGATTACTGAACGAGTTGGTGTTGTGGCTTACCGTGTGGCGTTGCCTCCGAATCTTTCGAATTTGCATGATGTATTCCATATTTAGCAACTTCGGAAATATGTTTCGGATCCATC